>NTHP01000098.1:825385-890350 GCA_003416845.1 Oplegnathus fasciatus
TACAAGAACTGGTAGGTGACTAAAGAACAATGCCTGGTTTCATGCAAATAGCAATTGACAGGGCAGAACCAGTAATGACAAAAATTTCTTGTCTTGTGAACCAAAACAAAACAGCCCCACCAACAAAAATATTTCATTCTCATAAAAAAGTCATCCAACCAAAGAACAATCAAGACTAAGAGTCCACAGCCGTGCTAGCAGCTCTGTGAGGCTGTACTTAGGCACAGCAGTGCTTTGAGCTAAATGCCAACATGCTCACAATTACAATGCTAACATGCTGATGTTTAGCGGTATAATGTTTACCATGTTCAGCATAGCGTGTTAGCATGCTATCGTTCGCCTGTTCGCGCTGAACACAAAGTACAGCTGAGGCTGATGCATGTCATTAGTTGTGCAGGTGTTTGATCGTAAACCATAGAAGTATTGGACAAATTAAGATTTTGACCTGACGATGGTGCTAGCGTTGATAAAAAGACAGGTAGGTGGCTTAAGAACAATGTCTGGCTTCATACAAAAAACAAATAAATAAAAATCAATAAATAATCAGAAAAATATCAACAAAAGTTGCTCAAAATGAGAAATTCATATTGAATTCATCCAACCAAAGCTGATGAGCAACACCAACATGCCTAAAACCACATAACTATATTTCTCTGTGTTTTCTTAAATGGTTAGTTGAACCCAGATTCTTTTGCAAACTCAACCTTGATGATCATGTGACAAATGCTCTTTCACACGCAAAAGCAACTTCTGACAGTAAAAACCTCAGATTGTAAAGGTATTATTACAGGGATGTTTGTGGAAAGCCTAAATTCAGATGCAGATTTCACAGACCTGAAAACCTGTTCATTCTTGCCGTTATCTTGTTCTTGCTCTCAGGTGAGACACAAAAACTCTCGGCTCTGGCTTGTTGACCATGCTAGTGAAAACTCCTGAGGTGCTTCGTGACTTTCTTATACTTCTGGAACTTTTCAGAGTGAGAAAGAAAGAGGAAGAGCTACAGAGAGGAAGAGGGAGCGTGTGGGTGGGTGTGTTTGTGCACGTCTCTCAGCTTGGGCAGTAGGAAAACGAAGTAGTATTATATAGGAACACAAGACTGTAATATGAGCTGCGGTACACAACTCGTTTTATTTCTGTTGCATCAGCCAGCGTAGGCTGTCCTCCTCTCTCACTCTGTGTTTATGCAATGGTTATCAGATATGAGCCAGCCTTCTTATCATATTGTATGTCTCCGGGCTGTGAGTGGGTTCGCTCAAACTTTCCCCAAACTAAACGATTGAAATGGAACAGAAACTTTTAGTCCTCAAGACTCGTTGCCCGCCGTGTGAACCCCAAATGCTCAAATCCCATTTCTGCAGTGTGGAGAAATTGAAAAAATGGAGGGAAGGAGATGAGCATAGGGGAAGAGGAGGAAGAAAAGATGTTGGGGGAGGAAGGGGAGGGGGTTGGCACGCTCAGTTGTCTTAGTAGATAAGAAATAAGCTCATATAGCTTGAAATCTCCCTGGATGTGCTTTCAACAAGGTGCATAAGCAGATATAAATATATTAATGGGAGCAGCCTCCACATTTATTAAAGAGGGAATCCGCCACATTTCTGTGGTGCAGAGGATGGCACCCTGAGGGGTAATGAATGACACAGTGATTCATCTGTTTTTTGTGTGTGTTTGCGCGTGTGTGTGTGTTCGGTATGACTCTTCGAGACACGCAGACATCTGTGAGCAGTCGTGGAGTTTGTGTGTCAGTCAGAGGAAGGCCAGATGTTTTGCCTCATTCATGCTATCTGTCTAATCTTAACAGTAGCTCACTCTCTTGTTGTTCGTGTCATGGTCCCATTGCGTCTGTTTAATTAATACCCAGCGTTCATCGGCAAACAAAGTCAAAGTCAAATGCATTAGTTCTGGTTCACTGAGAATCATCCCTTTCCTCCTTTGTCTCTCCATTATTTATTTCAGTTTCTCACCTCCCCCTCTTCATACATTTCATTTTTCTTTTGCAACCTGCCTATAGGCTGCTTTATTATTCATGAACTCCATATTGTTTTGGCTGATGCAGAATGCATGTTTTTCTTCCTATATTACATTTAACCCACATACATTCTCCTCTCCAAAGCCTCATCTACAATTTAGCAGGGCTAAACTTCAGGATTACTGTAGGTTACCGCATTCATAATTAATTTTCATTCCACTTTAATTTATCATATAGAAGGCCTATACTCAGTGACTATATGGGAGAGAGAAAGGGGGGTGGTGTGACAAAGGTTGTGAACCGGACTTGATCTTAGTCAGCTGACGCTGGCACCTTCCATGTATCACTGCTGTTCTCATTTACAAGCGTTTGCCCATCGACCCAGACTGTTCAACTCCGCTTAGTGAAAGGTTTCTCAAATACACATCAGTCCTGCGGCTTTCTTTCTTCTTTTTCTTCTTTTACCAAAGTAAAAGTTAACATTTAAAATAAAATCTTCATTCTCGTTGTGAAAAATGGTGCCGGGCAGAGTGCTAAATTATTGGATTATTGGATGGATTAATCCAATTAAATCCCCCACATTGGATTTGATGAGATGCTGAAACCTCCCAAAAGAGGCTAAATGAAATAAAAATGCCCAAACTTGGACATATAAGGGCTTTCAGTAGCAATTAGAAAGTATTGTATGTCCAAATTTCAGTTGTTGGATTACATGCTCATAAATATTCCCCCCTGAAATGCTTAGTGAAGTAAAAAAAATCCCCAAGAATGGAAACACAGTGCCCAAGTGAAATCATAGTACCTCAAGCCAGTGCATATATTAAGTACATTGCTTGAATAAATGTAAATTTCCACTTCCGTGTAGTGGTCACTGAAGACATTTCTCCTTTAATAAATGTATATGCACCAATAGTGCTTAAAAAGTACTGGAAGTACTCTGCAGTCCTTTATTTGTATGAGTAGAGACGGCCAGATACGGTGAATATGTTGTCACATACGCATGACAAGCTAACAAGAACACATTTTGTTCTTGAGATTCATGAGAGAAAGGAGAGTGGGAACAGTGTGTGCACGGTGTTACCTTGTTTTACCTCTGTACATTATGTATACTGGTGAGAGGCCTTCCTCACCACATACTTTTGTTTTGTCATATTCCTTAATTCATTGTGATTGACAATACTGATTCTCCCTCTCCCCTCACAGTGACCTTCTCTATCTTCTCCGAGTTTTCTTCTGAGTGACGGGAGGATGAATGTCCGCTTGTCTTTGAGAAGTTAAAGTCTACTTTTCTACTTTCTGTTAGTTTCCACTGCTATTTTCTCACAGCTGTCTTTCTGCCAATCTCCTTCCCTGTTTCTGGCTCTCGCCATCATCCACCCTGATATTATAAGTCACAGAATTCTCTGCCAAGTACTCTACCTCATCAAATGTGATGATATGCAAATGACTTGATTATAACATGACAGCAATCAGCAGGGCCCTTTTTAGCCATCGTATTGGATCTAAAAATGGCTGTCAACCTTCTCGCATGCTGTAGAAATGACACTAAAGCCAGGCATTAGTGAAATGGGGTGTCTCATTATGCGTCAAGTGTGATTATGACTCAACAGTCAGCGTACACTTGTAAGATGTGTATGATCCATATCATTCATGTCCTGTAAAAACCTTGTATTTCTAGATGGTTGCCATCACAGCAGGAAAATGGACTTTACCATAGAGACACATTCATTTTTGTTACTTTTTAGAATAAATTCTCAAGGTTTTTTGGCTTTGATTAATATTAAAAAACAATTACAAAATGGAAAACATGGAGAAATGAGGTTTTCTGTAAACCACCAAACATGGAATTACTGCACCATTGATGCATGAGTTCATGCATGAATCATTTTCTATTAGTCACCAACAATGTCTCACTGATGCACTCTGTGAGCAGGGTCAGTGTCAGTTCCAAAGGTCAAGTTAATTACCCTGTACTTGCGGTCTGATTTTCATCCATCCTTAACCTTTGACTTTCCTCTCGACCTCGAGGACCTCTTATGCACCCCGGGTTTTGTTTTGTTGTGTGCGTGCGTGTGTGTGTCTGTACTCATAAGCCCATTCCTGTGTGTTTCCGTGTGTGTGTGTGCGCTAAAGACCTGTCTGCGCACCAGACACTGAAGCAGTTTCATTAGGATTGCTGGTTCCCAAGAGGGGGGCATGTGAATAATTACCAATTAGACTGTTGTCAAGAGCCAGTAGTGGTGCAGCGCTGTGGCAGCCATGGAAGGTTAGGGTGGGTGTGTGCATGCCTACGTACTTGTTTGACATGAGTATGAGTGTGTGTATGTATGTGTGTGTGCGAGGTTTTCTGATTGCACTCCCCGAGCACTGGAGCGTGCGGTCGTGGCTGTTAAATACAGAACGTTGTTTAATCTAATGCTTCAGTCACTTGCTGGGGTTCTTGTCAGCTTTGTCAGCTAATTATAAAGTAGCCACATGGATTACACACTCTTTCTCTGTCTCATTTTTGTTATATTACATCCCTGTCTTTCCCTCTCCTCTAGTTTCCTCTCCTCTCCTCTCTCGGCATTTTCTCTGCGAGACCGACATGGGTGGAATGAAAGACACGTTGACATCTCATTGAACAGCTATGAGTGTTTTTAGATGGGGCGCTGTTTGTAAGTGACCTTGTTTTTCTTATGATTTAAAAGCCTATTTGCTTGCCATGCCTCTTGTAAGAATCTGCCACGATAAACAACCTGACCTTTCTCAATAAATACCCGACTCTCTGAGAGGTATGGCGGTTTTATGTGTTTCTGAAAACATTCTGGTAAGTGCCATTCTGGTATATTTTTGTCTAAGCTGAAGGTTTATACACTTAAAAAGTGTGGATGATTTCAAAAAGATGCACATGTCGACCTGAAAATTGAGTTTTTCTGCTCTTAATTAATGGAACAGCTTTATTTGCTTTTGCAATTTACTGTTCTCCCCCTTTTATCACATTTTATTGTTGGCCTCTTTGCCTCTGTTTTATTCTCTGTACCTCTATTTGCTGTTTTATTGGTTATCTTATTTAATGTGTCTCTTGTAGTTTCATTTTATTGTAAAGCACATTGTAATGCTGTTAAGAAAGGTGCTATAAAAATAAATTTTACTGTTACTGAGATTACCTTTTGGAGGTTTTTAAGGCTTAAATTGTATTGCAATGTGAATCAGATAAACCATAATCATAAAACCAATCTCACAGTAGCTCAGACGAGAGATGACTAAAAGATATCCAGCATTTTTGTTCCTATATCTTGCTGTAGTGCTAAAAGGCCTCCACATCAAGCACTGTATGTGGGGATATACTGTATACTTTTTGTGTGAATGATTTATTACAAAGAATGACAGACAGAATAGGGCTTCGCTAACAAACAGGTTGATGAAAGAGGACGATGTATTCTTTCATGGGCTCCTTTATTCTCCCAGGATTCACCTGTGTGGGAAACAGGAGATAGAGGAGGGCAATAATACAGTATGGTCAAACTCGCTGCCTCCTCACCTTGCAACATCTCCACCCTCTTCATCTTTTTTTTCTCATCTTTCCCTTGTTTTCCATTCTGCTTGGCTCGTTCCTTGACAGGGTGAGATGGGAGGCAAGGTGGTTAGATGTTGGGTTGCCTCTTTTTTCCCTTCTCTTCCTCCTCCTCTCACCTTGGTCCGCTTACCTTTTTCTTGATCTCTCAACCCCTTTTGTCTTCCTCTCCATCTTTTTTACCTACAGCTACACTGTTTCCTGTTTTTCTCTTGTTCCCCTGTTTCTCTTCCTACACCTTTCTCTCCTTTCTTGCCTGCTTGCCCCGAGAGATGAGGAGCATTTCAAAGAGATAGGACGCACAGAAAGATAGAGAAGAAAGTGTCAGACACTGTTCTGTGTCTCGGGCTTTTGTAACATGTTCCAATATTTCTCAATCTCCTCTATTTTTAATTTGATCTCTTTCTGGGTTTCTCTCCTTTATCTTTGTCTGCCTCTATTTTTTATCATGTAGTCCAGAAAAACAACAGCCTTCAGTTTCACAAGTCACTCTCTCATCTTACTGAGTCATCTCCCCTTTTTTCTTGCTCCTCTCCTGCACATCTCTATGTACCACCTCCTACCTCCACCTCCCACGCCAGGACATAAAAAAAATGAGGAGTGTTTAGCCACAGAGAGAGACATCTTTCTGTTTCCCTTTTCCCTTTTTTCTCCTCTGCTGTTCCTCTGTATATCATCGTGTCTAACTCTTTGTTTGGCACTACAGCCGTGTAAAGCCCGGGGCAACAAACAAGACCCTGCCTGGGGTTCAAACACAACTCTGAGAGGAGGGCTGGATATTGTTTGAAATTTTTAGCCACGCTAGCGGCATGGCTCTGTGGATGGCAATGTTGGTCTGTTGGCTGGCCGGTCCACCACTGTCAAATCCAGAATGAAATATCTTGTCAGCTAGAGCTTGGATTGCCATGACATTTTGCACAGATATTCATGGTGCCCAGACGATGCACCCTAATGACACTGGTGATCCCCTGACTTTAAACATTTTAATCTTTTCCAGTTCTTTGGTTTATGACCATAATACCTGTAAAACTAATGTCTTCCCCATCAGCCTCAACTATACTCTCTGTTTAGTGCTAATTAACAAATGCTAGCATGTAAACTCGCTAAAGTTAGTGAACATGGTAAAAATTACACCTGCTAAACATCAGCATGTTAGCATAGTCATCGTGAGCATGTTAGCATGCTGATGGTAGCATTTAGCTCAGTGCTTCGCTGTGCCTAGCCTCACAGGGGTGACTGTAGATTAGTCTTGTGTAATATCAGAACTGATGTATTACCTTGTTTGGGTACCTAACATTGAGAATTAAAGACGTTTTTATATAGAAACTTTTTTTAATTTAACAAAAAGTTAAAAAGTTAGTTGCTCAGGAACTTTGCTTTGTCAAAGATCTAAAAAATGTTTTAATTTTTTTCTTTTAATCCGAAGCTATCTGATTAAAAAATACGATTTCAGTATGATTCTGAGCAGACGTGTGACGCCAGCTCCTCGTACTTGGCAGTTTTCAGTAATCAGTGCTAAAGTCACATTCGGTCATTACCAAAAAGCAGTGAGGTTGGATGCTCAGCCCTACAGTACCTGAAACAGAAACAGAGACACAGAGACAAATAGTGAGACACAAGAGAGAGAGATTGCCAGGGACATCTTGAGATAATCACCTGAAAAAGTATTTTTTTAATCTGATGAGCACTTAAGCTCTCAAGCAATTACAAAGAAATGTTCCTGTGAGAAAAACACACTCAAACTGAATCTTCATTGAGTATTATCAGTCGGCATGTGTGTGTGCATGCGTGTGTGGTATGTTAAAGTTAAAAATGGCACTTTGCTAAGATGTTGCTCAACAAGATGTGAAATTGTGTGTGAGAAAGAAAATTATGACTTTGGCTATGTGTGTGCACACATGTGTGAGTTTGTGTGTGTGTGTGTGTGTGTGAAAAAGTGCAAGATTTCCCTTGTTGGCTGAGCATGTCAGGCCTGTCAGGAAATGAACTCATCTCCCAGCCTCACGTCACCGGCTGCTGCTGTTCTCTCCTCTTCCTCCCTCACTCATCGTCACTCTTCCTCCACAGCTCCTATACGTCCATCAAACAGAGAGAGAGGGAGAAGACACTCACACACGCTCGCACACGAACTTAATCACCCGCACACAAACACACGCGGCATGATACTCAACTCAAACTTACAATCCCTTTTATCCCACAAATCAAACATGGAAACACTGCAAATCTGAGTAATTTTGTGTGGTTGAGATAAAAAAAGTTGCTCTTGAATTCTCATCAGGAGATTTACAAAGTGGTTCTGGGAATTGCAGATTAACATCCCAGATTAGAGCGGTGCAGTGGGTTACTGTGACTTAAGTGCAAACCCCATCATAACTCGCTACCAGGACAAACAGTAGGCCCAGTGACCCAGTCCTCTGCTGATATCTCTCTTACTTTCACTCTCTTTTTCTCTTTATCTACTGAATCTCTATGTACGGTGAAAACTACAACATTTGACTAAACTCAAATGTACGCAGCAAACCTGAAAACATCACAGGCAAAGAGCTCCCCTGCAGAACATTTGCTTCAAAACTGCACACTAACTATTTAGAATGACATCTTCCAGTGATGATTTAATAATAAAAAGCTGTTGGGATATTTATATCAGGTGGCCTACCAAGAAAATATCAATACAGCTGATGTGGTAATGGTTATTTTGGAACGCTTTCAGAAGACAAACACGTGTTCATCCACAGTGTTGCTCATTCATTTCCATGGATAAAACCCAAGCGTCACGAGAGGACAGCTAACATTGAGGACACTGAGGTCACGTCCTTGTGTTTTTTTTTTGGTAACTAACTGAATGTATCTAAATTTTAATACATTTAGGTTAAAACAACAGGACAGGATTCAACATTTGCACACCAGACTTTTACTCATAGCTGCGAGGACAAGCCTTAGAAACACACTTAGATCTTCATGTTTAGAAATGAAATTCACAAAAGATTTAATAAAGTGATAATAAAGTCAAGAGCAGTTTGCTCTTTTGTATCATATTTGATATAACACAGAACTGTGCGTATAAAGGTGCTGAACAGGCCTGAAATCTCGGGTCTGACCCAGATCATTCCAGCCTGAGCTGTAGCTCAAACCTCATATAATATCAGTATGCATTATTGTCGGTGTCATTTTAATTTTAATATTGAAAGTAACACTTAACAATAATAATGATCATTTAATGTTTTTAACAGTAATATTCATGTTTTAGGCTAAAACCCAATCCAAACCCACAGTACACACATAAAAATGTGCTGGATCCAGCTCGAATTGTCAAGCTTTCCGGGGTTTATCAGGCTCAGTGCAAGTGGCAGGCCTGCAGCACATAACATAAATCACCATTTGGTTTTACAGCTGCTGGTAATTCTCAAGTTGAAACTTTTGACAAAATGCCAGTCACCCACCAGCAGCCAACATGGTGCAAAATGTAGAATGCCATACAAAACGACCTACAAGGTACACCCATAACTTCATGTGAGCTGTGCCAGATGGCCAAGATCCAGATGTCATATGTTCAGTCCTCTCGTTTTATATTATTTGTGTGTGTGTGTCTTTGTCTGTGTGAGTAATTGTAGTAAGTGACGGTGTGCTTCGGTGTTAGGCCAGTACCAGGCTACAAACTAAGTTGACTGAACCCAATGACCGCCCCAAAGTCCTCTTTCATTTAACGATTTCCTCTACTGGATTTAGGGGCTGTCACTATCAATTAACTTTCCTCACATCAGTCACAGCTGGAGAGGAGCAAAAGGTTGGCTGTGGGGAGGGTGGGGGACAGATAGATCATGTGGTTGAGAAGTGAGGGAGAAAAACAGAGGAGGAAAGCGACGGAGAGGAACAGACAGTGATACACACACACAGGCACATGCGCACACTTGAGGCTGACTGCTACAGTACTGTGGATGGATGGATGGTGGTGGTGGTGGTGGTGGCAGCGGGGGGTGGGTTGTATAATTTGATTTGGATTTAGTGTTGCTTGGAAGAATGACACAAATTCTACAGGGATTAATCCGGCTTTAATTCAATCTGGCCGCCACAGCCTGAAATAGCCCCGCTCCGGTCCTGCTGTTCCTCTGTGAAAGCACAGCTGCACCTGGCATGGGGTCCAGAGGCCGCGCATGTAGGTGTGTGTGTGTGGGCGTGTGTGTGTGTGTGTACGTGCATGCGCAGCTGTAAGTGCGTGAGCATGGGGAAAAATGTGATTGTGTTTAAGGGTGTTTAAGTTTGCAAGTACTGTATCTGTATGAAGAAGAGTGTTAATGTGCGTGTTGTGACTATCAAAACAGTGAGAAAGAGACAATACAGCTGCCTGTGTTTGCATTATGTGCGCTTAAGGGCTACAGTGCTGCAGAGACTTTCAACATCTCAGAATCGCTGGCAAATGATCTTGATATTCACAGAAAACATGTGACACGTCAGTTTGTGTATTTCCACTAACTCTCCTGGCCTAGTTTCTTGTCGTCTTCTCACTGGACACTGTTCATCTTTCTTTCGACAGACTCTCCTCCAAGGTGCTGCAACTACAAGTGCATCTTGTTTTTGGCTACAATAAAACATGTTTGCAAACTGTCACAGTGTCTGAGGCATTAGGCTTGATTGCAAAAGAGGGAATCGTATGTTTCTGTAAGCATTTTTGGAAAAAATTGCAAGCCTACATATGTAGTTTTTGGATTGGAGTGTGTGTGTGTGTAAGTTTATTTCCTTTGTTGTACATTAGCCTGGTAGGCCTCTTTCCACTGTCATGTTCAGCCTCTCTCTCTCACACACACACATACGCACATGCACACACACGTACACACACACACACACACTCTCCCAGCATCTGCCTCATCAGCATTGTTTGGCTTGCTGCCTACAGGCAATCTACACTTGACTACAGTTTCCTCCTAAAGGGTTGGTTGTCTGGTGATTGGATCCCACATCTGATGTTAAAACATTCCTAATCACAACTACTGTGGTCTCTTTACATCTGCACCTGGACTCAAAAGGCCTATGAAAATAATAGGACTGAGAGTTTATGCTGATATCATTCTGAGTCCAGACCATTTAATGTTCCGACTAGGATAAACTGGGTAAAAATAATGTTGCAGTGGTCCTGAGGCTTATTAAACAAAACATTAAAAGCTTAAAACAACAGTAATGGCCCACTGTGTTTTAGTAGCACTGAACAGAACAAACAACATACTAAAAACCTTGCTATTTGTGCAGCCTTCAAAGTAAGCTCAAATGCAAAACTGATGCAACCTATTTACAGTATTTTTACGTCTGTGAATCAATGTTTCGACAACTTGCCCTCTTTGGGATTACCTTGATGTGCCGAAACATTGAATTCAGGATTATCCTGAGTTATGAATGTGCAGCTTTTCCCTTTTTATTTTGATGTCTACCTGCAACTAGACCTCACTGGAATAGTTCTAGTTGTTATCCTTAAGTTATTCGTACAGCCTTTCCAGTAGTGGGGCCAAAAAATGTAAAGCTTGTCCTGGTGGTACTATGGCAAAAACTATATGTGCCAAGCAAATTTAATGCCAGTCTGCATAACACATACTTGAATGGCTTGACGGCAAAGTTGGCATTTTAGCTAGAATAAAGTGTGGTGCCAGAATAAAGTGAAATATGAACGTTCTTGCAGTCAAAAAGTCAGAATCAGAGTCCTTTTATAGCCAAGCATGTATGCACATACAAGAAATTTGTCACTGGCCATTGAACAGCACACCAGACGACTCCCAGATAATAAATCGGCAACAGATGCTTCCAGCATGATGACAGATGAGAAGAAGAGTATGATATATAATCTGGATACTACTCCCATTGACTTGAGATGGATGGATAAATACAGAAAGAGAGGGAAAGGAATAGATGGATAGAACAAAAGATTTGAGTGGAACCAGATATGAACAATGCAGAGGGTGTAAAGATGTGAAATGCACATTTTAAATACATCTATGCTGGCAGGTAAGGGTTAGGGTAAAAGGTGAGGGGACAGGGTTAAAGGTTTTTCACTAGTGGTGCTACAGTGGTATGTTTTGATGAGTGCCCATTTTGTTCATATCTTGTGCAAGCACACATACAGTATGAGGACGCATATATATGCACACAGGCATGCAGGTGAAGCTCTACACATCCCTGCAGACTGCAGAGGGTGATTATGCAAATGTTTAGTGCATACAAACCATGAAGCGCAAAGAAGACAAACAGGTGAAACATATCAGAAACAAAAATGGACAGAGGAATGACTGGAAATATCTTATCAGTTGCTAGCTTGGCCTGGGATCTAAATCGTCCAATGGGAAGGTAAATGAAACTGACATTTACCTAGGACTGCAACTAACAATGATTTTATTAATCTGTTGATTATTTTCTGGATCAATCCGCTAAATGTTTGGTCCATAAAATGACAGAAAATACTAAAAAATGCGCATCACAATTTCCAAAAGTCTGACAACAGTCCAAACCCCCAAAGTATTTAGACTAAAAAAATGTAGCAAATATGCACATTTGAGAAGCAGGAGCTAGTAACGTTTTGGCAATTTTGCGTTACAAATTACTAATCAATAATCAATTACTTATTTCAGCTTTACATTTAACTAAAATATTTTTATATTATATGACAATACTTATAATAAAAATATAAAATATTGTCATGTCTATCAAATAGGGGGGCTGTAAACATGTGGTTTCCCACAATTGCACTGATTTGCTTTTGGTAGTAGTAATGTAGGAAAGGCTGATAAATAGACTGAATTAAATGCACCTTTGTTAGGCCTCAGTAATACACAGAATGCATTTTGGCAAGAAACACTAAATGTAAACAGAACTGTTTTTGTTTACAACTTCAGGTTAGGGCAAGGGTAAAGGTACAAGACTCTGAAGTTTGGCTGCAACGATCTCCTTTGGAAACACTGTGAGACAAACATCTTTGTAGAAAATAAAAGCAAGCTTAGTAATAACATTTACCTTATGTACCACAGTAAAAGGGTCTTAAATACTAACTACTGTTAGTAGTGTTTCTGTTTCTTCTATCTCAGATCAAAAGGATTTACATGAAAAACAAACACTGACCCACATTCTTAATGGTCCTTTCTAATTCCCACTGGGGCCACTCATGCTAAAAATATTTATACTTGCTGTAATGCAAGGTGCTTTGGATAAAAGCCTCCACTAAATAGCTGATATTATGTTGCGTTACTCACATTTGGATTCACCACTGCTGCCACAAATTAGGACACTCATTATGACTCATTAGGAATGAGTCTCACACTCGGGCGCCAGAGGCCTCATTTATAAAGATGAGCCTTATGATAAAATTTCATCATAGCAATGTTTGTCTACAGAAATTCATCGCAGAGAACTTATTTATGAATCTCGGCCTTGATGATTAATTTTCGATGCTCCGTTTCAGAGCCAGACTTGAAATACTTTTCCTCACTCTTACTATTAGCAATGCTGTGGTGTTGCAGGAAGTGAGCAGAGTACAAATCAGCATTTTGCTCCTGTATAGTTTATCAGGCCAGTGAAGGCAGGCAGCCATGGTTTCAGTCATTATCATTTTCCTTCATACTGACTGATTCAAGACGAAATTTCTGTATAACTTTTATGTCTTTCCGGAGATCTCTTCAGTGCCATCCCACACCTTAAAAATCAAACAGGCACAAAAAAGGACATTTTTCAATATATTGACACTAATTTCCCATTTTTAGCTTTGACTTTTTAGAAGTTTTAATTTGTCCAATACTTTGGTTTACAAAATACTCTCAGCCTCAGCTGTACTTTGTGTTTGGTGCTAATTAGCACATGCTAGCATTCATCTCCATCGTAAAGATTTCGGAAACGACCACTCCAGTCAAAACAGCGTTGATCAGGGCAAGGAGCTTCTTATGGCTTTCCAAAAGAACTTAATTTTAATAGAAATCATTTGAAATACTCGCCATTTAGAAGAAGTAAATGCAGAGCGTTGTCCCCTGGAATTCACTCTGACTGTTGCAAACCGCATGGCAGTTGCAGCGCAATTAGCCATGTTTTGCATTTCTCGACAATGAAGGTAGTGAGTAAAATGTTATTATAACCAATAGTCATAATGGACAAAAATATATGAATAGCAGCCAGGTCGACAGCGTGCCCTTCTGTATCAGGTAAATGAACATCTTAAATACAATGAATACAATGGAATACAATAATATGTAGACAAAGTAGTCCCAGACTCAGACACACCCAGATTCACACTTCTCCTCCTGCAGACTGCCCTGCTGCTGCCCTGTGCTCTCATATCCTCTCACACACAGGCAGGCGGGCCTGGCCTCACCTCAGTGAGGGTCTGTCCTCTGGCCTGAAGCCCGCTGGACTGTTATAATTCAGCACAACACACAGATATGCGCACACATTGAGATACACATGCACAAGCTCTGGCCCGGTTTCTGGGAGTGTGTGATGTACTTTAATCTCTTGTGCTCCCTGTCCTTGTATCTCTGTAGGCCACATTTGTCCAAAATCTGCGTCCTCTTGTGTGTGTGTGTGTGTGGGTATGTGACTTTACATTAAATCTTAATACCTGCACACCTGTGGCATAGGCACGGGTGTGCCAGCGTGTGCCAGTGCCACACAGAATGGCGTCTGGCACACCTTTATGTCATGCTGAAAATGTTGTGCTCAATAGCCAGGATTTTATTGTGCCCGAACAGCAGACATCGCACGTACTTCTGCTCAGAGTGCTTCGAAATCCGATAGGTGTTTGGGGAAGCTCTCCCTCTCTCTCTCTCTCCCTCTCCCGTGCACAGGCTATGCACTCTCGACCTCTTGGTGCTCTTCTAGGTTGTTGCAGAATGTTGCAGTCTATTTGTTGCATTGTTGCAAGACGTTCGTACCTGGAATACCTGGTGGTTTATGCGCCTCATGCAACAGAGTTTATTTTGAGCATACCTAACAAAACGGTGATTTAACTATGTCACTTTGTGTTTCAGCTGTCGGCACATCCAGTTTTCTTGAGGCACTGCCAAAGTTTTCATTCTGGCTACGCCACTGGTGCACACATGCAGTACGTGTTTAAATGCCCTTTTGTTGTGGGTAGCTGTACATCAGTGCAGAGTGTTAGTTCTGCATGGTTAGCTAGGTGACTTGGCATTTAGACTGCTGCTGATAGCAGCGCCCTGTG
The DNA here is from genome assembly GCA_003416845.1 of Oplegnathus fasciatus. Taxonomy (NCBI): domain Eukaryota; kingdom Metazoa; phylum Chordata; class Actinopteri; order Centrarchiformes; family Oplegnathidae; genus Oplegnathus; species Oplegnathus fasciatus. The sequence continues at coordinate 840,089 of NTHP01000098.1, forward strand.
GTAAGGAGTGTGTGTATGTTGTTGCGCGTGAACGCACATGTGCGTGCTAATCATGTCCCATGGTAGCAAAACACAGACAGCTTGTAGAGGAGACTGAGGACGCCCATTAGCTTTATAGCCTAGGGATTGTATGATTATATTGGAAGTGTGTGTGTGTGTGTGTCTTCATGTAAAAGCGGATACTATTTTGTTTGCATCTGTGTGCTTTTGAGCATGTCTGTATGTGTGTATATGTGTTTTTTTTAACTGGGTAAGCTGTTGGCCTCAAACAGCCAATGTAACACTTATGAGCTCAGTTTTTATTATGAGATTTAATTCTAAAAACGAAATTTAGAGAATTAGATCAACTTGATCAGCAAACATTTTATGAAAACATGACTTGCTACCTTTCCCAGACTTTGTTTAAAAATATTAAAACTAAGCATAGTTAGCATAAATGAAATCATGATTCTGCAACTGCGTGGCCTATTTCTTGCTTAAAATTTATTCAGAGACTGATTTTGGCAAATAGTTTTGGGAAAATCTGATGTTTCAGAACAGCTGCCATGTTTTTCCAAATTGAAAGTCAGTAGCAAAGTCAAATCTCAGCCCAGCAAGTGGTGTGTTCATCCAGTTATTTCATTTCATCTATCTAACTTTTTACAGGCACTGTGCATTTTGATCGGCATGTGTAAATGTGCCAGTGTTAGAAAAATGGCTTATTTTCAAGTTGTTCCTTAAACCAGATGTTGAACCATTTATATTTATAATAAAACAGTCAGCGTGTAAAATCAAAACAAGAGAAGGAAGAAAATATAAAAACTGGTAAACCAAGAATAAAAACCTAAACAATAGAGCAAGTCAACCAGGAGGAAATTGTCATGGCAACATCTTCATCATAATATACTTTTGCACTTTTCTCCCCATTATCCACACCATTCCCTCTCTACCCAGCAGTACACGAACACATAAACATCACTCACTCTCACACTCATTTCCCTTCATTAATGTATGTATCTGCCCACTAGCACTACTCCTCTAGCAGATTGCCTATTGTGCCACTATAGCAGTAGAATTCCAGCCTTTATCCTGTTCTCCCTGTTAGTTTATGATCTTTGATAGTTTTGGTTTTTCAGTCCGGTGGATTACTGATTAATGCCATATAACTGTGACATCCCCGATTAGATTTCGACACGGGACCTGTTTTGCATGTCATACCCCTGTCTCTCTCCCTATGTTTCCAGTCTGTCTCTCACACTGTCACTATCTAAAGAATCCCCTCCACGCGTTTTAAAACATATAAAATACTATCCTTTGAATAACTACTTCTCCCGCTTTAAAAAGTCCAGAATCTATGAATATGCAAATATCTATATATTAATTTCAAAACTACTGGACACAAGATGTCTCCTACTTCACTGGAAAGTAAATTCTCAGTGCACTCGCTGTTCCAAGTATTCGTCTTAAACTCAGATTTAAGGTGAGCGCAGAGAAACTTTCCCCCTCCAGCAGATGAATGTGAAAACAGCCTTCTGGTCTCAAAGTCTGCACATACATCTATCTGCACAGTGAAGGTCAAGCATCTAAGGAAGCAACAAGCAAAACACACTTCTGAGTGGAGGGGGACTTAATATTATTTAAAAAAAATAAAACATAAACAAAGACCATGAAAATCAGATAGCCAGCGCAAGCAGTTAAAACATGACAACATACTATATACTCATTGGTAGTTGATAAGTGTAGGAAAGGTTCACATTAATGCCTAAGTGTGTCTCAATTTATGTCCTACATCAACCTGCCAGACCACAATGAGGGAAGCAAATATTTTAGTATGGCTTTTCCAGGCTGGGGGCAGTGTTACATGGCAAATTATATCCAACCATTGTGAGTTCATGTGTGGCCGGTGGGATATACCAATGTGTGGCCTGTGGTTGTGTGTGTGACTGAATGTGTGGCCTGTGGGATGTGGTATCATGTAAATGTTTGGGTGTTTTGGTTCCAGGAGGCATCGGGCTCGTTCCATAATGGCTATTGACAGCTTTAATTGTAGCGCTGCTGACAAACAACTACAATTCATCCTCCTCTTCATTTACTCCAGTTAGCCTACGCTCCCCCGCCGCCACAGTGTGTGTGTTAGTGGAGGAAAGCAGTTTGTCTCAAACCAGCTGTTGCTTGTCTGATATGGTTAGAGGTCAGAGGAGCAGTTGTGTGTGTTGTGAATGTATACAGGGAGTAAGGTGTGTGTTTGAGGTGTTTGAGTCTTTGTTACAGATGTTTTGACAGGTTGGAAAAGAAGAAAGAAAGAAAGACAATAAAATAGTTTTGAGTGAAGGGAAAAAAATCTTTTAAAATTCTTTTTGAACCCGGCAGTGAAAGTCAAAAAAGAGCTGATCTAATCCCACCTGACTGTGTCAACCTGCCTGTCTGCTTGGTTTCTCCTCATCTCTCTGTCTCTGTGTCTGTCTCTCTGTCTGAGGTTCGCAGAGAGGTCATGTAGTCATGTCCTGTCTTTCTCTGAGCGTGTTTGTGCGCGTCTTCCTGGCCGCTCACGCTTCAGCGAGTCCTCGTTACAGGTGTTTGGATAAGATAGGAAGCAAAAGAGGGAGACAAAAATAAAAGATGCAAAATAGTTTGAGGCGTGAGAAGAACTGTTTTTGAAATCTGGGTCCCAAGAGTGGATGTTTGAAAAGCACTGATGCAGCCTCAATACTGTCGGGGTTCATGGAGAGTTCAGACATATTCATGCTGATTTCGACTAATCTCTTGCTCCTCTTCCTCAGCCAGAAGACATTAGCAGCTTTAACAACTCTCTTTTTATCTTTATCTTTGTGTAGCTGGGGCTCCATCCAATTATTTTTGTGAAATTATTAAGTATATTAAGAGAAGCTGAATGGAAATGGAAATGGAAAATTAAAAAAACAAGTTTTTGCCCTCTTTTGTTCTGTACAAATTATCAAGACATTATTACAAGTATGGATGAAAACTAATTTTGGTGGAAAATTGTGATGCACCTGTAGGAATGGGATGAAAAATTGCTAAAGTGCTTTTCAAAACTGCTCAGAAACGGTTTTGATGTCCTTGAAATGTCTTTGAAACGTCTGTCCACCAGAGCCTTAAAGAAGTGTCACACACACTGTCACTGCTTCTTAAACCCAATCTGGTTTTCCTCACAAAGTTGTTGCTCAATGAATCACTTACAGTTCTTTGTTTCTGTTTTTGGACAGCATGAAATATAAAAAACAAAGGAGACAGAAAAGCACAATAACAGTTTTAGAAATACTAATAAATTCTTAAAATATTCCTTTTGTCATTCAAGAAGCTTTTTTACTCACTTAAACCCCAATCTAATTTTATGTTTTTGCAAATTTCAAAGGTTTTCATGCGACTCCCTTGACAACCAGATAAGATAAATACTGTAGCCCATGTTTCTGTAAACCCGTCTGTCTTTCTCCCTCTTTTTCCAAACTTTTCCAGAGTGCCAGCTTCTCTCTGTCTTCTTGACCTCTCCTTCTCTCTCGCTTTCAGCGCCTAAATTCCTATGCGCCCCACATCACCAGCAGCCACAGTTTGATGCTCCTGTCCTCCCTCTGTTCGTCTTTATCCCACCTTCATCTCCCTCTCTGTCCTTCCATCCATCCATCTATTCAGCTCCTCGGGGGGAGAGCTTTGAGGCTCTCCGTCTGCTCTCCTTTTCCACCGCCGATCCTGTGTGAAGGAGAATCATATGGAGCCTTTGAACGGGATTCTGCACTGCTCTGGGTGCTATATGTTATCTCTTTCCTCTATGTGTGTCTGTGTGTGTGTGTGTGAGACCAAGGAATGCATTCCCCCTGGAGCTCACTAAAATTCCTACGCTCAGCCATAAGGTGACAAGCGACAGAGAAAGAGGGACCCTTGGGAGAACTTGTGATAAAACACCTTCCTCTCCTTAACATGTCCACTCATTTTCATTCAAATTCCTCCCTCTCTCTCCTCACCTCCTCACTCTACTGATGCTTTGTTGCCGTCTGAAAGGAAATGAAACGCTGTAACATGAAAAGGAGTTTCTCATCCTGAAGCTGGACTCCATCTCTTTTTTCTCTATCTCTCTCAACTCAAGTCTGTTTACTGTTGCTGTTTTTCCATCCTATTCTCCATGTCTCCTTCACACATTCTCTCCGTCTTATACTTATACTTGGACACACACACGCTTCACATTCTGCACATCCTTCTCATGTTAGGGATTGTACGAAAATTAGTGTTGGGGTCAAAAAGAGGTTATTTTAATTTTTATCTGTTCATTTTTCTTACCACAGATTTATGTTTTATTTTAATCTTCCATTATTATACATATATTTAAAGATCTTCATGGGGTTTTGGTTGTGAAAATTAATTCATTTACATACTGAAATTTAAAGCAGAGTCTGCCATCTTACATTTTTTATGTTGTGCCTTTCTTAGTTATTAATGCAAAAACAATTTGTACCAACTCAATAAGTCAGTGGGAGAAAACAATAATAATTATACAGGGAAGGCCTTGTTTAAAAAAAAAGAAAAGAAAGATAAGGTTCAGCACCCCCTTCCATCCCTAGTAATTTGTGTATAGTCCCTTACATAACATACTACTACAGATTAGTTAATACATGCTGCAAAATGTAATCCGTAACATTTTATGAACTTGCTTAAATTCAGTCATNNTTTTTTTTTTTTGAGGCTGTCTACACATGATAAGCAGTCAGAGCTGCACTTGCTGCTGGGTTAGGCACAGAGTCAATGCTGAGAGCTCAGCTCAAAGCTAATACGTCGCCATATAATTTATAGAATGTACAAACAAAAACTGTTATATTTATGCCAATAAAACGTCAAAACTAACTTACTTTCAAATTTGACTGTCATATGTGGATATTCAGAGATGCTGTCCCTTGTTTGACCTTCTTGGTCAGCTGAAATCTTTTGACAAACTTTTAAAAATCAGCAGAAAACAAGGTTAAAGGTAAAATATTTAGAATTTTGTGCACAGTGTCAAGGTTTAAAATCTAAGTAATGACCAGTGCCCATCACTGTTGTGCAGTTTGGTGTCATTGCTTTCTCAATAACACTCAGGTGCATTTGGTCCAGATGTGCCACAACCGAAAGCAAGAACATAAAAGTTGTAAATGAACATAATGAACCATCCTGCTGATCATCTTTTCTGTTCGTTTGGCAGAAAGCCACTACAGTTCAAATTTTGGGAACTTAATATCACTCCAAACTGAGTGCTGATTATTGTTGTCAAAGTCGTCTTTTATGACAGCTCTGCCTCTGGGCTGAGATCGGTGGGAACTTTCTCCCTCTTGAATGTGCAAGTGGCTGCAGAGCTGTTGTCTCCTCTTTGACAGACACAATCTCGCGAGGGCATAATTCAGCATACATGACCTAGTTAAATCAGCCAGTGTTTGTTGGGAATAAAAGAAGTCAATGAAGATCCTCACAAAGATGCGGAGCCTCTGAAAGACGTGGTCTTGGGACTTTTGTAAAAGCAGCTTTATTTGGTGCCGTGTGTGGATGGCTGCCTCGGCCTGACCGTGCTCCTCTCCTCGAACTCACAGCCGTCGACCGCAACAATACAACTCTCAGCGGGCAGCGAAGATAGAGATAGCAGGGACAGGAAGGAGAGGAGAGAGAGAGAGAGAGGAAGATGAAGAGACGTGCAGAAAGAGGTAGAAGAAGTGAGAAAGGTACAGTAGGCGAAATAAAAGAAAAGCAAACATGAGGAACAGTAAGAGACAGGGACACAAAGAGAAAGAGGGAGGGAGAGAGAGAAAACCAAGGTAACGAAAGTGTCAGAAATGAGCGGCTTAAGAGCTTAGCCGGCATTAGAGACGCCTAATTTTCCAGTGAAACCATCTCAGCCTCGGCTGTACAGCGACAGGAGGCGAGAGCCTTGTGCCCAGAGAACAATAAAGCACTATTTCATCATTTGTTTCTCACTCCTCTGACACTTTATTTATTTATTTATTAATCTTGGCCACTTCGTCATTACTCGAGTCTCTGAGGTATTGAGAGATAAACAATAAAAATATTCACATTGTCTAACAACAACAACAACAACAACAACAGTAGCAAACCGATATGGAGGTGCTGCTAATCAGCGGGAATTCTGTCAAGACTTCAAAACATTAAAGCATCGGAGGGATAACTTCTGAGCATCAAGGGAGCAGATCTGCCTGCACACGTCAGTGAAAATCTTCACAATGAGGTGAATTTTAAAAAGAATTATTTTTTTTCCCACCAGTTGTCTTTTCTGCTAGTGAAGCTGGAGCAACAGAGACATTAACCTGAAGACATGTCTCTCGGGTGATCAGCTCTGCTTTTCTCACATATCAGGTTAGTAGGAAGAAGCTGCGACTGATCTTTGAATACATCCCACCCTTGGCTCAGGGGTACATATTGGTGGAAGTTAACGCTCTGCCATCTTTCTTTTGTGCTTTGACTTTTCCTACTCCCAAATCTGTGAGCAGTGGATGTCTAGACTTAATAATAAAATATACGAATCGCTGTTTGGGTTCAAGTCTGCTCTTGCAAAAGCAGGGGGTTTTCTTACATCATCTCATTTCCAGGCATATTTTGCTGCGTGAGATGGTGAGCGATGAGAGGAGGAAGTGAGTGAAAATGAGAGGAAATGAGCAGATGGAAAAGAAGGAGCGAAATAAGAGGCGATAAGAGGTAAAATGAGTAAAGAGGAGAGGAGAGGGTCATAGATTAGGAGGAGGGAAGAGACAGGACCCCGTCCACTGATGAAGGAAAGTGAGCTTGGCCTGCGAGACTCAAGAGGATGAGAAATGAATAAAAAAGAAGAGAGTCTGAAATCCTTATTTTCCTCTCTTTCCCCTGAAAAACAGAGTCCTCCTCCGCTCTGACTAGAAGGGAGGGAGCAGAGAGAGTTCACTAAAAAGTCACAGGAGGAGAAAGGAAAAAAAAGTAGCCAAGACAGATGAGAGGAAACCTTTACCTAAATGTATGCTCTCTAAACTAATCCATCCCTCAGCAAAAAGCAGTTATCTCATTTTTATCTGCCAAAAACTTGTTTCGTAACCTCATCTTTACCTCTCATTTAGCCCCAAGCAACACAGCGAGGATTAAGTCAAACGAGGTGGTTAAAACAAAACACTGTTTACGAGGAAGGCAACAAAGATAGACTGACACACACACACACAGTGAAGACAAGATACACAATCACAGACACACATTTTTATGCTTTTGTTTTGGACTCACACCAACCCAAATTATCACGTTGTCTTTTCAAATTAGTTTCATCTAATCTTTTTTTTTTCTTTTTCAGTTTTTCAGTAATATTTCTTGGTGATTTATGATGTTGACACACATGCTGCTGCACTGTTACTTAATCTCTGAGAAGAACTGTTCAGAAATTCTTTTTGGAAAATTGTAGCAAGAAGTAGTTTCAAATAGAGGTCTGGGTGAAAAAGATTAGGTAAGATCTGCAAGATCGGTGGAGGCAGGTACAGATGAGTACGGACAGACACAGATGGATATCTTGTAATGCGGTTAAAATGATAAATCACTTTTCTGATTGTAATCATTTCTTTCAGTTCAGTTTAAAGATTCATAGTCACAAGAAACAGCTGGGTGTGACTTTCTGGAGTTTTGTCATGACAATGAGGTTGCCAGGTAACCAGCGCTGTAGCCGGTGATGTCGAAGTACTGGGCAGGATAAATTGTGGTTCATCAAGAAATAGTTACAGCAACAACTCTTAAACCTAAAACCACAGATTGTTGTTTTTACATTGCATTTTGTGAATAGTTGAAATAAACAAGATGTCAGTAATAAGCTTTAGAGTCGTTGGCGTATTTTTGAACTTTGGAGAAAGCTAGGTTAGCTTGCTTCCAGGCTTTATGCTAAGCTAGATTTTTTGCCTCCTGGCTCCAGCTCTGTAGCTCTATACAGTTTTACAGTCGTCCGTCTTACGTCCGTCTCACGCGCTTCTAATAGAACAGATATGCTACTATTTTAATCATTATAGACAGCTATATTTACAGTTATAAATGCACTTCAAGTCCATTTTCTTCCTTTTTATGTATGTAACTACAGTAATTGTGTGTGGGATTCGGAGTGCTTCCAAAACGTGTGTGACCTACACTGCCTGAAACGTCCCGTGTAGATATAATGAGGACTCAAGCTGCTGCTGCTGTGCTAACGTGCTGCCTTTGCTACGTGGACTGTATAGATATTGTGTCACTCAGTGTATTTCCCAAAATGTAAAATTATTTCTTTAAGCGAAGTGTCAATAAGTGACCAGATCTCCATTCATAATGCTGTGACGCTGTGGTAGTTTCTGACTTTCCTCAGGTCAGTCTCTGACACTAAGTTCAGTTGAAACAGCTTTCTGCGCACATCTTCAAGCAATAAGCAGTTGAATCACCATTTTGACTCTGATGAAGACACAGGAGTGTCGAATTGTTAATCTGTTTGCACAAATAAAGGCTGCAGTTTGCTCCCTGTTTTTCCCTCGGAAACTAAGTTCAGTCTGTTGCTGGTTTGAACTTTTCCAATCAGGTCAGTACAAAAACTTATTCTATTTAAGCACTGATTATAAGGTTAATAGCAATGGCATGTTGTATCTTCACTGGAGTGTATCATAATTGTTTCTGTTTCTTTCATTGTCTTTCAGAAAGCTTTTAACCAGGATGTAATCTAATGAATATCACACCTGAGCTGACAGTGGTGCTTTCAGTCAACAGTGAGGAAAGCTCCAATGCAAAAAGAAACGGTTTCGGTCGGTGACGCTGATGATTCTGTAAACTCAGTTCAGCTTGAAGATTTGATGTTAAAGATTTGTTTGTTCGTGTACTGAACACCTCTAATGGTGACTGAAGCTCATGCATCTTGATCAGAGCAACAGGTGTCCCATGCAACAAATTGCTGCGGCACGCGTTTGTGCATCATCTTTGTCACACTGACACAGCGTTTTATGTGAATCAGAAAAATCCTTGGAGAAAATGAGAAGGTAACTGACACAGACTGCAGATTACAACCTGGTGCGGTGGGTTTTGCACAGATGGATTGCAGGAGCAGAGAGGTGCAGCAGAAAAACCTGTGGGTGCAGGAGGGTGACGCACTAGAACCAGTGGGAGGAATGTAGTTAAAAAAAGAACATAGTTGGTAGAAGTGGGATGAAGGACTTTTTAGTGCATCTATATATGTAATGTTGCTGCTCTTAAAACTGATATTTTGATGTTATGCAGAGACTTGATTTTATTGCTACACAACTTAGTTTCAAATACGTTTGACGTTGGTAAAGCATGATGCAATAGTTGGCCAGTGGGAAGGTTTATCTCAGTGGTCCACATCTGTTGAGTTAGACTGCAGGTTCTGGCTTCATGGCACAGCGATGAGATCACATGCATCAAGCGTGTTTTGTCCCTTTTGCTGTCCCCAACATCCACTCCTTTAGGCCCTGCACCTGGCCTCAGTATGTAACCCCCCACCCAAACACAGACACACACACGGACAAAATAACACACACACCTGCTCTTTAACTGAAAATATTTTCATCTTGTCTGCTCTGCGACATGCCTTTTAGGGATTTTAGACTGTGCTACAGGTATGGCATTGCTCAGTTGATATGTCTTTAGCTGGCATGTGTGTAGGTGTGTATAAGTGTGTGAGTGTGTTTTGTCTGTCTGGCAGTGTACTGTACCCGGGGCCCCCGCACTCGTTCCCCTGTTTCATTCTGTCGCCTGCTGCAGTCTCAGCTCTGTTTTCATGGCGACCTGTCAGATTTGCACTAATCCTCAGGATGAGGATGCCATGTAGCCTGTGGGGCCCCCCTTATTTTTTTTTCCTCTTCTGCACTCTCTGTTTTCACTCCTCCCTCTCTGTCTTCTTCTTTTTCTTCTTTACTTTGTCTGTGCTTCTCTGTAAGTCCGATCTCTGTTACTTTCTCGCTCTCTTCCCTGTAATCGCGTTTTCCTGACAAATCGGGGCTGTGCAGGCCTGTGTTGCAAGGAGTGTGTGAGCCTGTATGTGTGGATACAGTGTTTATGTGTCTGTGGGTGGGTAGATAGTGTGTGTGTTGTAAAAAAAAAAAAAAATGTGTGTAGAAAATAGCGAACAAGTGCGATGTCAAAATGTGTGTGACAGCTGATGAAAATGTCAAAGCATGCATACGTCTTTGAGTGTGTTTGTGTATATGACACCTGCCACCTGGTTGAGTCTTAGGGCCCAATTAACACGTCCCCTCTAGTGTTTTTCCTCACAGTTTAATTCATTAACAAATTCACTGTTTGTGCTGCTGTATCAGTTTTGTCAGAGAATAATTTGTTCCAGAATTAGACAAACCTATAACAAGTGATAGATGTTACAAAAATGATCAGTTCCTTGAAAATTCATTGTGGGGGTAATAAAGCTTAGTGGAAGTTCAAAAGTGTTGATTTGGCGATACCCATGGTTACCGTATATGCCATAACGTTTGCAGCCAGACAAACTATTTTCAACTGTGTTCTGATCTGAGTAGTTTTCCACACAGCAGCAGGACACACAGTAAAGTTGGCTACCTTGCTGAGGAGTTGGCGGTGTGCAGCCTGTTGTCTGCGACTCTTAATCTGACAGCTCACCGTGGCCGCTCCTTCTTGTTCCATTACTCCCAGCAGTACTTAAACCTGATCCACTGACAAAAACATGCAGAAGATGACCGTTGTCTTGTTTTGTACATGCGGTCAGCGCTAATCGCAGTAACAAACACATTGTGTGTGGCTTCTGCACAATAAAAGCCACCTATGTTTCGTGTTGAACACTTTTACTGTAAAGCAGCGGCGTTAAGATGTTATCAATTAGATAAAATCGCACTGGATTACATACATTAATTGTTTTAATGTGAATCCCTAGTGCTTAGGTAAGCGTGGGAATGGCGGAGTCCACCACTACCAATAAAAACTACTATATAGAGAGATAATTTCTGAATGTAAATACATTAAATGGTTATTGCAGAAAAAAGCAGACCATAGATTGTATAAAAAATGTGGTTTAATTTCATGACACTCTGAAGGATTATAACTTTAATGTGTTTATTTAGATTTCTTTTCTTTCCCATCTCCAGCGCCATCAGCTGAGCGAGTTCATACTTTTCTCTTCAACCAATCAGATTTTGTCACCACCTTCATGAGCCAATCATCTCATTGCTGTCAAACTTCTGTCCCTTTCTCTGCTGCTGTCAGCTGTCCAATTGATGTGACTGACCTCCACCACATTCGACTCCAGTTTTCATTAGAATCAGCTGTCCACTGGGTCCTTGTAGTGAGCTCATTAGAAATCTGGCTCCAAATCATATCCATCCATATCTTCAGCTATTGGTCTTGGCTCTGTCACTACCACCAGTGTCTAGGCTCGTGTACAACTTATGGATCGACTATCTCTGTAAAATAATGATGTCACGATGGGATTTAATAGATAAATTACCACTCTTTGAGAATTGAAGGCACTGTTTACTTATTCTGTAAGACTGCCATAGAAAAAAACAATCTGTTTTCATTTTGCTTTTCATTTGATTTTTATATTTGGGTCCATGCAAAGAGCTTCCCCACCCCGAGAGGATCCACTCACATAAGAAAAAATCAGTAAAAGTAATATTGCAAACATCAAATCAACCTCCAGCTAAGATTTGATTAAAGAGCGACACCTCCCTTGATGTGCATCCTCCTCTGTCAGCTCCAGTCTCTTCTTCCACACTCTCACCCCCTTTTCTATCTTTCTATCTTCCTCCCTCTCACATACGTTTGTTTGTTCCGTTTTTCTTTTTCAGTTGTTTACCCATTTTCAGCCTGTCATCTTGTCGCCAACAGAATCGAGGGAGAAAAAGCACTATACCTGACCAAGAAAGGGGAGTGAAATCACAGGAAAAGTATTTGCATAAGCCTCAGGGGAGGATGGAGGGTGGGGGGGAGGGAAAGAAGAGGGGAGGTTGATAGTAGGATAAGGAGGATGTTCTATTTCTGTCGGATCTGGGCTGGGATCAGTAGCAGATCGGGGCTCAACGCATCACTCAGCCACTACAAAGATAAATATATAATTGAAAGGGGAAGAAAAACAGAGACGTGTAGGATGACAGATGTGTGGTTCAGACTCTTGTCCGAACCTTTGAGGCGATCTGATGCACATCATTAGCCAATGTTGTCTTCTCGCCCATGCGTACCTGCATATATGTGTGTAATGTGTAATCACTGTGTGTATGTGTGTGTGTGTGTGCTACAAAGGACTGTGTGGACAGAGTATTTGACGACTGCCGTGTGAGTGTGTTTTTCATCATCTATGCATGTTTGTCTTGGATTTTGAGCAAACAGATTTGTGTACATTTGTACTGATATGTGATTGCAAGCGTCTTGGACGATTAAGTAGCATTTCCTGTCAGCAGCATTTGTGTGTATGTGCGTGTGTGTGTGTAGGATCTTTGGCCGTGCAAGGATGTGTGTCCACACTTGCACAAAGCAGCACTTCTTTATGTGTAATCATGATAAAGATTGCACAATCCCTGGTTGAAGGAAATAGAGGAAGAAGGAAGGGATATAAACAAGGCTGAATGGGAATTGTATGAGGAGAAGGGACTCCCCAGGGGCCAATAAACTTGCTTAATTACGGGAGGCCTTGTTAATTTAGTCTCTGGCAATGCAGAAGATCTCTCTTGCCAAGGAATCTTAGCAGCAGCTGCAGCAGCTGACTCTTCCCTGAACTCTACATGGCCTCGTCCCAGTCAGCACAGCGCAAGCAGGGGGAGATGTATGTATGGTACACGCTTTTTTGTTGTAATATTTTGGGAAGGTTGCTGTTATGGCTCGTGCCTGGCACGTGTCTACAGCTCTCATCTTCATTTACACCATGTCTTAGCCTGCTAATTTTTGAGTTCTGCAAGAGCAAACATTTTGGATTTTCTGTTATCCTTGCCACGGAAAGCTGGAAAGGAAACCTCAAATGTAAAATGGACAAATACAACTAATGGAACAGGAGGAACAGATCAGTCAGGTACTGTATGTGACCAGCAATGGCTTTTTTTTCTTTTACATTTCTGGTATTTCCAATCAGATTCCTTTATACACAAATTGAAAATGTGCATACAAACAATTGGATAAAAACTGGTGTATTGTTTGGTTGTGTGTAACAGTAGATATGAATTTGTGGAATTTGCAGCCAGACAAAAACGTTGTTCTGATATAAACAAGACTGGGTCAAAACCTAGTATATGGCTGGACCGTGTATGGTCAATGTGCTATATTGTGGCCATATTGGTACAGGCATAGTCAGTGGTCGTGTCTATAATGTGAATTCCTGGATATTAAATGCTCATCTGCAATTTTCTTTAGTGGTAATATTTGTTCTTAAAGTGTACTGAGGTAGCATCACATGACGTGGTTAAGTTACGTTTGACTGAAAAAATGTTATGTAATAAATTTTGAGAATCGTTCATAAATTCAAAAAATATTTAGCGCCCTGCTAGTGCCACCTTCCTATGTGAGAGCTCTGATTAACAAATGTATTCTTTGATTTCGAAACAGTAGCCTTATGTTGTTATTAGCCTTTCTGAGGATATTGCATGGTTAAATCAATTCCAATTAGCACTCCGGTGCGATCTTATCCCTTTCAGAAGCTTTGTAATCCAGCCTTGAACTGCGGTGTCTTTTTGGAGACTTTAAAAACTGTAAAATAAATCCATAATGATAAATCCCAACACTGAATGTCTTCTGTGATTACTTATCGATTTCTCCGTGTTGAAAACAGCTGTTGTTGTTGTTAGCCGTCCATTAGCAATCCCATGATGCCTTGGGTTGAGTCTGTCGACCAATCAGAGGCTGTGTTCATAACTTGCCGACAAATCAAAGGCAGTTTCTGACTGGGGATACACGGTCCCAAATAGGCTACCTTTGGGCTACAGGTAGCCTATTTGGGACAATGTAACTCCCAATCGGATGGACTGTTCCAACATCAATGTTTCTTCTTGGGCCGTCACGCCATCGTCACGCCGGTAGACGGTAGACGTTCCTTCCATGTATGGACTAGCGGTAGTTTTAGAGGGCGGCGCTTGTACTCAGTGTGCGTAGCTACGTAACTAAACAGCCAAATAAAAGTGAAAGTTGGAGAGAGAAACTCAAACCCTGCTTCCTTTCTGACCTTCGCACGGCTGGCCACTCACGGAGCGAAATGGGTGAATGAATGTCGGATGTGGAAAGTTACAGAAATTGTCGGGCACAGCCCCCTTGTCACAGGTCAGAAAGGTGTAACGTCCAGTGTTAAAGCAGCGCTTTAAACTGATTCAACAGTTTTGATAAATGTAACCTAACATAAAAAACTGAGGTATAAATCCTCAATCACAATCCTTTTTATTGGTCTTTGATAGTATAATGCTCTTCGCAACATTGCATTTCCTTCATTTGCATGTACAAGGACAAGTGTCTGCTGTTGCGTGTGCTACTGATGGTGCTGGGAGACGAATTCTCTTGTGTCATTTTGGTGACAGATCACTGTCTTAACAAAACGGAGCCACCACAATAAAGAAACAAACAAAGAATTGATCAGGTGAAAAAAAATGAAACTGCATAGTAAATGATCCTGTCTGAAGGCGGATTTTGCATTCGGTGAGTTGCGGTGGGAAGGTGGGGAGAGAGTTGTGTTTGAGGATTCTAAAGGAGCAGAAACTCATCTCTCAGAGTTGAGATGTTATTACCTCCTCTCCTCCTCTCTCAGTGCGAGCGCGAGTTTCTGTATATCTGTATATGTGTGTGTGGCCGTCATATTACAGCATTTTGCAACACAAATGACCCCACTGTGAAATGAAAACTGCTATAGAGGGAGCAAGGGAGGGAGGAAAGGAGAGAGGGATTTAAAATATAGAGGGAGAGTCATTGATTAAATGCTGCAAAGTGAGAGTAATTCTGCAAGCGCTGGGAATACACACACCACACTCCTTCCATTATTCATGCCTCTGCATTTCTCTCTTCACCTTCCTCTCCCTCTTTCATTCTCTCTTCCTCTCTTTCCACCCTCTCTCTGTGAGCTGGCTGTCGATGAGCGATGATAAATTGTGGCCGGTGTGGAACTTGCGTTTAGTTCTGTCATTATTCAATAACAGGTGCAGCAGAAATCAAGGCAGCCTGGCAGTTATTGTGCTGCTGCTGGCGCCATGTGATTATTCGCCATAATTTACTTTACTGCCCTGTCCTATACAACCAACGTTAACTTGAGTTGTTTGTCTAACTGGGAGAGGAGAGAACTGTGGGTGTCCACCAGTTTGAGTAACTACTTCAGTTTAATAAGAAACAAAGTGTACCATAGTCGTCAATAATGACAAAGTTGGCAGCGCTTTATCAGGGAAGTGGTGTATAGTGGCATTTATCTTTGGCAGCTTGTGCCGACACAACATGGAAGCTGCAGAAAGTGTGCTTGAGATATGGGTAAAAGAATGGGCTTCATTGAATTCAGATAAACATTAAACAGAAATATAGTTCTGTAAATAAGTTCTGTAAGAAAGAAAAGTAGTCCCAGTTTCCCAGAATCCATGGTGACGTCATCATATAGCTTGTTTTGTCTGACAGAAAGTCCAAAACCCAAATATTCTAAAATTTACACTGATAAAAAACATGAAAAAGCAGCAAGATCTTACATTTGAGGAGCTGGAAACTGAATGTTCCATATTTTTGCTTGGTAAATACCGCACTCCACACATTAACTGTTGCGACGCCTGTCAAGCTTTCCCTTCACACATGCCGTATATCCAGTTAAAAGTGATAATGGCGGCAGATTTATCACTAAAAATTCTTAATAATCTTTAAAACAACGAATCATTGATTTCAGGCAGACACAGGAAAAGCAGGTTTCTCATTTCCAGCTGATGGCCGTCAGTTTTGGCATCTGAAAAGACAACGTTGCTGGCTGATTTTATCCGCGGTAGCTAGGTGGTTGATTAAGCCAGTGGTCCTCAAACTGGGGTCTGGGGACCCCCAGGGGTCCTTGAGGGGGTACCAGGGGGTCCCCAGAAAAATGGGGAATATTTTAATTTCACTTTTATTTCATTGACTAAAGGTTAGCCCCATGGGAGAATGTATAAGAATGACTATTCTGTTCTTAGGTTTCACACTCAACACTGTTAATCTGCCAATCTATAGACAGCTGTGGAATTTGATCAGACAGGGATCCCTGAGACTACAAATTCAGGTCCACGGCCTGACGTGTATCAATTTGGGGGTCCTTGACACCAAAAAGTTTGAGAACCTCTGGATTAAGCTAATGTTAGCTCTATGTGATGCTTAAAAATGTTGCCTCGTTTTAAAACGAGAATCTTGTAAAAACGATCTAAAATATGCTCTTCTCACCGGTTGATGATCCATGTAGACATGTAAATAAAGAAACAGCATTGCCACTACTTGGCTGCTTAGTTTAAACTTGCTCCTATTTTCAAACTGTATATTGTTACTTTAAGAAGGTTTTGGGATAAGGACTAAACAGTGTGTTTGGCAAATGTAAAATTTTCTTGAATAAGGAGTTTGGCTGGAGAGTGTAAACTTCCGGAAATATAAATAAAGGGCAGGACAGGGATGCTAACGTTGCCCAAAACTCTGATAGCATTCAGGACTTGCTTTCACACAGTGGGGAAATACTACGCTGTGGATGTGTTGGAACAGGGCATTTTAGAACATAACCTGTAATCCCACAAACGAATGTTGTTCATTAATGATGTGCTCCTTGGCTTACTACTGTAGGTACAAGCAAGCTAATGCCGACCATGCTAACGATTTCAGCCTATGTTAGAGCCGATAAACACACTGTTTAATCCATTCCTTACTTTGTGTTTTTGCTTTTGGAAACACAGACAGACCTTCCGTGCCCAGGTTGTTAAACTATTATTGGACAATTGCTTTTCCTGTGGAGGTGTTTAGTCAATTTACTAATTGTTTCAGTACCACAGTAAATAGCGTTGGTTACGAAACCATACACTTGCATTGCCTGAGAATGCATCATGTGTATCATGACTTCTGCATTAGTAGTTTTGACTGTCCCAGCTGGCATCCTGCCAGCCCAGCCTGACCCCCCACAGCGGTAGCAGATATATCAGCCTGCTCAGCTTAAAGCGCATTGATATGTGGGGGATTTATTCTATGTTAAGCCCGCGGGCTGCGGCCTGCTGACTTATATTGGAGCCGGCCACAGCGATGGCCTGTGGGTTAATGGGTTGGCAGTGGGAGCTGAGGACACAGGAATTAGGCCTCTGCTACTAATTGCACAAGGGAAAGATTTGTTTAAATTGGGAGGGAATAAGCCTGCAGGGCTACAGTGGGGGGTACTCAGCCGAATGTGTTGAGGCAGTGAAGAAGTAGGGCTACATCTGAGGAGCTTCATTGACAAAAGCAGGCACAGGGATAGTTGCTCACTTCATGGATATCACAGATTTTGCTCAATTTCTGATCCCTTTTTTGCTGGCCAACACTGCTGTAGCTCAGATATTTATTTTTCTTTGACTTCAGGCTGGGTGGGCACAGTGAGTTTAGTAAATATGACCTGTTTTTATTTACAGACTGGTAATAAGCTAAAAGAACGTATTAGTGTGCTCACTAGCTAAAGCCTTCCTTCAGCCTTCACTTCATGCCACCACAATTTGAACTTTAAAACTGTTTTCAGATTTCAGAATCTTTCCGTATGTGATCTGCCTCAGTGGACGATATAATCAACACTCTGAGGAGCTTTTATTTCAAAATAAATGTTCTCAGTCCCACAGTTTTCAGTCCTTTCACACATACTGTGTATCAAAATGCTTACACAAGCCTTCACACTCTCAAAATATAAAAATCAAACCCACAGGACTTGAAGATTTGCAACTCTGACCCCAAACTCTGCTGTCACTGTGTTTTGTGCATCCACCCAACCATCCACCAACCACCTCTCTGCTTTTTTGCTAGGGTATAATGCCAATGCTGCTTCCTGCATTGGGACAAAATGTTGCCAGTAATCTGAGCCAAAACATATAAGCAAGTGCAAGTTATAGATATTAAAATTATTCTTCGAAAAACAGGGTTGAAAGTGTGACTTGGTTATCCATATTAATGGATTAATAATTTCAGTGAACACAGAAAGAAAAAAAAAGAAGAAAAAAAGAAAGTTGGTTGATTTGGATTTGCACTCTCTGTTATGCATTGAAGCACCATCTGTCAGCCACAGTGTGCAGTGTTCTTTTTTCTTTTGCTCTGATTCTTAACCTATGTCAAGTAATCATCCTAACCTCTTGTTTAACTTAAATATGTAATTTGTAACGGTGATCATGTTTTACACTAATAGCTAACCCCATGCAAAAATGCGACCACTATTTAATCATGTCAGGTAGCTAATCCAGTTATGCATGTCTTTAATTTCATGTAAACATACCTACTAATTGCTGTGGGATCCCAGATGACTGGGGAGCACACAGGATTAGGAGTGATGTTACCATGAATTCTCACTGATTGGCTGAAGGATGGATGCAGACTAATGACAGTCATGTGGTCTTTTCTGCCGTAGCTCTGGTTCCCTGCTTGACCCACCACCTATAAAATATTTGGCCATCTGAGAATAGTACCAACAATAAATATTGCATGTTATTCCCAAACTCCGCATCCCCTCCCTCCCTCCTGGCAGTCTGTAATCGTGTTCATGTTTCTCCCAGCGGCGGCCTCCGAGATGCTGTTTGAAGCTGGAGGTTCCTCTCCGCAGCTACAAACTCCCAATAAAGCATGCAGCTGAGGATAACAAGGCTCTTCAAGCATATTTTTTTTTATTTTGCAACAGATGCATTCACGTCAATCTCTTTATAAGCTCCTTTGCTCTTTTTCACTCCCCCTTTTTGAATGTTCTCCCTCTCCCCACCCCTCCTCTCTGACGCTCTGTTAAGCCTGCTATCTGATGTGTTAATGAGGCACTAATGAGACAAGGTCCGTCTTAATCTGAGGCAGAGAATCGGAGCGGCGGACGATTTTAAACAGTCCGTGGGATTAGCAGAGGAGAGGGCGCTCCGTGAGGTAGGGCGTGAGAGAAAGAAACGAAAGGAGAAAGTGAGACTGAGAGAGACAAAGGTGAAAAGTTGTATATATAAGTGTGTGGTGTAAATTAGTCGTGTATACGGTGTAATGTTCTGTGCTAATGACTATAGAACATGAGTGGGTGGAGGAAGTCAGTATCTGTAGAGGAGAGTTGTGACCCTGATGGGAAACAAATAATGAGGCAGTTGTTGTGCGCACACTTAACACCCACACACGTGTTTTAAAAAGAAAACGGACAGAAAGTACAATCTCCATCCTTTGCTAAGGCTCTCTACTGTCTTTAAAGTCCCGGCTTCTTTCATCCTCTCTCACTCCTCTCTCTTAGGTCCAGTCCAGCTGTCCTGTGGCAGTTTCTTTGTCTTTGCCCATGCTCCCTGCTTTCTGAAAGATGAAGGGGTGTCCTCTGTTTCTCTTGATGAAAAACCGAGGAGCTCCGCTGCAGATGTTCTGTCGCTCCCACCCCGTTCACCGGT
The DNA here is from genome assembly GCA_003416845.1 of Oplegnathus fasciatus. Lineage (NCBI taxonomy): Eukaryota > Metazoa > Chordata > Actinopteri > Centrarchiformes > Oplegnathidae > Oplegnathus > Oplegnathus fasciatus. Next base: position 859,567 of record NTHP01000098.1, read on the forward strand.
GGGATCCCTCTAATCAATCAAGTCAATTACCACTGAAGTCTCATCATTTCCCCTCATCACAGATTGATTTGTGTTTGATTGACTTGAAAGTTCGCCAGAGTGACTTTATCCTGACTCACCAGAACTTATGGTGTGTAAAAGTTTCTGATTTTCTTTTGCCTAAACTCGGAAGCGGAAATTAACTCAGGAGCAGCGAATTCCTTTCTTTTAAATTGTCACTGCTGGCTTTGCTATGAGCCAGGGGTTGCAGAACTTTTGACTTGCGACAGACTTGTAAAGCTGACAGCTGATTTCAGCTGTCCCGGTCTGAACTGTGGCTGTGAAGTTGCCCTCCTGCTTGCCTTCACACTCTTTTTGTCTGACGCCATATGTTGCTTTTTTGACCGAGATTCTGCCCGAGGGATTATCTCGGATTATCCAAAAGTCTCGTCTTCGGGCTCCAATCCCACTTCTGGCTTCTTCCTCTGACTTCTGATTCCCCTTTGCAACCAGAAACTTTTCTCTAGATGATACATGCAGAATTGTCCAACTCCTAGTTAACATTGTAATAAAATGCAAAATACTGAGCACAGATGAATGGATTCTCACGGTTACCTGAAGCCTTTAATCAAATTTATCACACATGAGAAGAAGTTGTCGTTTTCTACAGAATAGCAAAGGTGGAATTTTACTTGAACTAATTGGAAATTTTAATTCCACAAACATGTAATATGGAACTGCACAATAAATGTACTGTCTGTTGAAAAAGGAAAATATTTTTATATAATAGCAGGAGCAGAGCATTGTGATTTCGTATGTCGGTTTGTTAATTTAAGATGGCAAAAGAAAGTCAGCAAATTCCTTTCTACATAAATAAAAACAAGTTACATATATATGACATTTTCTGACTATTCAATGACTGGTTGATAAATTTGACCCCCTTCCCAGTTGATGAAAGATCCAGATGAAGCTACTAAGTGGACCCTTGAGTTCAGATTTTTTTTAAAGTTTAATTTACTTGCTGTAATTCATTACTTTTACCCGTTAATAGCAGTCAATATGAAACATTATCATACTCTCTTTATGAGGCCAGCATTCTAGCCATATCACAGATATATAGAAGCAAATCACAAATAGATTAATAACATAATTTAAAAATGGATTCAAAGATTGTTAATGGACTCTATATTCCAAATTGCTTAATCACTGCTACAGATGTGGTTGCAGCCACATAGTAAAATGTAATTTTACGATGGACTTACAGTATGTATGAAAGTGAGATCTGAGAGGTGCAGGACTTCATGCAACACCAAAGCTGGGGATTTTATAGAGTGAGACAACAGAGTGAAGGTGGGCCACAGCTGAGGCCTGTTTTTCTCCCCAATTTTTGACATGTAGTTTACGACTTTGCAGTGTTGATATGTCCGCATGTTCAGTGTAAATTTAGATTGGTCAAGAACCTGATAGGTGATGTTATATTATAGTCCAAAGGATGATCTTTACACCTGATTTTATCCATGTGTTAAAAGTTGTGGATGCCTTTCAGTTTTGCATAGATTACCACATATCATAACTCAATTAGAGCATTAGCTGTTATTAAGGCTTTACTGCTACAAATAGCAGAAAACCATGAGAGATTTATGCAATGTTGTAACATCAACCTTTTACCTGTACAAATACGTAAATTTTCTAGCACTTTGGGAATTGTTGAAACATGTTAACATTTACTTTTTGGTTATATTTATCCATAAATAGAAGTGCAGCAGAATACATCTGAGAGTACATATGATAACATGCAGGACTTGTCTTGCACAGTGTAAGTGACAGTGGGATTATGGGAAGTGGAGCTGCGGCAATCTATCTCCTCGCTAACAGAACTGGGTCTCACGACACATTGCACCACATGGGGAAAGTGTCAGAGAAGTGATCTCTTTTTAAGGATTTGCTGCTGTAATATTTAGGACACACACACACACGCCACACATGGGCTGTAAGGTTTGTGTATGCATGCAAGCAGTGAGATACACTTTCGCACGCATGCAGTTTGTGTAAACGGGTTTATGTACATTATGCACAGATGCTTTAGGTATGCGTATGCACAAACAAACACTGCAGATCTGCTTTAGGCAGGCATCCTGTGCACTCACAGAGGCAGCTCCTGTTTGCATGCCAACTGTAACATGCTTGAATAGTGTGAACTCGAATCCACTCAAGTGATTTATGCAGGAAACGTACAAAACAGCGACCTGAGAGAGAGAGAGAGACACACAGAGAGAGAGAGTATGAAGGGATGCTGCCCCACTTGAAAACTGAATATTTATGACACCATGACACAATGCACTTCCACTAAGGCCATTTCTCTCTCTCTCTCTCCCTCTCCTGTTTAAGTGATAAATCTATTTTCCGAGGTTATTATTACTCTCCATTGTTTCATTTCTCACCTCTGTGTATCCCTGTGCAAATAAACTGAACCAAGCGAAAACTAAACTGAATTTAAATGAACAGAACCAAAGTAACAGTAAACTAAAATGAATATAAACTGAACTAATATTTCCTCTGCCTCCCATTGTTTCCTTCTTTTTCTCAGTTTTTGCATCTCTTATGGTCGAGAAACAGTGAACATCCCAGGCTGTCCGGGTTTCTACCTCTGGGCCGACTAAAACATGCGTGTGCACCTGCTGTATATGACATCATTCCCTCCCGTATAAGGAATGAGGTGCACAGGCCATACACATTGTATTATTATGTCAGCTACAGAAGCAGGTAGCGTAACCTAATACACTAATGCAAAATGATACGTGGAACTATAAGAAGATTGGTTACGCTCTGATACACACGGTAATGTGCTCTTATACATATGTATGTACACACAGACATAACACCATTCACTCTTATTCATAGCAGCTTACCAGCGCACATAGTAATGAGTTTGTGTACAAATGTACGAATACTATGAATTTATTGATATGACACTTAAACCATCATATTCTTAAAGACTTTAAACCTGTAAATCAATTGAACCTTTACACATTTCTTCTCTTGCTCGTCCTGTCAGTACTGGCTGTCAATCCCACATGACACACGACACAAATTACAGACCAATTTTTTACACCTGGAACAAAATAAACGACGTTGTGAGACTATATGTGCATGTGAGCAGCAATTAAGATTTTCTGTCTCACAGGCAAAACACTGACAGAAAAGCTGTGAACTGTATTGAAAAACACTGTTCATGGTTCAAATTGGTGAACCAGCTTGGAGCCATTGAGTCATTCACATTTTAACCACAATTAAAACAGAAAACAGAAAACTGGTTGTTTGACCAACTCCCAGAAGACAGTATTTGCAACTGTGGCATGCACTAAAGAGGAAACACACATAAACATATGCACACACACAACATGGCTCATATAGAGAGATAAATCCAGCATAACTAATCACATTCAGCAACACACTATAGACTCATTACACAGTTTGCTCTCCCACATGCAGACGGCGGTGTGACAATCACCATCTGTATCTAAAGCATTTTTATTGTGTATGACAGTTGGTGCCAAAGGTCACTTTATGTGGAATGTATGATTTGATTTTATATGCTGATTACCATGTGGTGAAAAATATACTTAGTTATATGTATAACACATGGCAAATGTGTGCAATAATGTAAAAATTAGTGCATAATGTATATTTTTTTATGCAGTAAATTGGCCAGGGACACAGATGGACTCTGAAGGTAGATGTTTTGTGCATCTAAATGGTTTCAGAGAAGCCAAAATACACTCAGTTGCCAATTTATCAGGTAAATCTAGCTAAAATTAATCCAGTCGAATACAGCCCTGCAATAAATGCTACCTTCATGAAGGTTATAATGTTTTTGTTGAAACTGCTTTAGAGAGAGAGAGACATTCAATTTTGTGGCAATTTTGAATTATATTTTTTGAGGTGCTGTTAAGTTGTATTGCATCATACTAAAAAGTGTTTCTATATTTTGTCTACCATGTTTGTTTAAATATTAGAAATACCTCTCGTTATAACCCAATACAATTCGATAGCACCACAAACTACAGCCTCCAAAATGACTATCCATCCATCCATCCATCCATCCATTTTCTTCTGCTTATCCGGGGCCGGGTCGCAGAGGCAGCAGGCCAAGTAAGGTAGTCCAGACGTCCCTCTCCCCAGCAACGCTTTCCAGCTCCTCTGGGGGGATCCCGAGGTGTTCCCAGGCCAGATGAGATATGTAATCTCTCCAGCGTGTTCTGGGTCTACCCCGGGGTCTCCTGCCAGTTGGACGTGCCTGGTAGACCTCCAGAGGAAAGCGCCCAGGAGGCATCCTGATCAGATGCCCGAACCACCTCAGCTGGCTCCTTTCGACGCGTAGGAGTTGCGGCTCTACTCCGAGCTCCTTCCGGATGTCTGAGCTCCTTACCCTATCTCTAAGGCTTAGCCCAGCCACCCTACAGAGGAAACTCATTTCGGCCGCTTGTATCCGCGATCTTATTCTTTCGGTCACTACCCAAAGCTCATGACCATAAGTGAGGGTTGGGACGTAGATCGACTGGTAAATCGAGAGCTTTGCCTTCCGGCTCAACTCCCTCTTCACTACAACGGTCCGGTACAATGCCCGCATTATTGCAGATGCTGCACCAATCCGCCTGTCAATCTCACGCTCCATTTTACCCTCACTCGTGAACAAGACCCCAAGATACTTGAACTCCTTCGCTTGAGGCAGTTGCTCACTCCCAACCTGGAGGGAGCAATCCACCTTTTTCCGGCAGAGAACCATGGCCTCAGACTTGGAGGTGCTGACTTTCATCCCGACCGCTTCACACTCGACTGCAGACCGCCCCAGTGCGTGCTGAAGGTCGCAGTCTAATGAAGCCATCAGAACCATATCATCTGTAAATAGCAGAGACGCAATCCTGAGGTCCCCAAACCAGACACTCTCCTCCCCCCGGCTGCGCCTTGAGATCCTGTCCATGAAAATCACAAACAGAATCGGTGACAAGGTACAACCCTGGCAGAGGCCTACACCCACTGAGAACGTATTTGACTTTGTGCCGAGAATACGGACACAGCTCTCGCTTTGGTTATATAAGGACCGGATGGCTCGTAGCAACGGCCCCGGTACCCCATACTCCCGCAGTATCCCCCACAGGACCCCCCGGGGAACATGGTCGTAGGCCTTCTCCAAGTCCACAAAACACATGTAGACTGGATGGGCAAACTCCCATGCTCCCCCCAGTAACCCTGCAAGAGTGAAGAGCTGGTCCACTGTTCCACGGCCTGGACGGAATCCGCATTGTTCCTCCTGTATCTGAGGTTCGAAAATTGGACGGAGCCTCCTTTCCAGCACCCTGGAGTAAATTTTCCCAGGGAGGCTGAGCAATGTGATACCCCGATAATTGGAGCACACTCTCTGGTCCCCCTTTTTAAAAATGGGAACCACAACCCCGGTCTGCCACTCCACAGGCACAGTCCCAGACCTCCACGCGACACTGAAGATGCGTGTCAACCAAGACAGCCCAACAATGTCCAGAGCCTTCAGCATCTCAGGGCGAATCTCATCCACACCTGGTGCCTTGCCACTGAGAAGCTCCTTGACTACCCCAGCAACCTCTGCCAAGGATATGGGCGAGGTTTCCCCTGGGTCTTCCAACTCTGCCTCTTCCACAGAGGACGTGTTGGTTGAGTTCCTCAAAGTGCTCTTTCCACCGCTCGACACTATCCCCACTCAGGGTCAGCAGTTCTCCTCCCCTGCTGAACACAGCCTGAGATAAGCCCTGCTTTCCCCTCCTGAGTCAACGGTTTGCCAGAACTTCCTTGAGGCCAACCGAAAGTCCTTCTCCACCGCTTCCCCGAACTCCTCCCACACCCACGTTTTTGCTTCCGCGACCACCGAAGCTGCAGCCCTCCTAGCCTCCCGGTACCTGTCAAGAGACCCCTGGGCCAACCAAGCCCAAAAGGCCTCCTTCTTCAGCCTGACGGCTTCCTTTCACCGCTGGTGTCCACCAGAGGGTCCTTAGGTTGCCGCCACGGCAGGCACCAACGACCTTCCAGCCACAACTCTTAGCAGCTGCCTCCACAATGGAGACTTTGAACATGGCCCACTCGGATTCCACGTCCCCAACCTCCCCCAGGATGCATGAGAAGCTCTTCCAGAGATGGGAGTTGAAGATCTCATGGACAGGGGCCTCAGCCAGAGGTTCCCAGTTCACCCTCACTGCACGTTTGGGTTTACCAGGTCTGTCCGACAGTCTCCCCCACCATCTGATCCAACTCACCACCAGGTGGTGATCAGTTGACAGCTCTGCTACTCTCTTCACCCGAGTGTCCAAGACATACGGCCGCAGATCTGATGACACGATCACAAAGTCGATCATCGACCTTTGGCCTAGGGTGCTCTGGTACCAGGTACACTTATGAACCCCCCTATGCTCGAACATGGTGTTCGTTATGGCTAGTCCATGGCTAGCGCAGAAGTCCAGTAACAAAGCACCACTCGGGTTCAGGTCAGGCAGGCCGTTCCTCCCAATCACCCCCCTCCAGGTCTCTCAATCGTTACCCACGTAAGCGTTGAAGTCCCCCAGCAGAACTATAGAGTCTGCAGGCGGCGCCCTTTCCAGGGCGTAAGCACAAACAACAGTCAGAGACTTACTCCCTGCGACCTGCAGTTGCATGGAGGTGACCCTCTCGTTCACCGGGGAGAACTCCAACACAGCGGCGCTCAGCCGGGGGCTCGTGAGTATCCCCACACCCCTCCGGGGCATCTCTCCCTGGGCAACTCCAGAAAAGGAGAGAGTCCAGCCCCTCTCCGGGAGTTTGGTTCCAGTGCCGGTGCTGTGCATAGAGGTGAGCCCAACTATATCTACTTGGTACTGTTCCACCTCCCGCACCAGCTCCGGCTCCTTCCCTGCCAGCGAGGTGACGTTCCACGTCGCTAGAACCAGTCTACGATGCCGGTGGTCAGAACGCCTAGGTCCCCGCCCTTGCCTGCCACCCGGCTCACAACGCCCCCAACCCCAATGCATATCCCTGCAGGTGGTGGGCCCACAGGGCGGCGGCTCCATGTCCTTCTTTTGGGCTGTACCCGGCTGAGCCCCATGGGTCAAGGCCCGGCCACCAGACGCTCGCCGGCGAGCTTCCCTCCCAGGTCTGGCTCCGGGGGGGTGCCCCGGTTTCCCTATTCCGGGCGAGGTGCTGCAGCTCCTACTTGGCCGATTCATAAGGGTCTGTGAATCGCTCTTAGTCTGGACCCTCCCCTGGGACCAATTTGCCTTGGGAGACCCTACCAGGAGCTATTGCCCCTGACAACACAGCTCCCAGTGTCATAGAGACACACAACCCCCCCCACCACGCTAAGGTAGCAATTCTTGGAGGGGCTCCACAATGACCATAAAGTTGAATCTTCCAGCTTCTCTAATGTGAGGATTTTCTGCTTTTTTCAGTTTCATATCATTGTACAGTGAATATTTGTGTGAAATCACCTGGGGCTCTGGGAAATTTTGATGGGCATTTTTCACATATCATCATATCATATTTTTTATTGACCAAACGATTAATAGATTAATCAAGAAAAATAACTGGCAGATTAATTGATGTATGGACTCTTTGGAGAATAGCCTTGGGATAAAAGACATCCAAATAAACAACTCTATAATGAAAGTAATCATTAGTAGCAGCCCTAATGCTAGCTATAGAATATTTTCCTCAGACCTATTTCTTGATGTAAATGGTATTGTGACATCACAGCTGTTTGAATTGTAAATTGTAGAAAATGCAACTATTGCATGATGTGCATGAGGGCTTTTAGGTTCAAAAGTGTACAATGAAAATAACTGATAATAACACTGACTAAGAAGCTAAGTTTTTACAGGCATTCATTGTGTTTTGGAGGGAGACCAGACTGTGAAGAAGTATGAAGAAAGAAATTATTGAACAGAAGGACGTAAACCATTTTCACCTTCCTGCTCTCTTCAAAAGATGAACTTAGTTATGATGAATGATGGATTCAGAATAAATGCCCCTGTAAAAATTACTACAAAGTAATTGTTCTCTAAAACCTTGTTTTCTCTTCTGCAGACTTTACCACTCTTCTTGCAAACCTGCCACAATGAATAAAACAGACATTTATAGCTAAAGGACAGCTGGATCGTCAGTCTCTTTTATTGGACAACTTTTGAATTCAGTAGACCCTCAAAGCTTCAATGCTTGTCAAAGCTGTACTTCCTAGAATTATGTTATTCAGCATTGCTCCATGTCAGATGAAAAACTGCCTTCCCACTTTTAAAAGCAGGCAGATTAAAAGCAGTGGTAAATCTTTTACCAAGCGCACTGTAGACACTCGCCAGGCCCCTGTGTGTACTGATGTGTTTTTCAGGATGGCTAATTAAATACCTGTCTTATGACCTGTCCTGATTATGATAATCAACTGCCAAGCAGGCAGGTCTCTGCAGATCAGTCAGTGGATGTCCTTGTGATTAGAAGTGTAGCAGAGCTGGAGAGGACCAGGAAGCAGATCATTAGTATGTCTAAATGTGGTAGCACCACTCAGGGGGGCCTATGATCACTCCTGAGAGAGAGGGAGGCACAGAGAGAGGAGAAAGATTGAAGATTGTGTTTGTGTGAAGGCCTGTTTCCACTCATTTTTGTTCCATGGGCCAAGGCAGGGAGTGGAGACAGGGTTGGGGTAGATTAAACATCAAGAAGATAAGAGATGATAGATATCTTTACTTGAGCACCTGAGTCTTACCTGATCCGATTCCAAACTGAGTTACTTTGATGTAGCTGGGAGCTCAGAGTGAGACGGGAGCAGGCTGGTTTTTAACAGAATTTTTATCCATTGTGGTTTTGAATTTCACTTTTTTAATTTGAGCTCACTGCTGAACATGACAAACATACAAAACAATGTACAGACATGGTCAGAGTTTATTACCATGGCCAGATTAACATGTTAGGGTAGCCCAGGGCAAAAATTAGCTGTTAACCCACCCAACCACTCGCCCCCATTTGCATTGTGTATGTACCCTGTCAGCTCCATGTTTTTATCTGGTGCACGCAGAAAAGTCTACACGGCAGCTTCATTATACACTCATTGTATGGTTTTTGAGAATTCAAACACAGTATGCAGTGTGCATTTTAAATGGATATTGTTTCTGCTCTTTTCATGCATTATATGGCAGTTTTCCTTGTCTATTGATATTCTGTATTTTATTTCTTACTTCTTTTATGTTGCCGTCTAGGCCAGGTCTCTCTTACAGAGTGATGATAATCTTAATGAGACATTTATCTGGTTAAATGAAGGAAAAGAAAGAAGGAGAGAACGGAATTGACAGAGGCAGTAAAATGTGAAGTAAGGAGAAAAAAGTGTACACCTCTAAAAGGGTGAAATTACAGAACAATTCTTCCTACCTAGGACCACATACCAGACCTTCTACAAACCCAGATATCCAATACACATATATATAGTATATGTGCTCAATCAATCTTCTTTAAATGAAGGCAAAAAATCTGCAACAATTTAGTGTGTCTAATTCATAGACAAAGCACTGACATGAATGTTTCAATTTTATTGAAAGGTACTTTTAATGTTTCAGATCTGTGGATCTGCTGTGAGTGGATGAACCGTTCTGAAGTAAAAGTAGCCATATTAAAATTAACCTCTGGAGAGGTATTTGGTAGAAGCAGAAGTCATAATGAGATGAACTTTTGGAAAACTAGTTGGCAATGGTGATTGTTGTCATGAATGTCGGCATAATGCAAAATAAGGAAAAATATTGGAATGCTAGGAACATAGATTACATGATGTTAAATATGAGGAGAAAACTGTTTACAGCACTGATTAGGTCTGAGCTCCAGGATATGTGATGAGATTAGTTGTGCTCCCATGGCAACGCTATCTGACCTTAATATGTATAGAATATATATGGCCATAACAGTAATACCTAAATGCTGACATGTGTATGCTTGTGTGTATGTGTGTGTGTTTCTCTGCATCACATTCACACTGCACAGCAGCTGTCTGTTTCTGTTCCTGTCTTTCTCTTCCTCCTGCTCCCTCCCCATCCATCACACGCATACACGCACGAGTATGCGCGTCCAGCTTCTAGACCCACCACCAGCACTGTGCACGCACAACAGAGTGCGTGCTTTGTGTGTGCTCGGAGACCGCTGTGCTCTATTTGACATCATATTGAATTTTGTGGGGTTGAAGACAGGGTGTTTGCTGAGCCTAATTTACCTGGGCTAGACCTCACAGAGGGCCTGGGAGGGGCTGATAATTAAAATGGCTTGCTGCTGCTGGGATGGAATATTCATGGGAGATTACTTCCACCCTCAAACACCCCTGCACTTCACTGAGATGTGTGTGTGTGTGTGCACAAACATGCATGTGTGTGTGGTGTTGTGTCTGCGCGTATGTGTGATAAGAGTGAGTGCGGATGTTGTCCTCGACATTTGTGTTTTGTGTGGGTGTGTGTCTGTGTTATTTTTATAAGTCAGTGTGATTGTGTGTGTGTGTGTGTGTGTGTGTGTGTGTGTGGGTTTTGTGCTTGTCTACACCCCTCTGTGACCTTTCTCTCTCCCCGTAATGTAAAGTCATCAACACGCTGCAGAAGATATTTAGGTCAGTGTGAGACACCACACACAAAATGAGATGAAAGACAGGCAGAGTGAGAGACGGACAGAGAGAGAAATAATGAAATTGACGGGTCCCATGAGGTGATGACAGCGGGCTGTCCGCACTAGTTGATGGATGACAAATGCTCTGTGTCCATGTCTATCAGAGTCCCCGCACATCTCTGTCAATACAGCACAAGTTAAACAGAAAATCTGGCCTTTTGGCTTTAATTAACTTTGTCACTGACATTTTTCTCCCACAGATAATGTTTTTGTGACATGTGGATTGGTGATGATACATTATAAAATGTCATAAACTCAACTTTGCTAGTGGAAAAAAGAGGTTTTGGACATAAATACGTGTGCAGATCTGTGAATATTTGCAGATCCCTCTTAACCTGGACACTGGAGGACAAACTGGAAAATTTCAGAAGGCACTCCTTCACTGACTTTTTTACAGACTCTTTCATGGTTCCACACTCTTCTTTAACTATTCTCTTTATGATGAGTCCTTACGTGGCTGTGAATGACCCAGTGTGTCCTTTGTGAGCAGATATTCAGTCTGGAAAGCCTTGACCTTTTATCCAAGTGGCAAATGGACTCCACGCCTCATCTCAGCCTCTCTTTTTCCCCTCCTCTCCCTCTCCTCGCCTCATTAGGGTGAATTTGAATCTGAGGCCATTAAGGAGCGTGAAGTGAGAGTCTGAAATGAGATGAAAACAGTAGGAAGGCAATAAAAAAGCCTTGTTAGAAGAATTTTATTACCGTTTACTCCGCTCATAGTCTGGAGAACAGCCTGCGTCACACCAGGCACTGGATCTATATCCGTCATGATGGGGCTGAAAGAGACCTTTGCTTTTTTAATTTTTCTCATGTTTAATGCAGACAATTTAAGATGACATTCTGGGCCATTTTCACTTATTCCAAAAACCAACAGCAGTGAATTTCTCCCCCCGCAGACATCTAAAAATATACTCTACTGTCTCACCCTTCGCTATAGTTTCTCAGAAATCAAGCAGCACACGACCTCACTATGGTATTTTGTATGAGGATCTAAACCGGAGCATCTTTCATATACCTGAGCAGACACTGCCTCTGCTCCAACCATTAATCATAATTCTGTGGCTTTGTGTGAGAGAGAGAGATAGAACAGCAGATGAAGACACAGAGCAGATTGAGCTATTTGTTATCACAGCTTATCCCAACACCGGGATGCCTGCTATTATCCTGCCAACACTGGGAATGGCAGGTGGAAAATGGGATTCCTCCCTCTGCTCTGTTATTTTATTGGATTTTTTTCCCCCCTTATTCTTTTTACTGCATTTTCTGACAGATTGAGAATAATTTTCCTGTGTTCATTCATGGAGGTCATGGAGGCGAGGGCAAAAGACTGGGAAGAAGGTGGCTGAGGGCAAGGTGGGAGAGGAGGAGGGGGAGGAAGTGAGGATGGCTGACATGCTGATAGTGAGAGATAAACATTTTTCTGCAGTTGTTATCCTAGGTGAGGCTATGACCTCTCTGGCTTGTTGATTGTAATGTTTGGCCAAGGCGTTATCTCTCTACCACAGAGAGCAGCAGATACTGTCTGGAATATTAGCCTCATGTTAGCCGGGCAAAGACACTGGGATGCTGGAGCTTTGTTCTCCATAGGAGTGTGTGCACATGTGTGTATTTCTAAGCATGTAGGTGAGCAAACACACCCAGTGTTGAAGGTGTGGCTCTGCATGTTATACAGCTCATTTTGCTTGGAATCCTAAAGGCCAGTGTGTGAGAGAGAAAACACAAAACTTCAGCGCCTCAGCATGAATGAGTGAGAGGAAGATATGAAGTATATATTTAGCTTGGACCCGTATGCGTGCCTTTACCTCCTGAGGTCAGCTCACACGGGGGTTGCAAGGATTAAAGATAGCGTTCAAGTAGATTCATTATTTATTCATCCACTTCCACCTACCTCCACCACACCACTTACATCCCTGTGGGTGAGTGCAATTCAATTAGATCTCTGCAAATGAAGAAGCACCTTATCTGAAGCTAAATGTGGACAAGCTGCGTGTAGGGAAGAAATACAGGCGCAATAGGCTACTAAGCAATTTGTAAGTCTTGTGTGTTCAGTCATGAAGGATGTTTTACAGGTTGTAGCGTGATGCTGTCTTGCTGCAAACGAAGTGAAAATGAATGAAGCAGTGGAGGATTAAGTCGTGATGAAGCATGGTGGAGCTGAAGAGGAAGTTTAGCATTATGTGCGTGATGCGATGGCGTGTGAGAGAAGCAGAATATGGGGGGGGGAAGAAGATGGCATGAGTTCCTGTGGATTTGTGTCAGTGGGTGATTTCATGTGCGAGTGGACTGTGAGCATGTAATGATGGCCGTGTGTGGCAGAAAATGAGGGCATGTGTGTATTATTGCATGCGGTTGTGGCGTGAGTGTTTGTATATGCATGTGTGTGACCATCTCTATACCCTCCGGTCAGGTACCAGCACTTGAGATTGGGTCAGCTTACCCCTGCTGAACAGATGGGGGTCAATTGGATGCACCCATGCAGAGCCAGCCTAACCTTGAACACTGGCACTGGGTGCAGGTTACCTTTCCAATTTACCCATGGCTCCCCCTGCCAAGTGGAAGAGCCATGCCAGCCATAACCAGCCCCCTCCTCCTCCCATCCAATCTACTGTGCTTGCAGCTGCCAACTACCCCCTAAGCTACCAGTCAGAGAGAGGGATGAAGTGGGGGAGGGAGCGTTGAGCGTTTGAGAGAGACAACAAAAAAAGAGGGATTGGCAATAATGAGGATTTACAGAGAGAATGAAAGGAGAAAAGAGAGATGAAGAGATGGCAGAGTGAAAATGGGAGAGGGGAGATTGAGACAGAAAGAGAGGATTGACAGAGAAAATAGGTTAAATCAGGGAGGATGTGTTTTAGTGAGGGGGCCAATGGGGAGGGAGAGCTTCAGCCCCAGTGGCTTTCTGGTAAGCATGCATGCAGGGCCTTCTGATTATTGTATCTCACTGGCAGCCATTGCAGGGCTCCTTCATGTGTACTAATTGTCAACTGAAAAAATGCACACAATGGATTGTCTCAAATATTACACTGGTCACGATTTGCTGCAAGCAGAAAACAGTAGGAAAAGACAAAGAAGTCAAATGCCAAGTTTCCCCTCGCCAATTACAATAAGCTGAGAAGACACTGTACAGTGGCGAAAACAGAAATTACTCCCATTGTTCTTTTTCTTTTTGCTGAAAATGTAAAAGTGAATACTCAATAATAGTTTTTAGTATACAAAACACTAAAAGAATGTTTGCAAAATTAATCCCATTTTCCATAGAAAACAGGAAATGAACTTTTGACAAATGCAGTTCAGCCCTCAAAGTCAGTCAATCATTTCTACTACATCGACTGTAATTGGATGCATGTGTTTACCACCACCAGTCTGACAAATACAGATTTTAAAGGCTGTTGGAATAAAATACATCATTGAAATAAAATAAGAAGAATGCAAAGATGTCCGGGTGCTGTCATTTACTAGTACTGTGTTTTCCACCTGCATTGGTCAGCTCTGTCAACGGGTCACATGGCATCCTATTGATGAGTTAAATTAGTTGAGTTGAGTTAAATAAAGTCAAGTGCCAAAGCACAGCCACTGACAGTCTTAGTCTTCTTAAATTGTTTGTGGTGTGGAGTTGCTATAATCTTTCTGGTTATAGTACTGTGTTTAGTTAACTCTATTGCCATTACAACAAAAGTAGTTAGAAGCCCAACTTGGTTAGCTCACACAAGGAAACACGGCATATACACAAAATACCATGAATCTTAAGATAAGCTGAAAAGAAAATATACCTTAAAGTACAAAAAGTGTACCATTCAAGAGTCCTCAGGGAATGTTCTTATTTTAAACAGATATAAAATTTATATAAAATAGAGTTGTCTATACCTCCATCTCTAACGATGTTCAGACTATTTTGGTGAAGCCAAACTATAAATTGAAGAGAAAGATGGCAGGGAGTGGCCAGTAATTGCAGTAATTTTAGCTATTTTCTCTAATGCATTTGTTTTAGCAGGACTCAGACGACCAAACTGTGATGGAGAATTTTAGCACATTACATAACTGATAAAAAAAAACTGAACCAAAGCTTCCCTTAAAACTCCATTTAAAACTCAAATTAAAGTATGGGAAGATGCTGATATAAAAGTAGGAAGCAACACTAATAGGCTTAGCAGGACAACTGTAAAAATAGATACCCAGAGAGATTTTTCCCAGAGACACACACCACAGGAACACACACAAAGTGATAGATGTTGTGTGTGACACTAAGATAATACATAGGGTATCTGATGCAGACAGATTTATGTGTGTGTGTTTGTGTGTAAGAGACAATACACAGAAAATCCTGTCAAGTCCATTTAATTGATTCAGACACACACAAACACAGAGGTAAACACACCTCCACAGTCCCCTGGCATCTTCACAGTCCTCATGTTCCCGAATCCGGTATTCCTGAGTCCGCTGTGACAGATTGCAGGAGGGTCAAGCACTTCCTGGTTTCTGCTCTGCTTCTCCTATCACAGGCCACCATCTCATCTGACACGACCGGCTGAAGCCCGTCCCGTAATCACATCAGAGACAGAGCAGAGGGAGTGACAAATCACATTACAAGCACTGACTCACTGCAGTCATTGTGTAGCCTCGATCCCGTTCTCCGTCTTTGTCCGTATCTCTCTGAATGAAGATTCATGCTTTGGCCTGTGGGAGGAAGAATAATGTGATAGAGAGGAGGGATGCGAGTGAGACAGAAAGAGTGTGTTTGCGTGTTTGTAGGTGTACGCAGTCTATAAAGCTGACACTCGCCAGCCCAAAGGCAGGTGGGATGTTTGATGGGCTGCTAGTTAAGTTGGCCTGGTTTTGTTCACGAAGTAACTGCGCTGAGGTTACGTCATTTTTTTCCCATTCACTAACCTAACTTGTTATTTATTCTTCTTCTTCTTCTACAGAGGCAGCATATACTGTATCTATGTGTGTGTGTGTGTGTGTGTGTGTGTGTGTGTGTGTGTGTGTGTGTGTGAAGGTGTGTATTTGCATGCATGCTGATATGTGAGAATGCATCAAGCCATATTCTTTTGATGTTTGTAGATATGACAGCAGTGAGTGGGGATTGTAGTGAAAGAGTTCATTTGAAGATATATTTCTAAAATGATATTCAAATGCTAATATTCCATATTGGTTCCATCTATAGCTCGAGCTGAGATTTTGACTAAATGGCTAAATTGCACGAGTGCCACGCCGCTTAACATAACATAACATAACAATCACACTGCACATTGTCAGATACATTGGGCCTGATACATACTGTATATGTAAACTGACTATGCCACACCCACAATGAGAACCCTTGTTGTTAACACCCACTAAGAAGTTGCGCAGGAATGATGTAATAACAATGACACCTAGAGACCATGGGCTCTACAATTTAACTAGCCATTTCAGTGTTTCCACACCAAAGTCTCACATATTTGGGTAGTGGTAGTCAAAAAATGAAACAAATACAAGAGAAAAAACAATCAATCACTAGGTGGGTGTCACAAACAGACTGGGTGCCCAAGTACAGTAGGCCTATATCTTAAACAGCAATACAGCCTATTTTGAGTGCTCTCTATTGTATGCTGCAGCAGCAGAATTTGACTTTGTTATTATCTCCATAGGTGGTTCTTATTTGTAGCAGTATGGTTAAATGCCGGCACTTTTAAAAACATAGCTACATGAATGCATGTCACTTGAGAAGCCATGTTGACAACAGGTTTTATGAATTACAATCTTACATACCTTTGTGTTTGCCTGCCTGGGTCAATGAATGACAACCGAAGTTCAAATGCAGGTGAGAGTGCGATGTCATTCCCCAGCTCGTGCCACATGATGTATCTTTCTTGTTCAACCTGCAAGTAAAGACAAGTGTAAAAAGGACAATTTGAGGTTTCAGAGTGCTTTAACTATTTCTTATTGCAAAGAAAGCAAATACAGTATATTCTTTTAAAGGAAGTTTACGCACATTGCTATGAATGTATTGATATATAACTGTGGATATAGTATTAATGTACTAATATTAAATACTTTATTGCTAGACACTGATAGAGAGGATGCCTCTTGTTTCCTACTTTTGTGTTTTACACTCCTCGGCTTAAAAACTGAAGGACGTCTTTTTCTTCTGAGAAATACAATGCAGCAATAATTTGAGTGGCACTGGCAACACACCATGAATGAAGCCAATCAAGTACAAATCGCTGTGGTTATAGATAACCCTATTAGTGCAGTGCTTTTGGAACATAATTACAGGGTTCTTTATGCTTATGAGGCCCCAAAGTGAGGGATAGCATCCTTCATGGAACAATCAGGCAGCTCAGAAAAAGATTTTTCTGTGTAATTTACATAATTAGGATGTAGACCAGCGGTAGATAGCAAGGTAAGTAGGTTGGTGGGACCATATGACACTAACATTTAGGAAATGAGACAGCTATTTCTCTGTGCCGTGTCAGGTCTGTATTCATACTCAAACAGGCAAGGTTTTGGTTTTGATCAGACACAACGTCTCTTCTCTTCTCTTCTCTTCTCTTCTCTTCTCTTCTCTTCTCTTCTCTTCTCTTCTCTGCATATTGAACTGTTACCAGGAGAGCAGTGGGGCACACATGTATCCTTACTCCCCTCCTGCCTGGGAATCCAATACCAGAACACACAAGCTACATTGGGATGGTGTAATACAAAAGCACAACACAATGACAGACACCTGGTTAAATCAATGAGGACCAGGTACACACACACACACACACACACACACACACACACACAGACACACACATCAACGCAAGACAGACCAGAGGCTGCATTAAGAATTGGCTTAAGTGTATTACATGAGTCTGAGGGAGATATTGAGATAGGGGTGAGGATGAGGGACATTGAACAGAAGTGAATTTGAAAAACTCAGAGCTTTAACAGCATCAATTAAAGAGGTTTAATTTCCTCCGATGTCCTAACGTCACGGAGCCAGGAAGAGGAAGGTTTACATGCTTGCATTGTGTTTGTGTGTCTGTGTGTGTGCATGCGTTATACAGGGTTTGCAGATGCCAGAGAAAAAGTACTTGCAAGGTTGTGCTCTGTGTGTGCAGATAGATACCTGTAGTTAGAGCTTAAACACATAAAACTAAAATTGTATCAATGAGTTTTTATGTTCTCTACTGTATGTTATAGAGTAATAGTGAGAATAACGTCGATGTAGGAAGTGTTACTGTACGTCTCAGGGGTCTGATTAGGTTAGTCCATCGGTCTGAACTGTATTTTTTTTTTCTTTTTTGCAGCTTTCTTGTCAGTTTTACACTCAGTTGAGATATAAAATGCTTTTTGAATGACATATGACACCAGTATGGTTAAAATTTGGGGTTTTATTTGGTTTGGGCTACAGTGGTCCGAACTTGGGTCAGGCTGGAACAAGATCCATGTTGGTTCGGTTTTGGGCGCAAAAGGAAATGTTGTCTTTATATGAGTAAGCATGCGTATTATATGTTTTATTTAGTGTGTACATCTGTATGTGTATGTTTGAGCCCACAAACTGCACATGTTTATGCATGCATGTGACTGTGTATATTTGTGTGTGTTTGAATAATACAGAGTATTTCTGTCTACTCGGAGGCATAATTAGAGAGACTGATGTAAATAAAGTGTCAACAGTGTGTCAGCCGATATTTCCATAAGCGTTTTCTCTGTGGTTGCGTTGTTTAAATAAGAAGCTTCACTTGGTGCGGTTTCAGTTGTGTGATGTCAACACTGTCAAGGTAAAGTAGGAGAACAAAATGGCTCAATACTGTAGCCTTGCAAACTGTGTATGATGTGTAAAGCATCTCAACTAGCAGCATGGCGATACTCCAGTGCTGTGAATGTGACTCTTTCCTAGCACAAGTTTAGGAATGCTAGAGTTGGTTGTTGCTGAGCACTTTCTATATGGATGAAATTTTTGGTTTATTCACACACAAGTTTTACTCTGCTACAACTTACAAGGTGTACTGATCTTTTGGTCAAAGTAATAAGGGCATCCATTTTCTGGGTCCAATTAATTTGCCACCAACCATCTCCACAGTACGGTATAATTCCCCAAGGCCTCAGGTGCCCATATTTGTCCTTTAATCTCATCATTTGGGGCTGAGAAGGAGGGAATCATTTACCTGATCCGCACACTAACTCCCTTGTTCACTCACATTTCCCAATTTATGCTTTTAGAGGTGACTTTTACACGGCTTCTAAAGAAACGGTTAAAAATGTCATTGTATTTCCCGCGAATGCAAATAGCACACACAAAGCAATTTGAGAACCAGATGTAATCTCAAAGCATATGCCACACTGAAGTGCATATGTACTGTACACACAATCATGCACCCACATAACACACAAACACTGTAGGATCTTGGAACCACATGAAAAGAAACACTGGCAGGTACAAGCACATGCCACACAAGCAAATATAAACAAAAACAATGTGCCAAAATGCAGCAGTGCATGAAAACTCCCAAAAAAGAGAAGGTGCTGATTTCTCTGTGCCTACACAACCCAAATTTAGCTTCACGCAACACAGTATTACATATTTAATGCCAATGGAGGGTAAAGAAAGTTCAGCCAAAGTTTGAGAAACAATTTTTCATTCGCACGCCTCGAGAAATCCCGGAGAGAGGGGCCGCAATCGGAATGCATAAATATTCTGCTTTGAATTTGCATATACTTAGCTCTTTATCCTTTGGCCCGCTTGTACCTTGCGCCATAGGCTGTAGGTGTAATCAATTATGCAAATAGTCCTGTTGTCCTAGCAAAATTGAGCAACGTCAGCACACACTGGAGACGTTGGGGAGAAGAGTTGAAGGATGTTGACACACCTTCTTATCTTGTACTTGTAAATAAAGCAAAGCTTCGAGTAGCCATGCATGTTTGGAAGTTGTTGAGTAGTGTCAACACAGTGATGTTATGACTCAACAACTTCCTTTTTAACAGACAGCCCAAAACATGATGTACAAGCGGCCGTTTGCTTAAGTCCTTTGTCAGTTCTCTTATACAAGCAGTTTTTCAAGTTTTGCATGCTGAAGAAATTATAGCAGTTTGAAAAGTCACAATGGCCTGTTGACGTTGCCTCAAGCCTTCATTTTAATTTAATGACGGGTCAAAAGATCATTTAACATTAATACTGGGCATCCATAGGAATGCTCACCCAATGTTTGGCACACTGCACTATGTGTTTTGATATCAGGTTTTGCACTTTCTCACACTGGACTCTCATAAGTACTCGGACAACTTGTTAGAAATAGTTCCAATTCCTCTCTAATTTCTGTGCACATATACTGGGGCATCATTTTCAGAAAGAGGCAGACTATCCAAACTCTTTCTGTTGTAATCATAAACAGCCCCACACTCAGGAGCTTTTTTTCTGCACCAAGCTATCAACTGTAATCTACCTCTGGTGATTCTTTTTCTGAGAGTGGCCAGAAAAAGACAGAGAAGAAGATCTGCCATCTGTTAAGCTTCAAGATAACAGCGATGAATGCCTCAGTTCTTGCTACAACCCAATCTATGGCAGTGTATTGATATGAGATTGGTTTCTACTGTAAGTGGACCTCTTGGACCGGTGTTATTGCCAGCCTCCAACCATAATATTCATATTCATTTTTTTGTAAGATCCAATCTTAGTGCAATTTGAAGTCCTCATCATCCAGCACCAAGGAATAAACAGGGGTGATAAAAACAGTTTGACCCTGGTCATAGACCTCACATAATGCCTCACAGCTATGCAGGAGTCTGGCTGTGTGGCTGTCTCTTTCTCTTCTCTTGGCCATGCATATTTCTCTCTCTTTATTGTCCCCTCAGTTGGCCCCGCAGTAACCTAACGTCTGCCAACTTTCCAGCCACTGCTGGACCCCTGAGGAGGTCTTTCTCTCTCCTGAAAGGGACGACTCACCAATATGTGAATCTACAAGCTGTCCAGTCAAATCTCTCTCCATATTTCTTTCATCTACTTGTTTTTAAAAGGTTTTTGTCTCCTCTCTGTACATTTTTATACTTAAACTATTTCAATACTTGTACTTGCAATAAATGTATTGCTGTAAACACATGTGGGCCGGCTGGGTACTTTAAGCGCAGAGACAACTCACAAATATAAGCTGTCATGGCTGTCTGCAATACAATGTCTCTCACATGCACATTATGCAAATATACTGTAATGAATACAACCTTTGTTCTTATTTGGTTCACCAATGATCCAAAGTATTTTGTTCCTTTTTGTTTCCCAAAATTTGCTTTTTCATCCTATCCTCTGATATGCAAGCAGCTCTGTGTGGTGTTTGTCTGCGTGTGCATCATTTTCTACAGATGCTCATTATGAGGAGCAGTAGGAGGGTGAAGAGCCGATTTCTTGCATGTTTCTATGACTACAGTGAGCGGAAAGTTGTATGTCTTAATTGCAGCAGTGAAGATATTGTTGAACTACCTTTGATTTGCGTAGCTGTAATCTAATTTACACACTCTGTGCCCTGTATTAGGTAGCTGCTTAATTACACACTGTGCCACACATGCCACTACACATTTTTGTATGTGTGTAGTGAGGCTGAACTCTGTGTCTCAAAGCTATGATGAGGTGTCACTTGCAAAACAATTACGGCTGCAACTTCACAGTGACATGCTGCATCTCAGAGTATGTTACAGTGGGATACATTCAGCAAATAGTAACACAGCTCCGTTTAGGTTCAAGTTTGTTTTCTCTGAATTACATATTGCGTACAATATGTTAAGTTTAAGATATTCAGTAGTATGCTGTAAAGATAGAGATTACGTAGTCTCCAGTAGTAAATGTTTGGATGTGAATATGGGAGACACTGGATTGAATCTTGTTGATCACACTAACAGCTAATAAAATTTAAACCTTAATACACACAACCAAAACAAATGTGAAACATATTTATCTACATACATTGTACGCATCCATCAATGCTGCCTTTTATTGTATCATATAAAAAGTGTATAGGTCAAACAGTTAATAATGTAATTACTGCCATTGTGCAGCGCAGGCTCTGAGGTAACCATGCATGACTTGGTCCATATGTTAAAGAGTTTTCAAAAACACGAAATCATGAAATAACCTACGATGCACATACACGGACACACTTTATGTGCGTGTATGTTTGCAACCCGTAAGTGTAGCGACACACACACACACACACACACACACATGCTAAGGAAAGAGGGATACCACTGCAATATAATTTGTCTCTCGTGATGAATTCCCATCGGTGTCTCCTGAGACATCCAGCCCATGCTGACAAACCAACACATTTTTCACTCTCAGTCCACCGCTTCTTCTCTCCCTTTTTTCTCCCTATTTCCCTCATACTTAAATCAATTGATTTTTCATGCCCCTCTCTCTCTTACCTTTTCTCCATGAGGAGCAAAAAATGTACATAGCCTTAAATGTGGCTAACGGCTGCTGGGATCACTCTGGTTATTTAGAACAAAATTAGATGCCTTGTCATCAAATGTCTGACCGCGCTGTGCTTCCTTTGCATTCAGCTCGAGCCAACAAAGTTGGTTTTTGCGTGTTTGGTTATGTTGATAGTTCACTCTTTCGGCACATTTCCTAACATGTCCCTCTACTGTTTTGCTGTGAAGATGGAACACACAGCTCTTTTTTTTCCTCTTAAAAATCTTGTTTGCTTTTCCATTTTTAACGATGAGAATTTAGTTTAAAGCATCTCGATGGAACTTTTCATTTTGTGTTGATTTTGATGGTCCCTGTGGACAAAGGCGGTAGTGTTTCACCTAATGTTAGGTTACATGTTCCCTTCGCTTTACTCCCCGCTGCAAGGAGACTACTTCGCCGGGAGGAGAGCGGGCAGCAGCTCCGGAGGTGGACCTTCAGTTAGCGGCTGAAGCAGCTCTAATTCATCCAGAGCAAACCCCAGCGCCGTTTCTTCTCATATCACGGAAAACTCAGACCCAGTGGCAGATGTTAAGAATAACTATTAGAAACTAATAGAAATAGCCAATCATATCATATAGAGGTCATATAGAGGCATCGGTATTAAATTGAGACCATTTCATAGCCAGTTAAAAACTCCACAGAGCTGGTTTAAGTTTCTAATCTTCCTGAACTCTGAAACTATAAAACACTTTGTCTTCGTAAAATGCAGAAAGAGAGTCATCATTTTGCGTCAATGTCACTGCTACAGAATTGTGACTACAAGAAGTAGAGAGATGGAAACAGAGAGCTGGAAAAGCAGGCAGGTAGGAGGAGGAAAAGAAGAAGTGATACGAAGACAAAAAAGAGTGAGAGGAGGAAGGGTATGTAGAGGGAGAAGAGGAGGGACAGGAAGAAAAAAAGGCGGTTAAAGGAATGAAATAGAGGTGAAGAAAAAGCAAAAGAAGTCACAGTTGTTCTATTTTCCTGGCTGTCTGAACTCGGCTCTAAAAATTGGAAACAGTGGCGTTCCCTAATCTCCCATCACCTGCACAGAGTGTATTCAGTGTCTGATAAACCGCCCTGCAACCCTGAACTACCACACACACACACACACACACACAGATTTAAATATAAAAGGATCATCCCTCTAAAGAGGAACAGACACACATGCAGCTCCATACGAACTAAGGCCGTTTGTGTAAACTGTATAATTGAACTTTATCTGAAGTCACGATAGGTTTGTGCTATCTGTGTTGATATTTAAAAATACTGGCGCAGTAGCAGTGGTGGCTGGAATAACAATCCTTTAGAAAAACGATATCGGATTCAGTTCCTGCCGAGTGAGTCGCCTCAGAACCGGCCTGCTGCGGTTGAGAAATGAGGCTGCCGGGCAGATGTCATATCCGGGAATGTGTCGGTGAGCAGTAGATCACACTGTATATTCCTGATTACTTAGTCATGGGCCTTATCTGCAAACTGCCACATGGCTACTTGACAGTTGGTCTTGGCCCTGCCATTACTGTGTCCTCCTTTCTACCTCAACATCCTCCTCATTCTCTTGCTCTTTTTGAGTCTTTTTACAATTTACATTTTACTCCATGCCTTCTCTGTCTTGGTGTCCATCTGCCTTCCTTTTCTTCCCCTCCACTCTCTCTTTTCACCCTCTGGTAACAAAATTAAAAGATGAGTTTCACAGAAGAAAGATAAAAAGTTGGTCAGTAACAACAGAGCAGGGTTTGTTTCTCATGTTTATCTTTTCTGCCAAAAGCTATCTAATACTTTTCAGGATAACTTCATAGTTAATGTAATCTAGGGTTGTTTTTTTTTCAGATGTTCTTGTCCTCTTAATTTCAGAAAATTGGAAGCAAGAATGGTGTAAGCGAGATCTTGTTTGTGACTAGCATTAAAAATTGAACCCCGCTGTGCTACCTTGTTATTCCAATTGCCTAAGTGCTCTGCCAGAAATGTCAGGTCAGAAGCAAAAATGCAGAAACCCGTCTGGAAACGGTCCCACTTCAAAAGCAACATCACCTCAATTACATAAGATTCTTTATTTTTGGCCACCGCATCCGTGCGCAGTGTTATCAAGCTAATTGAAGAGTCTAACTCCAAAGTGAGATATGTGCCGTTTGAACAAAGTGTCATCTACTCTCAGAGAATTAATTTCATTCAACCATAACAAAGTCCAGAGAAAAGGACCGCAAGTTAGTTAAGCTGCTTAATCATTAATCAAGTTTTGAAATTAATATTTAAGGCATATGGAATGCTACAACTTTCAAAATGGATTCAGTGCATTTAAGATTAGAGCCTCTAAATTGCATATATGTTGTCATTTATCTTAGACTTACTCAAGCACTGTACAATTTCAAGGTACTTGTACCTAACTTGACTATATTAATTCTACTTCATACCACTTCATTTTAGAGGGAAAAATTGTACTTTTTATTCAACTACATTTATCTGACAGCTGCAACTACTAGATACTTTTAACAATATATTGCTAAAGATTAAACCAGCAGTTCCAGGCCTTTTTGGCTAAAGCTTCATCAAAGAGTAATTTCCTCTGTTAACTGCTCAGATGGTTTAATTTAAATAGGCCCAATAGGAAAGAGGCCCAAAGAGGTAAAACTCAATATTTCACATAAAACAACAATAAGATAAAGAAAAAATGAAAAGTGTTTTTACTTTTTCCCTTACTTTTTACTTGATACAATACACTTTGTACTTTTAATTTAATAGAATTTTGAATGCAGGGCTTTGAGTATTTTTACACTGGTACTTTCTGAAGTAAAGAACCTGACAACTTCTTCCACCACTGAGACCGCAACATGTCCCAATGTGACTCCAACCTTTTCGAATGACCTTGATGATGCCACAGACTCTTGTACCCGGAACTAATTGCAACGCGAGGACTCATTAGCCAATGACAGTCGTCCTCCCATGGGCTGCTTTACCCATTTTTCCCAGGACACACCACCCGGACACCAGTGTGACCTGCTTCTCAAATGAGACTGGTGTAAAGTTAAAAAAGTGGCTCACAACATCCTGGTAAACCCTTAATCTTACAACTTTGATTCCAGTTTATGAACTATGACCTTTCCTCCCTCTGGTCTCACTTGCACACCACATGTGATGTCCCCAACAATTATTTAAAGTCTGATTTATAGTCAAACCACACGTAAAGGTTATTATCTCATTGGCATTAATAAAAGAAAAGTATGATAGTAATAAATCCACTAACAAATCACAAGTAGGCTATTATAGAAATACTAATGAAGGCAATAAAAACAATCTGTCTGGAGATATTGTTAGAGCGTATCTGTAATCTAATTTCATTATGAAATGTTAGTGTGATTAACGCCTGGCAGCTAATCATCTCATAAAGGGAATGACGATTCTCTGCACACCCATCTGAATAAAGCAAAGAGTGACGCCCGCTCCCCTGTGCCCATTTAAAACACTCTGTATCTCTTATTGTCACCACTGCTGTGCGTGTGGGCATGGGGATGTGTGTGTGTGACACATCCTTGTAAGTGTGTGTAAGTGTACTGTATATGTGTGTAGGCGTATATCTCTTTCAAAGACACATTAACACCTTTTCACTTGGCAGCGTTTACAGGGTCCCGTCTTGGGAATAACGCAGCTATGGTACAATACATCTGGGACTTGTAGCCTACTGTTATCAAACACCCGCTCTCTCCACCACCTCCTTCCATCGCCCCATTTACTCTCCTCTCTTCTCCTGTCCTCCCCTCCTTATTCTCTCCCTTTCTCCCTTCTCACCTCCCACCACAACCCCTCTTCTTTCCTCCTACGCTTCTCTTAAATCCCAAAGGGTGTAAAAAATTACTGTGACATTATGCAGAAGGAGGAGACAGAGGGGGGAGACGGCAGGGGTGTCAAATCTGAAACTGCTCCTAATTGTGACTTACACCATGTCCACATTAATACCCCTTCCATACCAGAGACATGCAGCACATATGAAACGGGGCTACTCAACATGGATTGGACCTGCGTTAGACCCATCCATATGAGACAGCTGTCACACTGGCTGTTACTGGTAACAAGAGACTCCAGTCTGCAGTGTGGTTCTATACACTTACCAGACAAACCAGAGAATTGCGCTAAATTACAGCCAATAATCACCAAATAAAAGTTAAGCTTCAGTTTCACATCTCTCCAACCTCTCTCACTCTTGCTCTTCCATCCTTTCCGTTTCTTTCTCTCTCTTTTAGGGAGTTGATCAAATGAGGTTTAGACTGGGTTCAAAATGGTATACTGAATCAATTTTCATTCGTGATAGAAACGCTAAAGAAACTAAAGCTGAGCACCATCCGACCTGTGTCCAACCCTGGTCATGAAGGAGGGTCAGCTGACACACACTAACCCATTCAGATCGTCCACATCTTTTTCTCTCGGTTTGTGACATATGAAAAGTGAGTCTTTGCAACAAAGATCCCCAGCTGGAATTGAACTGGGAATGTTGTGGTTCACATGGTACACGTCTTAGCCCCTAGGCCATCGTGACTCCCCAGAGGAGAGGTCTAACCAGCTGACACTCAGCAGAGTAACCTGTTTGTCCCACCAGATGATGGCTGTGGTGCACAATTTTGCCGCTTGCTCACTAAAAGAGGAGGAAAAGAAGAAATGTCAGTGTGCTCTTTTGTTAGATGTTTCAGTGTGAATAGAGATCTTTACAAAAATGACCTCAATTTCAGGTAGTTTTTGTGAACAGCGTTTTCAGATTTAGCCAGCTTAGTTTGGGTGTAGTCTCAAACAGTCACACCTGTATGATTGAGTGTGTGTGTGTGTGTGTGTGTACACTTACATGCCTGTATTCATGCATGTGCTCGCACACCTCTTCTCTCGCTATCTCTTTGTTCCCCCCCTCGTTCTGCTTGGATGACAGGGGAAACGGCCAGGGAACAGAAAAGGTCAAGTGGCTCTGCTCCCTCTTCTACTCCTCCTCACCTCCTCTGTCTCTAATGTGTGTGTGAGGAGGAGCAGAGAGGGTGGGGCCAGCAGACAGCATCAGCATGAAATTGTCGCATAGTAACGAACCTGCGAAACTGAGCTGCATATACACGTATGTGTGCTGGAATTGGCATCTATTTACTGCTTCAACGCCCCCCTCCATACCCTATCAGGTTGTGATTTACATCTTTTTTTTTTNNTTTGCCTGGTGATTGTGTTCTGATCAATAATGCAAACACATGGTGGTGGTGGTGGTGGGGGGAGTTGCAGCAGATTCAGCCATCAAGGGTGGGCATGTGTTGAAAGGGATAAAGTACTGTATGTGTGCAACGAGAAAGCAGTCAATTAAAATGGAGAAGGAGCTTTTCTTAGACACTTAAGGCTGCCAATATTCTATATTTTTCTTAGTGCCAACAATTTTCATGAAAAGACCAACCAACGAGTAACCTATTGTGTGTGTAGCTAAAGCTGATGTAGCTTATTCCTCTGTGCCATAGACTTCAACTGTTGTCCAAGAACTATTAAAAACATATTCAGGGGGCCACACTGGTGAAATGTTCCTTCATTAGCATAAATGTTGGCACTGTAGCTTTTTTTGTTTTAGTTTTGTAGTTTTGTTATTACTGTCCTGCTGCCAAAAATACTCACCAGCGTGCATTAAGACGCAGTTGAAAATAGTTCCTGGCAAATGCACTACTTAGTCTTGATTGAGTGATGTTTGTTAAAAACCACACCGCCCAGCTGTTTCAGAAAATTACTGAGCCCTTTTTCAAAATAAAAATGTATATTTGGGATGGGTTTGGGGCTGAGTCCAGCAGAAAGTATTAGCACACGGACAAATACACAGTTCATGGGTTTTGTTGACAACAAGAAAAATATGGAAAAAACACCATTGTTATTCTTTAACTGTGAGAATTCAAATGACAGAATGCAAATGACAGTGAGCGCTAAATGTAGTGGTAAAAAACACTAAAAGTTACACCAGATTTTAAAATTTTGTTTTAAAATGTAGCAGACGTGGTAGTGTTGGATATGTGATGTGAGACTGAGGGCATAAAAGAGACTGTTGTGTGCATGTATGTAATGGACTGTGAGGGAAAAGAGTGAGTGAGTGGGGCTGTTGGCCTCTGTCCTTGGTGAGTAATGACCACAGAGGAGGACAGATGATCATGTTCATCAGCTCCCAGAACTGAGGCTACTAGCCCCCCTGCCGGGGAGGATCAGTCAGGCTGATGGCCCATAATCTGTGTGCAAGTGTGTGTTTATGTGTGTGTGTGAGCCTGTGGTTGAGTAGAGAGGGCAGGGACGGAGAGGGGGCTGGGTGACAACTGTGATAATGAGTCTCACCGTTGATTATGGAGCATATAGGGAGGAGCGTGCACACTGCATGTGTGTGTGTGCGTACCGCTGCACACAGAGGGAGAGTTTGAGTGTGTGCAATATTAAAAGTACTTATTACATTTATTACAGAGCTGTTTTATGTCCGGTAGTTGCAGGGCTTGCTTAAGGGGAAAATTAGGTGTGCTGACTAGCCTTTTCATTAGCACGTCATTAAAGTTTGAAAAGTAGCTAAATAGAGGAGGCTGGTGGTACATACTGAAAAGCTGCCAAGTGGAGGCTTAATATCATTAACGCCAGTTTGTTTCTGAGGAAGTTTCAGCTTTAGGCTTTGAACTCAACTCTCTGATCAAACGCTGAAAAATAAATGAAACTTGAACTCTGCATTCAGGTTTCATTCATGAAGCTGTACATTTCAGTGTGAAAACGGAAGGATCACTGTAATAAACAGACTGATGAATGGACTTTTTTTGAGGACAAAATTCCACATTATTGGGTTACTGTAATTTGCAGAGCCACCGAATTGTCCTTCAAACAGAAGAATAAGAACACATTTCTGAATACAACTGAATTTAATCAAAGGAGCTGGTCACGTGCTGAACAGTACTTTTATGTTCTTGAACCATGTGGCGATTTCTTGGACATGTAGTGGAGAGAGCTCTTTGAATCTCCTGCAGCCCTCCCCCTTCAGCACTCAGAAAAGACCGAATTGATTGGAGAATCAACCTGTGTTCACATCACTGGTTTTCTCTTTGCAAAAAAACGGTGTCTTGCTTGTCAATCAGCGATAAACTGTATTGCTTTCCAAGCTAAACTGTGAGAATGATCAATCCGGCGCAACGCTTGTGTACGTGTGTGTACACTTTCTGTGTGTGGCTATACGACAATGAGAGATACAGCAAGGGACTGTTAAGTGTAGTCTATGTGTTACAGTGATGCAAACCCATGAAACAGCACCTCCATGTTTCAATTCATCCTGCTCTCCTTCCGACAGAAGACACAGAAACACGGTAGAAAAGCTCGATAATATTTGCTTGGTGCAGAATGCTATGAAAACGTCTCCTCACTTCAAGTAGCATCAAATCAATGCTCCCCTGAGAAAGGAAATGATTTCCATTATAAAAATTATCTCAAGTCAATTTGTGGACTATGTGTGAAAAGAAAAGAATGTGAAATGTTAAGCTATATCAATTATGCTGATTACATCATGCTGTGTTACTGTATATGTTAAGTGGGGGTTTTGCCAAAGTATAGGCTTGTCAATGTTTCTATCAATGGATTTGGGGACACTGACAGGGAGTTATAGTAGGATTTTCTCCATGGAACCCCATTGCTCTATTTTCATTTTTGTTTTGGTTTGGAGTTCTGTTTGTTCCGATATAGTACTGTTCATATGATAACCTTTTTTTTTAAAGCTATTTGTCAGATTTGTATGTCATCATAGCTCCTTCTCAAATTATTGTGATGGCATAAGTGTTGAAAACAAAACAAACTTATCACTGGGAGGTACCATGGTCAAAGATATTGTAATTCTATGCATAATGGCTTTAAAGTCTGACTCTTTACATTTTTGTCCATATAAATTACAGTTAAATTCACATATATAATGGAAAAGTTTGTTAACTCAACTCATCATAACCCCGTATTAAAGAGCTGTCAGTCAGTTTGAGAGCTTCCTATGTGTTTTGGATTTCAGTGGTGCTGGCGCCACCCTTTTGCTACATTTAAATCACAGATTGTACCTCAGTGCAAACCACTTAATTGAAATAGTAACACTAAATTGAGGACCACCTGCAGCCCCCTGTAGGACCCCTATTGAAAATTTGGAACCAATAAACTGAGATCATTAAACAAGTGCAGGCTTCTTTGAACACATGAATATAATCCTCACTAAACTCTCGAACAGCTACCACAGATCCACATCCGCAAACACTGGTCCTATAACTTACCGAAGCCGCTCCGTTTTCTATAAAAAGGCAGTCTGTAGAAAAGGCTGTACTGCGGGGTTGACTCTGTTGACTATAGTGGAAACACCTGGCGCGGAGATTTCAGGTTGCAGCTCCTTGATAGGTCGACCCTCCCGTACCCTCGACTCCACATCCCACTTCATTGCGCTCGCCCGGTGTCAATCCGGTCTGTAAAACCCTCCCCCGAGATATCAAATAGGCCGTGTGGCTGCTTGGATCCTGCACTATTTGCCCAGACGGCATCCGCTCCATTCAAACACCGAGTGCGTCTCTGCTGCGGTGCGTTGCGCGCAGGCTGGAGAGAGATGACAAGAGCCCCGCGGAACTGGCCAGACAAACATGGATCTCCGTAAAACGCTGATTTCGGTGCTTTGGATATTATTGCTGAACCTAGAAGAAGACTGTCACGCCGAGGAAGGTATGTGAAAACGTGTGGGGTTTT
>NTHP01000098.1:894060-939249 GCA_003416845.1 Oplegnathus fasciatus
CGTAAGTGCAATCTTTTTGTTCTTGCTGAAACACGCGCTCTGTCGCATCTTCACCTCAATTTGCACTGCCCCAGGAGGATTTTGCTTCCACTTGCATCTTTTCATAGACTTTATATGCGAGCCTCCACCTCTAAAATCTGCGTTTTGTTCGGTCTGAGCCCTCAGAGCTTTCCCATGACCACAATCTTTCTGTAAGCATAGCCAGACATTTCGGTTCTCTGACCTTCTAACCTACTCATATCTTAATCACAGTTACATTTCCTGTCACGACAATCTTTCTCTAACGTCAGCAAAGTAGTTTTAGTCACCCAACTGAAATCAGACCAAGTAAACACTGATATTCCATGTTAAAAAATGTCACCTTCAAATTACGTTCTGGTTCCAGTGAGTTGCTGCAATTTAAAAAATCCTTAAATTCCCTTTTTCATTTTAGGATGAGAGAGGGGCAATCTGTAGGTTGAAATTAAAATGTTTAACTTCTCAGGCTTACTGCTCACTTAGCTGTTATTTCTATAACTCCAGTGAAATGCTATTTATTTTGAAAACCTGCTGTACCGAGATGCAAAGCTTTGGTACTTCTGTTTACTGCTGACTTGAACACAACATAATTAAAGTGACTATTCATTATTAAACTCCACTCATATGTCTTGTGATTACTGAATCTTATAATTAGTACTTAGAAGTAATCTGATTGACTAATATTGGGTTTACCAGCAATTGCCAGACTGGCAGAGGAGTAGCACTCCACCCTCCCAGGCATCAATTGGGACTAATTGTCTGTGATTGATGCAGGCTTATTTCTGCTCTGCTGCCACTGCCGGGCCCAATGCACTGGTCCATCTTTGGCTAGCAAGGACAGCCTTGGACCCGTGCATGTTGGATCAGATGACTGTGACCTCTGTGAGTATGAAAGGTCAGAGTGATTTGTGAAGATGGCAGGCGTAGCGCCACGACACTCTCCTGTCGAGGCCTCTGGGACACTGTCATTTTCAGGCGAGACGAGAGGAGGGCGAAGACGGGAGGAAGGGTAGAGGCACAGGTGCGGCGAAATGAACGGAGGGAGGGGGATGAAATAGGAGTCTCGTCCAAAAAAATGATGCATTACAAGCAGAAAAAGGAGAAGAGGTGTGTCAGGTTGAGGGGTGAGGAATAAGGGAGGCTGAGTTGGACCAAAAGCGAGGAACAGTGGATGAGGGAGTGACAGAAAGAAAATTGGAGGCGAGGAAAGGCAAGTGGGAGGGAGCAGGAGATGAGGGAATTGTAAGCTGCCACCACTGCTTTGTTCCACAGCTCTTGTATGTTACATGTAATCAAACAGACCAAGGGTTCCTATAACAGGTCAATGCCGCAGCGCAGCCAGATCCTTATTTACCTCCCACTGCACTGGAACACATTGACTGAGACTGATAGATGAATTGTGTGTGTGTGTGTAAGAGAGAGTATGCGTGTCTATTGGATCCCAATAGGGTCACCTGATTTCTTTTGTTCAGGGTAAGGACATTACTACGGCATCGAGGCTATTCTGCTGGATCGGCAAGAATGAGCTATCGGAAAGGGTGTGTGTGTGTGTGTGTGTGTGTGTAGGATGTTGGAGATGGGGAGAAAGAGCAGTCTTTGTGTGTGTGCGCACATGTGGGAGGAAAGAAGGGGGTTTAGCAGGTGTTTCAGCCATATTGGACAGTGAGGAAGGGGCTCTGTGCAGCTGCCTGTGATGGATGAAGGAACTGCGGACAGACTGCGCATTTGGATACTCATTTTATTGATGAATCTATGCTGAAACATCATCTTCAGCTGTTTGTGTGTATGTGAATGTGACAGCCTCTTTGTATGTGTTCCTCTCATACCTGTGCACATTTGCTTGAATCCATGTTTCATTCTAAGAATGTGGGAGACATTTACTGCACCTTTTTCCCCCCTTTTTGTTTTAAATGTTTAGGCTGCTGT
Source organism: Oplegnathus fasciatus (assembly GCA_003416845.1). Classification (NCBI taxonomy): domain Eukaryota; kingdom Metazoa; phylum Chordata; class Actinopteri; order Centrarchiformes; family Oplegnathidae; genus Oplegnathus; species Oplegnathus fasciatus. The sequence goes on from NTHP01000098.1 coordinate 896,005, forward strand.
CTTGTCTGAGAAGCATCCTTACAACGTGCAGCTTTGAGAAGAGTTAAATTGGTGTAAACAAACTGCATGTTTGGGTGATTTCAATGCATCCTAACCAACTTGTTGTTGAATTATATGAAAATATATTGAAATGTTATTAATTTGTGCGGGTGATAATTAAATCATTGCAGCAGCAAAAGTAATTTAGCGTGGAAAAGGAAGCTGAGAATATAGGCTCAAATCAGCAATGGCAGCGGGAGGGAGAGAAATTAAAATGAAATGTAAAAAGTAGAATAATGCTCAGTTAGTTGATTTAAAATCATTTGTCAAGCAAAAATATTTGCTGGTTCCAGTGTCTCAAATATGAAGATCTTCTGCTCTTTTCTGTTTCATATCATTGTAAATTGTTTGGGTTTTGGACTGTTTTTAGACACCCTGGGCTCAGGGAAACCTTTGATATTTTATACATTAGATTTAATTGATTAATCAAATAATAATCTTAAGTGATAAATGAAGATAACAGGATTTGAATCCGGAAAATCTTTGTCATTTTTGCTTGAATAGTAACTTTAACGATTAACCGATTGTTGAAATAGTTGCTCATTAATTTAATTAACTGACTAATGGTTCTGCTTTACAAACAGAGTTTAACCCTGTTATTCACATGGTTTTATTTAAGGTATTTAGGTATCCAGTATATGTCCAGGTAACCAGTCAGTCATATTGTATTACTACCTCTGACAATATTCGTAAACCTCAGCTGCATTATCATCTAACACAGAAGACATGGACAAGTGTGTAGCTGAAAGTACGTAGGAGTATGTTTGTTCATATAAAACAGAGAGCAAAAATGATTGTCTCATGTTGAATTCTGTATGTGAAGAGTAGAGGAAAGAAGCCCACAATGAAGCATCAACCAGAGCTGCTTAAGCAAATGAAATTGTGCTTTCATGCCAGAGCCTTGTATAAACATCTCAAGGGCCTGCTCTCTAAAGGTTCTTCAAAGGTTATATGCAAAAAAGTCTAATACATATAACTGAAAAAATTTAATAAAAAAATGTCTCCCACCACCCACACCACCAGCAATGTGGAGTTAAGACATATTTTTGTCTGATTTTTATACAGATGCCTCAAACACATTATTCATCTTTGCTGCTTTTGTTGGGATACTAATGGATTAGAGGAGTTTTCGTTGGCAGGCTTTTCAGTCCTGAGGTGTCTAAAGTTGATAAATGTCACTGGTGTGTATTTGTGCAGAGCTGGAGCTGTGCTCTTGGCAGAAAATTCTGCTCAGGGTGTTTTGCATTGAGAGTAAACACTAACTGCATTAATGCGAGGCTTGATGTGGGCGGGCATGTCGGGAATTGAACTGACAACTCGGCGTGGCTCAGTCAGTCTACCACCCTCACACTCCCAGCATTTCATTTCATTTCCGTGTTTTCCAATACTGAAAATATAATCACCCACTCATTTAGACTTCAAGCTTATAAGGCTTTGTTCATTCCATCTCTGGTCAGACGTACAGGAGCTACTGGCCAAATGCGCTGGCAATCTGATAAACACACCTCCAAAGCTCCAGTGCGTTTATAGCTCTGTTAGAAAATTTGGCTCTCCAGATCCCGCTCAATTTGGCCAGTTCTTCTTATTTCTTTGTTCACCTGATCCAGGATCTGTTTTGACAGATTTCAAGTACTGAATGACCCTATGTGACTCCAAAGTGGATGCAAATTTGCTCGCCGTTATGCAGCTTTGACCATGCACTCTCTGGCGTATCAATTTCTTTAGAATCAAGAACCGGCTTTGAGGCTTTGCGAAGAAAATGCTGGGAAAGGAAATGTAACCTGTGTGTGTGTGTGTGTGTGTTTGTGTGTAGGCAGTGTTCTACCAGAGGTTAAATGTGTTGCCCTCCCTTTCAGATCTTGGCTTAGAGACCATCACCCTCAATTGAACCTGGTTTACTCAGTCCCATCACACTGTCATGGAGGTGACAGAGGTCCTGGAATGTACAAAAAAGACAAACACACACTCACACATTTTGACTTTGTAGATAGCCTTTTGGCAAGACAATGTGTGAAACCTTAATTTAGTTGAAGAGGGAATAGCATGCATTATTTATACTTACAGTATTTGTATTTTTAATGCTGAACACCCTTTTTTCATATTATTGCACATGAATTTTTTGAAACTTAGTATGACAGGAGTGGGTTGCCGAATTTGGCATCAATGCGGTCTTTGACAAACTAGATTCCAAAACAAAATTGTGGATTAAGTTTGAGATTATTGCATTGTGGCCAGAGAAAAAAATTATTCCTTAGATTCCTGGAGTTGGCAGGATGACATCATTTGTCTGTGCCTGAAAAATAAACCTGTTTTATGACGTGACAACACTATGGTTAAGGTTTGGTTAGGTTTAGGCACAAACACAGTTTGGTTAGGTCTGATCATGCTTGATTATGGTTCGGATTAAAATTAGTACTTTGTTAAGGTTAGGGTACCTTTGTCGTCATGGTTACAATAACAACCAAGTGGTTAAAGTTAGGGAATGGCCGTGGTGATGCTTAAAAGAAACAAAACAACGGTGACTGTCGTTAGGAAACTTGAAACGGACAGCAACCGAAGTGTTAAAGCCTGATATTCAGTTGACCGATCAATCCACCACAACCTCTACAATAACGGCACCTGACTATCTCCTTTGCTCTCGTCATAATTACTACTGCCGCTAGAGGGCTTTGTCACTTAAACTTAAACATATCCTTTTAGGGCACTTGCTGAAGACTGATGCTGTCAGTATGTTTCAGTATGTTTACATCGGTCTTGGAGAAATGCTCTTTTGGGCCCCAGGTCTTCCAGCGTGCTTTCAGCCTTTGGATTGGCTGCAGCTGAGGCAATATTGTCCAGCAGTCCAGATCCAGTTATGTAACAGTTATGTGAGCAGACAAGAGAAGGTTCTCATCTTGTTAAAACATGAGGTACAGTCCTTTTTCATGTGTCCATGTAACAATAAACTGGACATGTTACATGAGAAACCACATCTACTCATGCTCATGCTCACAGATTCATGCACATGCTCCCAACAGTCTTGCTCTCTTACCATCTAACACACACAAACACACACACGTGGCACACCCTACACACCTCTACAGCTGAACTCAGCCCATCCCTCTGCCATTAGCCTCCCCTTTTCGTCTTTGCTCTTCTGTGTCAGTGTCCGCCTCACTGGCTCTGGCTGAGCCAGGCCGGCCTGTGAACGCTGCCTCTTAATGTACTTTTCATGTTCGCTGGTCCTCCTCTGCCATGTCTGACCTGATGACACATGTTAGGAGAACTTGCATTTTGTGTGTGTGTCGGAGAGGTGGAGAAAAAGACTGCACCTTACATTAAACATTACATTTTACATCTGCGCTTCCCTTCTTTCTTTTTCGCACCTGATTAAATGCTACATCGTGCTTCTCTAGTCACTCTCACATTTCTCTCCGGCATCTATAGATGCAGTAGAGATTGTTAATGAAAGTTTAATTCTTTAAAACTTTTCTATACATTCCGCTAAAGCATTTTCCAAAGCTGTGTTATGTGACATTTGTGCATTCAGACTCTGAAGAATGGCCCTTCACATGTCCTCAGACACAACTGTGTGCACTTTCCACTATTCAGAAACACACTAGTCATAAAGATATTGAGTCTTTATCTTATGGCAGCTGTATGACAACTATGGCAATGACTTACTTCGTTGAATGAAGCTGCAGCACTCAGACTCAAAGAAAAGCAGAGACTGAACACAGGTCCTCTATTTATGCGTGATGCATTCAGGTGCCAGCTTGAAACCTGTGAACATCTGAAAGTCAAACGTTGACTGCTGAACAGCATCTTATTCTGGTTTAGCATTGCACTCAAATCAAAATCGATGCAGCAGAACCTGAGGTATCGTCTTTTTTATTCTACGCAATCTTCTTCCTTCTCCAAAGAAGTAGAAGCTGCTTACATTACCCACAATGCAATCCAACTGCCAACAGTTCAGAAGTGTGTGTTATGGTAGTAGTGGCTAATGTAGCCTCAAGCAGAGATGAGGAGCGGGCTACAGAGGTCTGGTAAGTGCACTTCTTTCTAACTCCACACCCCAGACTTTATTTTTCCCATTTTCAAACTTATAGTCTTCAGCCGCTACCAATGGTGCCTCAAGAGACGTCACTTCGGTGCAATTCCCCTTTAACAAGCTATGTTATAGGAAGCTCCAAACATGGACGCTGTTGATAAATGTTGTAAACTTGTCACCATCAAAAAGCGGACTGTCAAGTCTTGTCGTGTGGAGACTCCCACAGTACCTGAAAGCACCACAACACAACATGTGTCAGCTGTGCACAGAGAGCAGCCTGCAGCGGACTTTTCAAACCAAATTAAATAAAACTCTTCTTGATCACAGCAGGCAGAATGGCCACACACTGACTAGAGCGACATGCCAAGTTGTTGTAATAAATTAAGGGGATTTGATATTTATTATTAAGCATTCGTGGAGATTTTTTTTTTATCTACGGTTATATTTATTGTCATGACAAATGGCTTTCTTGTCTTTTCTGTTATATGTTGCAGTTTGTCAGAACTATAGAGTTGTAGTAAATCTTGTTAGATCTTGTTAGTTGTAATCTGCCTACTGCAATTCATATGAGTTATAAAATATCCAGTGGAATCTGTTATCTAAAGCTTGGAGTTGTATACATATAATCAGACATGCACAAGAATGATTCATACATGCACAGGTGTCAGGTGGACAGAGACACAGTGTTCTCTACCCACTGCCTGCTGCCCAGCAGTTTAGTGTCGTCCTTGTCTTAGCTTGTGATCCCTCCTTCCGTCTCTGCTCGGTGGTGGTAATGACCATCGTGTTGGAAATGTGTCCGGCTGGGCCTCGTAAACCATTACCCCCGTGCCTAGGAAACCCCATTAATCTTTCTGAGAGGCGTTTGACCTTTCAAACTCATTAACCACAGCCGGTGTGCAGACAGACGTGAACGCATACACAAACCGCAGATGCACTCTCTTTTTCTCCCGCGCACAAACAAACAGCATGCGCACACACGCAGGAGTGCTTAGGCAAACTTTGGCTCACACGCACACACCGACAGGTGAGGTGCGAACGCACCGATGTGTGTCCAACTGCCAATATCGTTTTTACCAGCTTGCCATCGTAGCCAGTCTCTCTCTCTTTATCTCTCATGTCTCTCCTCTCCTGTCCTCGTCACCCCCTTGCTTCCTCACCGTGTGGGTTTGGTCAGTGACCTGGAAAATTGCCCGACCTTTTAATACGCAGCTTCCTTGGTGATGAATAAATACATAAATCGCGCGGCTCCGGCTCAGTCACTTTTATGATACCCCTCCCTACCCCTGGTCTTCCCTCCCGTACACCTCATCGCACCCCGTCATCTGCACCCTCTCCACACAGACACGGAAGAGGAAAGCAGGGTGTCTTTGAAGTGATAGCCCCCTGTGGAGAAGACTATCCATAATGAAAGGGTGTTAGTGACTGGGCTGAGGGCGAGAGAGTGTGAGTGTGAGCAACGTAGATGGCAAAGGATGTAATGGGGTGAGTGGGCGAGGCAGGTTAACACGCCAGCATGGGACCTGCTCTTCTCAGTTTATCAGAAGGCGAGGGCGGGAGTGAGAAAGCTTTGTAGGTGGCAGTGGATGCAATGTGGCGAGTGGCAAGGAAGGTTAACATGGCAGCATGGGACCTGATCTGCTCAGTTTATCAAAAGTGCAAAGGAGAGCAGAACAGGTTGTAAAAGGCTAAGTGGTGGGGTAGGAACGGATGGAACTTATTCTGCTCAGTTTATTGTAGGTCCGAATGAGGGAGGGAAAGAGGAAATGAAGCATAGAGAGAATATGGGAGGGCAGTTGAGAAGAAAAAAGAGAAAGAGAAAGAGAAAAGGACATGGTAAGAAAATTTTCTTTAAGAGTGTGCATAGGTGGTAGGGCAGGCAGTAAACCACTGCACTGGCTTGCAATTTTGGTACGCCTGACGTGGCCAGATTCATTCAGCAAAATTTAACCCGGCCCGAAGCACCAAGCCAGTGGGGATCAATGGTACCCTGTGGAGTTTTCTTGTCAACAAACAAAAGTTAGGTTGACATTTAGTGTTTCTCACAAAAATGCATTGTGTGTAACAAAATGAGTTTTATTATTTTATTCCTAATAAAACATTTGCAAGTGCATGTGCGTTCACAGGACCGTGCACCATACCGACAAAACGGGGACCTTGTAAAAACATCGCTCCATAGTGCTACTAATGGTCAAAAACTCCACAGGGTGCCTTTAAGTTGCTGATGTTTGTGGTATCTCTACAGTGAAACCAAGACCATAACCTCAGCCAAACCATGACTATGACCCAGTTTTAACTGTCATATAGTCACCCTGTTATTTAAAGCTGCATTCAGCAATTTTTGAAAGCAAGCTGTTTACAAAACAAACTCAAAGCAGCAAATCCAAATAAAATATAGCTGTGTCTTTGGCATGCTGTTTGACTTTCTTCATCAGTATCCTCTTCACTTTGGCTCTTTTGATTTAATGATAACAATATTGCTTGTACGTGCTGTATACACTGTTCCTGTGAACCGTGTGCGTTTGCACTCTTGGCAATGTGTTATGCATGTTATTATACAGACTGTAAGTATGTTTCTGAATGTGTGTGTGTTTGTATGTGTTTCTTTGTGTGCCTGGTTGTGATTGCAATCAGAGTGTCATCAGTGCAGGATGGGTGGGTGGAGTGTGCTCCTGTTGTTTATCCGCTTCCCCTCAGCTATGAATGTAAATGAAAAAGTCAATTAGTCTGCCAGCCAATCAGTGCACCAACCAGCCAATCAGTTAGTCAGTTAACCAGCTGGCTGGAGAACCAGCCATTTAGTCAGGTAATCTGGCAACCAAGCAACCAATAAGACAGCTAGCCCGGAAGCCATTTAGTTAGCCAGCAGGCAGTCAATCAGAAAACTATTCAACTGATAATCAAGTCAGATGCCCGTGGCCATTTTGTCTGCCGATCTGTCAGCCAGCCAGCCAATCAAAGAGCATGGCATGTGATTAATCAGTCATTTTGGAGAGTAGCCAGTGATTGTCTGTCAACAAAACAGTGTGAGCACCAAAGGCATTTCTTCCTGTGCTGTCTCTATAATAGGTTAATACAGTGAGATCTCACTGAACTCTAATCTTGTCACTCTGAACCTACACGATGCATAATCATGCCTAAAGCATCAATCATTCTCACTGGCATGTCAAAGGAGGAAAACATTGTTCCTCAGGCAATATACAGATTCAGTAAAGCAAGTGAATCTTGCTTGTTTTGCACCGCAGGTGCCAGAACCAGAACTACAGTAAGACTGCAGAGGCTTTATTTGCTAAGAAAATATGCAAATTGAGTTGTAGTACCAACAGCCATCAAAAGAGCACTGCACAAGCAAAACTAAAAGTAAAAAAAATCTTCACCAACTGTTGCAAGTACAAATTGTGTGCCTCAGCTGGAAGACTAATCCACATTCTGGCATCCTAGCACCCAAAGCACCCTTTCTAACTGGGGCATTCTCTGATCTGATTTGAGATTCTTGGATGGAAAACACTCTCCTCTGATCTTGATGTCTTACAGAAAACATTACAGCCATTCTGCAAAATAGACTGGAAATTAGACCATGCAACGTAATTTCTGAAATTCAAGCAACCCTCAGTAAAATCACTAATCCATGATGTGATTTATGTGCGAATATATTAACTTTTCTTTGTCACGTGATCAGTTCAACTCGGTGCCTTTTTGCTGGGCTGGTAGGTTACTGTTAGCCATTGCCTACGGTTTTATATGTGGTGGTTGATTAGAGCCATGAGATTCAACCATACAGTGTGTGTGCCAGCCGGAGAACCAAATAAATGAGCTGAAAGAGGCTAAAACCTGCGCAGAGCTGCATAGTTAGGTGTTGATTCTCAGTAGGTTTGGCACCATGAGTGACTTTTTCACATTACACAGATTAATTTAATTCAATGTTAATATCAAAATGTTGTCTAAGTGCAGGTTTAAGTCACAGTCTAGTTTTGCTGGCTTACTTGCTCTCTCCCTTTCTCTCTCTCCCTTTCTGCCTGCTTTCGCTTTCTTTCTTTATGCCCTTTTTTCTAGACAGGGAGGCATTTACATTCATGTAATTCATGTAATAACAGGAAACAAAATTCCCTCTCCTACTCCCTATCTCACCTGTAATTCAAGCATGCAGGCCTGCATTAACGTTGGTTTGTCCATGTGCATACAACTAACACACGCTGAATGAATTGCAATGTCATGTTGTGCTATACCTCAGAAGTATACACACACACACTTTGTGATACACACATACATTAACACCATAAGCACATACTCCATGTCTGGCTTGTAGTGTAAATATGACATGCAATAATAAGAAAAATGAATGTTTGATATCAAATATTGAAAAGCTCTTCTTTTCCTCTGCAGCTTAAGCTCTGAAATTATTACACGGTTTTTCAGTATCTCCCCTTGGTCCAGCCTGTAGCTAAATGCTAGCTATGGTTATTACAGCTCTGCTGAGAAGGATTGAGTGTAGGGGTGCTGTGTGTGTGTGTGTGTGTGTGTGTGTGTGTGTGTGTGTGTTTTAGCAAGAATTGGTTTATGTTCTGTAATTGGTTAGCCCTCACATTTAATACATTTGCCATGTGTGGTTAGTGTGTTATAGCTCTGTTCCTGTGTGTATAGCTGGATGTGTGTGTGTTGGGTACACCTTCCATGGCTGAATTGATTTTAATGGGGTTACCAAGGGTTATTATGAGGGTGATAGTGATGTAGGCGGTTTCTCCCACTTTCTGCTGTGTGGTTGCGTGGTGTTGTTGTTTGTGTACTTGCTGTTCAGCCTGAAACATCCAGTTTTTTGCACTTGAATTTGCACATCACAAGAAAACCATTTTGTGGTGTTTGTTCTGTGAAGTTATTTACTGTAGTTTTGTGCGCGGGTTTTCTTTTTCTCATCTTTTCAGAGGGGATTATATGTGCGTTAATTAATGTCTGTGCAAGCGTGTCATCTCTATGTGCATATATCTCTGTGGTGATGCATGCTGGAGTGGTCAGATGGTCAGACTGGTATGGAGCTGAGGTGACTGGGATACTCTCTCCAGGGCAGATGGGAAGGGATGCTTTTGCACAGGAAGTGGCAGAATAAAGTGCCTTCCTCCCTCTTGTCCTTTTTCTCACTCACTCTGTCACTCTCTCTCAATTGCTCTTTCCATCTGTCTCTCCCTCCCTCTTTCTCTCGTTCTCTTTCGCATTCTCTTACTCCATCTAACTTGCTCACACAATTGAACTTGGCAGTGTTTCAGGGATTGAGTGGCTTGAGTTAATGGCGAATTACCTGCCTCTCTGAAGTCTTGAGTGTGTATGTGTGTGTGTGTGTGTGTTTGGAGGGCGGTAAAGTAATGGACTTTGCTGGAAGGTCATTTGAAGGAGCCTGCCACTAAATCACTAAATGCCACTAAAGCATTCAATGAAGCCTATTCATTGGCCGGGACTGTGCGGATTTACATGTGAATGCAAATTGGTAACCCGTTTGTGGAATGTAATTGTTTTCCATGCTGAAGAATTTGTCTCCAGCACACAGACTGTAGCAGTGGCACTCGACTTTCAGTACTGAAGCCAAGAGCGACTTTGGGCTTTCCAGCAACCTTCAACCTGAATGCATTTTGTTTGTTTACATAGTGCAGTTGAGGTGTGTGCGCTCGCGTTTATGTGTGTCCATGTGGGACTTTGGATGAATGTTGATAATGACGCAGAGTGGCAGCACCACTCAGACGTCTGACTCAGATCGCGCCACACAAGACTTGAGTCAGTTAACAAACTAACCGCCATTTATCGAGCCAAGATGACTAAGAGCGCTGTTCCTCCCGCATCAGTTTTGGGAGTAGTTGCAGAGAGAAACTGTTTCTTTAAGATGCAAATCTGGGAAGTCCGGCACAGATAAAATATAGCAGTTGACTATGCACTGAGTATATTCACCTCCAAGAGTTGGGGGGGTGACCGAGTTTAGTCACTCAACCTTATTTATCCAAGTTGCCTCAGGGTTCCAACTTGTGATCACATTGTAACAAGTGTGTTTCTTTAATGCGAAGAGTCACTTCTTCGGACAAGCCATAGCAATCACTCACAGCTTCACTGACATCCATCTGTTCAAACAAGGAGCGCTCTGGTTTTGGTCCTCCTGTCTTATTTTGGTGTAGCTTTACGAGTTTGCTACAGCACTAAAAATCATTTTAAAGACTTATTAACCACGTTAATGTCTCCTGTTTGGATTACCATAATAAAATAAGATCATCTTAAAAATATTCTTACCTCAAAACAACCTTTCCACACATTTCTTGTGTCCCCCTTTCTCACGTTTAGTGTTTAGTCCTGAGTATTCTCTTAGATTTCAACCCCTTCTTTGTTGTCTGCTGTCCCTTTTCTTCATTTCTTTTTTTTTTCTTTCTTTTGCTCTGTCATTCTCTTCATTTCTCACCAAGCCTGCTCTGGGACTGAAAAGTAGCCAGGAGCTCAGAAAATTCCCAACAGCAAAGAGTCAAAGTTAATAGTGAATATATTACCATGTCCTTGTAAACTGACACAAGTCCTCCGCATCTTTCTCTCTTCCCCATATTCTGAAAATCTGTGAAGATGTATTTATGCAGAGGCTCCAAAAAAGTCACATATCCTCATTTACCATACACATGTGACATGCCCACGGATGCACACTTGCAGCCCCAAGAGTCACTCTTCTTTCTTTCTTTTCACTCTTCCTACATACATACACACACAGGCACACGTACACAGCATGAGGGCACAAGGAAAGCTTGCTTTTAGCCGACCACCCCCTGAGAATGGAAGCTGATGAAAAATTCAGCTCAGTTAGTCAAAGAGTGGCTTAAAGGGAAGGCTGTTTGGTTTAGTTGCTCTTTCCTTCTTTCTCTATCTGCTGTCTGTCATCGTCTCTGCTCTCATTTTCTTTTTGTTTTGCATTTCTATTCTTATGTTCTCTATCCCCCCCCTCTCTCTCTCTGTCTCATTCGTGCCTACTCCTTTTCCTGCATGGTCAAAAGACCTTTCTGTACTGGTCTGACAAATGGAAATGGCTTGTGATTCTGCCATGATTCAAACAGTGTAACCATTGGTCACTGGGCAGCACTTTGTGGTCAACATTTGCCCTTCGCTTGGCTTCAACTGCAAACCTTCTGCTCACTGATACCATGTGACCACAGCGGTTGAATATGTCTCTGACCCGTGACTTGGAAAGGGTTGAGTTCATATGGTGAAGTGGTGGCTTTGTAACAATTAACGGGCTAAACCAAAATCTGTCAACAATTAAACACTTTGTGCTCATAAAAGCTAATTTATGCCAGCTTGTAAAATTGTAAAACGGTTAAAAGTTGAATCTTTGACTGTTGTGGGTGGATTTCTCTGTCACAACTCGTCAAATAAACCACTCTAATCAGTTTTACACTTTAAATTGTTTTTATAATATCCTATTTTCAAAATGTTTTGGTATTCTTTCATAATGTTCATCAGGTCGAAGCCTGTTGAAGGTCTGTTGAAAGGGCAGAAGGAAAGGCAGCAAGGATGACGATTGAAATGCAGCTCAGAGAGGACAATACTGAATCTAATCTGTTTATACAACCTCACCTCCAGTCTCCCTCCTGTCTCCTCTCATTTCAAACTTGACAAACAAACAAATATACACACTTGTGCATAAACACACACTAATACACAAACACACACACACACACACACCCATGCACACCCCTACACTTTATGAAAGAAACAGAGGTCCTTCGCTTATCTCGCAGGTGAAATCTGGAAAAATGGAAGTGTTGCATTTGCATTTTAATTTGCCCTCAATCAGGCATTGTGTTTGGTGTTGCAGCGAAATTGCCTGGTGTTTGCTCCTCGTCCCTATTTATAGGGGCTCCATGAGAGACGGGCCCTAAATTCAAATCTGCCTGCTATCACAGCGTATGGAGATGAGGCTCCCTCTCTCTTTTTTTCTCTTTGTCTTCTGCTCTCTTTTCCTCTGTCACTCATTCTCTGTATGCCTGTCTTTCTCCATCTTTCTTCATTTTTTCATCACTCTAAATCAGTTCCTTTATTATTTCTCCTTACATCCTCCTTTTTTTTTCTTTTACTGTTTTTCCTCTTTCATCACTCCCTCCACCTTTCTCCCCTCATCCCACCCCACCCATTTCTCATTGCCAGGAGAGTGAATGCACAGATTTCATTAGCGATGCCATGTGCCACGCTACTCGGCTCTGAAGGGCTCCAGCAGTCATGGAATCACGACCCTGCTCTGCCCTCATCATCTCAACCCTCTGTCATCCCATCCCTCTTTCCCCCCACCCACCCCTTTGCCCCCCCTTTGATACCTTCCGCCCTCCCTCCATCCGTTCTTTCCGCTCTAGCCGTCTATAACATGGCCATAAGCTGTCAGTGGCAGATGAAGGACCTCCTTCACACAGCTAACTGCTCCCTGGAGTCCAGAGCAGAGGAAGTTTAACCCAATAGTGACTGCAAACTGTGCTATGGGTGTGCAGTAAATGGTGCCAAACTGTGTTCCTACAGGTTATTATACAGCAATTTGATAGAAAATGGACACATAAGTAATCAGATTGCATACTGTATCTGCAACTGCACACCACGTTTGAAAAGAATAGAACAGACACACAGTACAACAGAGTAGAGCTTGTTTGTGAAATTTCTACTGAGCTTTAACCTCACGGCATTTTGGATGTTTCGACTGTTTTCTTTAAAATCTCATACACGAGCTTCTGACTGCGCCCGAGGTTTTCTCCTCATATCAAAACCCTTTATAGCCATCTGCGTACGGTGCTAAAAGCACCTCATGATGAAATGCTTCAGTCAATCCATCATCCATGATTTGCACATGAGGGTACAAAATGCCTGAAGGCTTTCTGGTTGTAAAATGAGGTGTGCATACATTTGATCAAATCCCCCTACAAGCCGCTCCAGGTGCTCTGATTGGTTCCTGTACCACTTGGCCGTGTCGACGTAACCCCTCACTCGATAGGTCGAGATCTCCGGGGACATGACCTTTTGAGCTCTGCGCTGGGTGTTGTGATTGTTTGATACAAGGTTCTCAAGGAGGATATTAGAGGTCAAGACAGATGACCTTTCCCCTTTAACCCTCAGGGATCGGTAGGTCAACCGCAGGGCTTTAAGCTATCGGTATGGAAGTGCAGCATGTGTTTCTGTGTAGGGTCATTTATGGTGTGTGTGTGTGTGATTAAAACATAATGGTGCAGAAAGAACCAAATGGTACTGGTGGCTTTAGCCTGCAGTTTGTAGGGCTGTTTTATGCTGATCAGATGATCAGGGTTCGTTGACCATTTCCATTTTAAAAAACTGAGTGTTGCTTTGGAGCGAGAAACAAACAGGGATCTCTTATGTTAACTTTGTCGCTCTATAATACCATCACCTCGCTTCCTCCTTTGCCGTGATAATTAGAACACAGGTCTTTGTCACTCGGACGTAAACACATGTCATTTTGGGGCACTCGCTGAAATGACTGATGGGGCCATTCTTCCAACGAGGAGAGTCTTATTTTTACTCACATCACCCACTCAGAATAGTTCTTCATTACATCTTGATTTTTAAACTAAATACACAGATTAATGAGCTAGTAAAAGGCAAGGGGAGTATGTTACTTTGATTAGGCTAAATGCAAAAGAAAGTATAAAAATCTACTTCAAAGCTCAGTATAACTCACTAGCTATAATGTGCTCTTTGTAAAAGTTGACCTGTAAAAAAATATAAAGGCATTAAGCATTAATGGCAACATGAGTGGTGTTTCTTCAACATTATTCCTTTTGAATATCCCATAATACTGCAGATGACATAAATAGCAAAAAAAACAGCAGATGGGTATTTTCCTTAATTCTAACTGCTTGTGTATGTTTAACAGGACAGCATCTCTGCCCTATTAGTCAGGGCTAATTATGAAAATGCTGTTTTTGAGGCAATATTGTAAGTGTGTATGTGTGTGTATTAATGGCATGATTAGTGAGAGCTGAGTCGTCATGTTGATGAACTATAATTACCTAAGGCCCCATCTGCAGATTTTATCACTTAACATGCTGCTTCTCTTGCTCACTCCATGTCTGTCCTAAGGATATGGTATTGGTATTGGCTCCATTCCCACACACATCCACGCATTTGTAAATGACCACATGCGAACCGATACACAGTCAGAGAGACACGCAGCTGTCCTCTGAATTACATGAGCATGTGTGCGTGTCACAGGTTTCCACGGTGACTTGTTGAAGTGGATGTGACCGGTGAGTGCATGTGAGTACTGCAGAAAAGATGTCACGGAAAATATGAGTCTCTGTGTGAGTAGATTGGTGTGCATATAGTGATTATATAATGAACTAGCATAGGTGATCAAGTAAGTGTATGTATGAGTTTTGTAATTTTCCATAAAAATTAAAAGGAGTATATGAGGTTGTTTCTGGTTTCTTTATACACAATCCATCAATTAGTTACAAGAACACACAAGAAAAAACACACAAGAAAAATATTTTCTTAACAAAATATAAGCCTGCAACAGAGGATTGTTTTCATTATCGATTAATCTGCCAATTATGTTCTCAAATAATTGATTAATCATTTGCTCTATGAAATATCAGAAAACAGTAAAGAAATGCCCGTTCCATTTTCCCGAGTCATCACATGTCTTGATTTGTCTGACCTGTCTGAACAGTTCATTCTCCAAAGATTAGACCAAGAGAAGCAGCAAATCCTCCCATTAGAGAACCTATAACCATCAACTATTTGCCATTTTTGCCTTCACCATTAATCGATTATCAAATTGGTCGTGGTCTAATTTTCTGTCTTTTATTGCAGCTTTAATAAATACAATATTTTTTACATGAAGTTGATAATAAAGCATGGTAAAATGGACATGTTACTTCTTTTTAAGATTATTTTGTGGACATTTCTGCCTTCATTTCATAGTATACAGTATGAGATCAGACAAGAGGTGTGGAGCAAGAGAGAGGAAAATGACAACATGTGGGGCGTGCAACAAAGTCGGATTCCAAACGGAGATGTTAAAGTCACACAGCATGTGCCCTGGACAACCAGGCCATTGGATTCTGTGACTGGACGGCCACAGATTCTGCAGACACACACTGTAGCCAGACACAAATGAATACCTGCTCTCATGGCAAAGTCACAAACCCCCTACTCTGACAGACAAGAAACTGATAATTTAAAATGGCAAGCTGAGAAAAGACATCCTTGTTTCCTGTGGTGTTTTGTCACCACCCGGTCCTTCCCATGAAACCAGCGGCTGCCTCAGACATTAGCACCCAGGGAAGTGTAGTAGCAGTGGCAGTGGCGGCCCTGTGGTTAACAGTTAGAGGAAAACAAGTAATTAGCCCTGATAATTAAATCCTCCAGTCAGCCAGCCAGCCTGCGCTGTAGAACCAGTCCTGCTTTTCTGTCCATTTACATAAACAGTAGAATGGTCCGTTCAAAAATGAGGAATTAGCAGATTAATTCTGTTCTATTATCCGCCCGGCGATAAGCAAATAAACAATTGGCTGTGGAGAAAAGAAATGGGATAATGGCTGGTGGTGGGGGATGAGAGAGAGGAGGGTGAGGAAGAAGGGGTTGTGGAGCTTACCAGCCAGTGGTACAAATGAGAAGCATAAGCTGGCTGTGCCCTCTCACAGGACTGGAAAGATTTTGTTAATTTGTGTTTGTGTTTGTGAATAAAATGTGTTTGTGTGTGTTTGCAACTTTACTGTTTACAAGGTGTGTTCGCTCATCTGTGTGTATGTGTGTCTGTGCACAGACATTTAATACCAAACTATCAGTGTGCACTTGCCTGTTTTTGTAGTCTGTCCTATTGGGTTCCTGTTTACCCGGGGGGGAGTCATCAGTAAGGGAAGTGCTCTTTGTCTCTCATTAGAGCAGCTCTTTGATTTCATTAATTACTGACCTACTGCTGCTGCTGCTGTGGTTTGGCACAATCTGGCATTCTAACCACTCACAGTGTACTGCCGCTGCTCCACTCTGCATTATTTATTTATCGCCTTACTTGATAATTAATAACCATGATTTCCCAAGGAGTCCTCCTTGGTGTGTGTGTGCATTTGTGTGCTTATCAAGAATGGATCACTTGCTGAGGAGCTTCACTATTTCGACATATTCTGGCACTTCCTTTTCGGCTCTGTGTCGGTCCCTAGATTTTTTTTTGTTTCTTTTTGTGTCTTTGTATCAGAGTGAGTGCAGCAGGTCTCTTGTGGAGCAGCCGTCTCAATGTTGCTGATGAGCTCCCATCTGATATAAATCTAATATCACCAGCTGCACAACCAGACCATTAAAGGGTTGTCTGAAATGAGCTCAGTTGCATTATTCTACCACAGAAACTGAGGAGCCTTTTTAAAGGATAAAAACCGGTCGTGGCACAATGCACTCCTCACATACATGCTTGGACAGTTCAACTCAACTTTCTTGGTGTTTCTGGTCTTGTTATCTCCACAATCCTCATCATTCTTCAGTTGGCACGTAGATGAACATCTGGACAGCAGCACGACTCAGGAAGGCTTTCTTGTTTCTATGGTGCCTTCTAAAGGAAATAAGAGCAAGTCCTCCAAATTAAACCAAACCGACACATTGTTTGTAATTGCCTTCCACGAGATCGTATATAGTTTAAGCCTTTTCTGACGCCCCTATCGGCAGGACAATGTCATTTGTCAGCACCTTCTAAAACTGCTGTCTGATATGACACAACCATGGTTAACGTTTGGTTAGGTTTGGGCACAAAAACAACCTTAAGGTTTGGGAACAATTGTGATCCTGGTTAAAAGAAACCAATTCGTGTGCCAGTAGGAAATGGGAAGCATACAATGGTCTCCTATATCAAAGTCCTATGTTTTGGTGATACAGCTATCCACCCCAACTTCCTCCTTCTACAAACTTTGAGGCTCTATAACTGCGTCATTCTATTTCATACAGCTGCTAGAGGGCTTTCTCTTGAACGTACACATTTATTGTACACGTTTTTAGGCTATGCTGAAAAGACTGATGCTGTTGTTTTTCTTAGGGAGACTTTCTCTAAATGAATCATCACAGACACAACATTGAATCTCATTTTTTTCTATTCCTTCCATGTTAGCTCATCCCTCATCTGTCCATTTGATCTGACCCATGTTCTCTTTCTATCCTTCTTACCCTTCACTCCTCCCATTGTTTTTAATGCCATTTATACTGGACTTGTGTCAGAGCGGACAGGCGGTCTGTTTTTCTGGCCTATTGACCGCTATGACCAAACCGTCTTTTCTTCTCCCTCTCTCCTCTCTGTCCCTGCCTAGCAGAGCTAGTTATGGAGCCTATTGACTGATTGGCTGTCGGCCCCATCGATCCCCAAGGTCGCACTGCTGGCTATTGACGAATGGTCCCACAATGCCCTCCCTCCCTCCTTCCATCATCTTCTCCCTCCGCTCTTTACCTCTCGTGTAGTTTCCTACTTCTCTCCTCTCTATCCGCCCTGCTTAATCTGTCACCCACATCATTTCATCTCCAGTACCCCCTTCTCCCTCCACTTTCCGCATTCATCTGTCCAACCACCTATCCATTCTTCTTTCCCTCTGTCTCTTCCTGCGCCCGTTGCCGCTATCGTTCATCGATGCAGCAGAGATCGATGCAGAGGATAATGGGCACTGGGGCCGCGGGGAGCCGGCAAAGGCTGTACAGGTCCACAGACGTGGTGCTGACACGACTCGGATGATAGGAAGAGAAAGTAAAGATGAATTGATGGCGAATGAAGTGAGGTGGTGATGTCGCTCAAGGTAAANAAAAAAAAAAGAAAAGAAAGAGGACAAGAGGGGAACAGGACAAGGAGAGACAGAGAGAATCAAAGAGGAGAGGTAGGTTGAGGAGTGTATGCCTGAGGGCAGCTATGAGACACATGGGGTGGCTTTTGGGAAAAGACAAGAGAGAAAGCAATGAGAAAGGAGAGAGCTGGAGGATCCCTGAAGCTGGCAGAGTGCTGACTTTACTTTGTGGACTTTGTCACCGAGTAGTAAAAGTAAAACAAACAACCCCCTCCCCCCCTCTATTGCATGGACATGGTGACATGGTCACCCACATTAGGGCCAGGTGATAAATCAATATATTACAGATATTGTAATATATTGAGGATTTATTAAGGATCATCTAGCACTGTTATAAAGCTTAAAGGATTAGTTCACTGAAATCACAAAAAGCCACTATTCTCCCGTATCCCTGTGGGTATTTAGCCTTTGAGTTTGGTTTGGTTGTGTCTGATGAGGTTCTGACATATACAGTGTTTCTCTGAGATTTTTGCTGTCAACCCAATACAATGACGGTGAATGAAATTTTGTTTGTGGTGCTAAAAAGAAAAAAATTATATTCGAAAAAGTCAAAAGCAACAGGATCATCCACAGCTCATAGTGTGGACAGTTTTCTTTGGAACTGTGCAGAAATGGCCTGATAGAATTATGTGAACTGACGCTTTAAATCTTTAAATTTCATGCGGTTAATTAAGATTCTGTTACATTTCAGCAATACAAGAGTCATTCTCAAATTTATTGTCACACAATTTGGGGATTTGCTCAGATATTCTTATGTGCGTTAATATATGTTTTTGACGTTTTCAGAAACATGGCATCAGTGGCGATCACGTCCTAAAAATAGGCTTAAGCATAAAGTTAAGTGGGCTTAAAGATGAGGTCATCATCTCATTCTTGAATGTGAAATAATCCACTCTTACTGACATACTCAGCAGATGGCTAATGCATATGTATTAACCTAGTTTAACTGCTGCTTTTTCAAAACATTATACTGCTGTCATGGCCGTAAGATAGAGGTTATTTGAAGTGAGTTGATGTGAGACTATTAGAGGATGGAAGGCAGCCCAGCAGCCTGCCCATATAGAAGCAAATGCCTTTTACATTACTGTCTATGGAGGGAGGGGAGCATAAGAGTGAGACAAGATGTGAGTTTGAGAGCAAGGTAATGATGCACAGTGTGTGCATATATGTGTGTGTACTGTCTATATGCATGCAAATATGTACCTATGATTTTTCCCCCAGGGAAACTGTCAGTCATGGCGGTAAGTGCCTCAGATGGAAGGGCGTGAGTAGAGGCACAAATAACAATCACGCCGAAGCTGGTTTTCAGAGCCAAGCAAGGCTCTGTGATTGGTGTGATTTCATATAGGATCACCCAGCAACACGACCAAGACATCAGTGCTGGTCACATGGGGATGGACAGATGAGTATCTTGGCGTGTCAGATATGAAACAAGGTTGGAAGCAGAGGAAACCTACTTGTTTGATTAATATCTACATTATTATTAAACACAGTTGCATGCTGTTGCACATGTTGCTTTTTGAAAAGTGAAACTACGTTGGCCAGAAAAGAAAATATATAGAAACATTTGGAATTAATATAAAGTAGACAAGCAAACATAGCCCTTTTTCCTCCTCTGGCAGTGGATGTTCTCTGCCTACATTTAGTAAAGGGCAAGGCTGCAAAGGTTCTGTAAGACAAGGCAAGCATTACCATCTGCCTGTGTGTCATCTGCTCACTATACTTTTCCTTATAAACTATGTATCATGGTTTCCTGCAACCTTTTATAGTGGAGGAACCCTAGCCTGACAAAGAGCATCCCTGCTTTATATGAAATATAATATTAGGCTTATTAAGCTTTAGGGAAGACAAGTAGAGGGGATACATCACTCATTTACGGACCACGTATTTAATGAGTGTTTAAACCGTCATCTAGTGGAGATGCTTTAGGTTCTGTCTGAATCAGCTCAGCAGGTGATTGATCACATGATACGTTCACTTTGCAGTAATTAATCAGGGCAGCATGTTATGATGTCAGAGGAAAAAAAAAACCTTGCGAAAAGTAGAGACAAACAGCCCAATCAGGCACAATTGGGTGCTGATGTATGAGGAAAAAAAACCTGCCCACTGCACTGCAAGTCTGATATCAGGCTGAACTTAGTTTGATAATCACCAGTTGAACACACATTTCAACTAATTTTGCATCGAGGGCCGGCGTGGCAGCACTTACCCCCACCGCTAGCCAGTTTCCTGGGAGAAGTCCTACATATACTATAATGGGGCTTTATTCAAACTTTTATCCATTTATTTTCAGTCTCACCATGTTACGTTTTCCACAGCCAGCCACTGGTCTGTGGTGACTTCTGATATAGAAACCAGCAGATATTGCAACCAACAGAGGGGAGGTCAAAATAGAGTTGGGGAAAAAGTTGTCATCAATGAAAGATGAGTGAGTGAACAGCATAAGAAGACATCTATATATATATATATATTGGTGGGTGTCTGCTCTAATAAACGTGTTTATTTGTCTCTTTTAAAATGATGACTGTTATTCACTCTAATAACAGGCTACTGTAGCTGCGTCTGAACCCTGCTGATGTTGTTGCTGTATATTAGGTTGGTAAAAGTAATACATTTCTTAAGTCCCGAGTTGAGTCTGACAGACCTGACGCGCCACCTTTTGCCATTTTGGGATCAATTTATGTGTCCTGAATGACACAGTTGAGGTTTTCTGAAAGAAATCGAATGTTTCGATTGTACTACAAGTGCTCCGCAGGCAGGGGTGCTGTGCCACTGCAGAAATTGTTTGGGGGAATTGCTGGTTCACCCATGACTTTACACCACAGTCTTTACACATGTTTTTAAGGCATTCGTCTCTCTATAAAGCTGTTTTTGAAGCCTAATTTTCGCTGAAACAATGTTGTTGGTGTGTCTGCTTTTCAGTGATTGGGCAGTGTGTTTTGTTTACCTTTGCACAGCGGGATATTTGCTTTGCAGTGCACTATAGAAAGAAAGGAGAGAGAAAATGATGAATACTGTCTCTTTGTAAGTGTCTGTGTGGTGTATGTGTTTATTTCTTTAGTTCTGTGGACACTTTGAACCTTGGGCTGAGTGCACTATGCGTGTAAGAGAAAACGACAAAAATGTAAAGAAATGTTCAAGATGAGATATGGATTGTACTGTATATGCATCAAACGATTTACTGTGCACAGATTGCTTTTCTGTGTCTTTATGGTTGTATGTGCATGTTGACCCCCAGTCTGCACCGCTGCAGGTACTTCTCATTCTTTCAGCTGTCAGTGAATAAAAGAAAGAGAGGGCAGAATTGAGCGAAGCAGGGAGGGAGAGAATGAAAGAGACGAGGAGAGGTGAATGTAGACGAAGACGACCTAATTTAATCTAAAGTGGTTCTCAAATTGAACCAGAGGGAAAACAAAGTCAGCACAAAACCTTGGAGCTCCTCTGCACTTATGTAACGGCTCTGCCCTCCCTTCCCCTCTTCTCCCTCACTTATGAATAAGAGAGGGAGGAATGGAGGGTAAATGGAAAAAGAGAGGAGGGCAGAAAGGATGAAAAAGGTGAAGGCAGGTGAGTGGGGAAAAATGGAGGGAATTGGAGAACAGAAGGAGAAAGGGGATAAAGAGTTTTGGACTTTTAGTAAGGCGGGACAAAACAGATGGAAGGATTAACATGACAAGAGAAGATGACAAACAAAAACTTTTACTTCTCTTTGTCACGCACACTCCTCTCTCTTCACCTCCCCTGTCTTACCATGTTTTCTTTCGCTCTCTGTTGCACTGAAATCAAACTATAAGGCCCCGGCAGGCTCTATTCAGGATAGTGGCCTGAATGAGTGTCTAGTTAAATAATGCAGTCTGCTGGCTGCCAAGCTGGCTGGACTGTGGAGAGACTAAGGGAGAAGATGGGGAAAGTAGTGGCACAGTGCAAAGATACAGACATCTATTATTTAACAGTTCTCTGAAAGGCTTGCAAGTAAGGCATTCCCAGAATTAAAACCAGGGCTCGGTGTGTACGTGGGAATTTAAACACACAGACGGGGAGCTCATACACACATACATTCGCATACATATATCCAGTAAATGCTGGCATTCAAAGTTTTGTGCCCAATCATGCATGACATATGCTGATGCAGTAGCACTCATATTATGCATGCTCAAATTCAGCTTATATTAACCTGTGGAAGTGCATGTAACAACATAAGGTTGTGTGTGTTTGTTTGTGTGTGCAGACAGGAATGCCACGCGTGCCTGTTTTGCTTTACGCTCTGTGTTTTTTTATGACATTTGAAACAGTCCTCTGCACTCAAAAAGGTTAGCGTTCAAGCTTGTCACTGCAACAAGGGAATGTAATTATGTGTTTGTGAGTGTGAGAGTCATTGCGAGAGAAACTGTTGGGGAAAAGTTTACTTCTCTCTACTAAATCTGCCTCCAATGACATTTTCAGTCTAGTTTTTTTCTGAACGTTTTGTGATTTACTTGCAAACAAGCGTGATATTTCTTATTTGGCATGGACTGTGATAAAGCAGTATTCTTATTTGCTGCGCAATATTACCCAACACTTGTGCATTCCTGCTGTGCATGCTGTACCAATGCAGCCATCTGTGTGACTACTCTTTAAAAACCCTCTTGAGTTTTTTCTGTATGAATAACCTCCGATTCAACTTGTGACCATCTTCAGACATGTCTGTAATAATCTGTAACATGCAGTTAATGTGCCTTCCTTCATCATGTGTGGTCATGAACTCTGTGAGCCTCTTATGTTATGCAAGACCATTTAAAGCTGGCTCACTGAGCACAGCACATATGTACACTCATTGCTTGCCTTAACCTTACACAATTGCTATATGCTGTAGTTCTTTAAATAGGGCAATGCATATGGATATCTGGTTGCATAAGAGTCAGAGGAAATCAAAGTGGTGCTTGTTATTTAATAAAAATACACTGGAAATGGTTACTTCTTTTTAAAAGTTCCAGTGTTAAACGGGGGAACAAAACAATAGCAGTGAAGCATCCTGTGTTTTCTTTGCCAAGTTCAGTTCAAGGCCTGTTGTTTTCCAAAAGCCTCTTTTTATTGGCCTTGTCGCACAGTGGAATGAAAACATATTTGTCACTAATACGCTTTTGATTTGAAAAAATGGAAGATTTTGAATTGTTTACTTTAAGGTAGCGAGGTTGCACTTCATTGTTGCAGTCATTGATATTTACCGTCTGGCTTGCAGGACTGGGATAGAAAGTTGAAATCTCCCATTGGAGACCATCACGCCTTCATCGGGAGGAGATAGCAGATTCACTGTATTGTGGCGTGTGAGCTCCATGTGTTGAGTTTACAAGAGTGCGGTATACCACTGGATTACAAAGCCTTTAAACCGAACATATACTGAAGTAATGTCTCTTAAAATTTAATTTGAGTGCTGCAGGTGAGTTGTTTTATGCTATGTCGGATATCGAGCAGGACCAGGCTATCAGTGAAGGAAGCCCCATTGGAGCTCCATATTGCCGGCTCTATTACAACTACTGATGCTGCACAAATTGTTCTTTTAGAAGTTAATTATTTTTGTCATGTTTAATGCCTTAAATGCTAATGAGGCAAAGATGTGAATGAGCTGTCAGTTCCTCTTTGAGCTTGGTCATTTAAATCGACCAGAAAATGTTTACCGGGCATAGATTCAACCTATTTATGTAGCCGACGTAGCACTCATTAGGCTCTATTGGCAGATAGGCCATGAACCCAAAAACGGAGAGCTGAGTCATTCCGGCATGGAGGAAGCATCTCTTTGTCTATATTTGACTTTTACATATTTCTTCCATCATCTTTCATCCTCCCACTCTTTTCCATCTTGTCTCTTTTTATGTCTATATGTGCGAGAGTCTCTTTCACCAACATGTTTGCCTGGTTGATTTCTGCCATGGAATATTCCAGCGTTTTATTTCCAGCGTTTTATTTCCAGCACTTTGCTTTTAGTGCTGTGACTGTTCCTGAAGTGGTTTCTACATTTGTCCCTTCGCTTACCACTCTGTCCATCCTTTAAATAGTTCTACTTGCATGGTCTGCTCGTTCCATAACCGGCTCATCCCTTTGGTGAAAACCAGGGTTAAAGTGGCTCGTCTGAACCTGAGCCAACAGTCACGGAAGAGAAGAGGGTTGTTTTTTTAAAATTCTTTGTCCTAAATGTAACCTGATACATTCTTTGATATGTGTAGTTGCTTCAGAGTTGAATTTGACATTAATATATCACCCATCTCTTTCTTTAATGTCTTATAAGTCAAGTCTTTGCTGCGTACGTCGCCTTGTTCTGCTTTGCAGAAGT
Source organism: Oplegnathus fasciatus (assembly GCA_003416845.1). NCBI lineage: Eukaryota > Metazoa > Chordata > Actinopteri > Centrarchiformes > Oplegnathidae > Oplegnathus > Oplegnathus fasciatus. The sequence goes on from NTHP01000098.1 coordinate 920,201, forward strand.
TTGACTTTCCGCGTAGTTGCCAGTAAAGCACTGTTCTCAGGCCTGTACCTAGGAGCCACTCTGTCGTAGCAATAAGACCTGGCAGCCCTCTCACTGCTCTCACTATATCAATCTAGACAACCAATTACAACCTTTTACAAGACCCTACAAATGAAAATAAGCTCCTTTGGCCTCTGGTCTCTCTCTTTCTCTGTCTTTTGCTCTGTCCCTCGCTTTCGTTCTGTCTGTTCAGTTTCTTCCTTTAGTTCCTGATCTTTCTATCATTCTCATTCCTTTTCCTTTGTCTGTATGGGAAATAAAAAGGAAGGAATATCTATGCCTTGGAGCTTGGGAACATGTTGTAATAAAAACACCTCGCAGGTGTGTATTTATTCAGTAGCAGCAGGTATAACTTTTTAATGGCATCTCTTTTTCTTCCTTAGGTGCCTGACTCAACCTGTCATTCTCAATTTTTCTTTTTACAGTCAGCCTTCACTCTTTGCCTGAATTTAGCTATTTCCTCCTCTCCCATTTTTGTTGTTAAACACACACTCTTTGCTTTCGCTGTCTCTCTGACTCACTCAATGACTCGTTTCTTTCATGCCCTCAAGCACACACAAACATGCATACACACACTCGCTTTAATTCCCCCTGGAAGCGATTTGTCTTAACAGGTGGTCATTCAGATTCAAGACTGGCGCTGCGAGAGAGGTAGAGAGAGGGGGAAACGGGGAGGAAAAACTGAGGATTACAGGAGGAGGAGATGATGAAGATGAGGTGGTAAAGATTGAAAGTGATGAGAAAGAGAAATTATGTGCTGGGGACGTAGAGGGACATGTGATGTACTGTAACCTGTCTCTGGGGTTGAATTCATAAAGGTTGACGCCGTCATCAAGGTACTGCAATAACAGCAACAGCAATTTCTGTACAGCACCTGTCGTCTTCACTTCCTTGCAGATTTAGCCTTGATAGCCTTGGAGTTTCTTCACAGCTTTTTGTCAAATCTATTTTTTTAATTTATTTTTCTTTACTGTCATTGCTGACGTTGACACAATGACTGTTTCCCTGCACTTCTCAATTATTGCGGCAACTAAATCTGCAACACAAAATCTTCAGTTTGAAAGTAAAAAAGAGGAATTATGACCATAAAACACCTGTTCTCACACCTGTACAGTGGCTTCTACTGCAAACAAGCATGGATTCCAGGGTTTTACCTCACCATATAAAGCTGTGAGAGGATTAGCACCTTGATACCTATCATCAGCCCACAGGATATACTGTACCTCCTCGCGCACAAAACTGAAAACCCAGTTTTAGCCCCTTTATTACAGCCCACCACGCTGGCTGGCTCAACAAGAGCTTACATGCACTTAGGGCCATATTTATATTCTTTTTTTTTTTTAATGGAATTGTTAGTTTTGTTTGGTTTTATTCCACATCCTGTTTGAAAATTCCTTTGTTTTTCATTTTGCACTGCAGATTTGTGTCCTTTTCCATGTACAATGCTGCATATGCTGGGCAGCCCCCACTCCCACTAAAATAACATTCCTGCATGTATGGTTCCAGTTACTCAAGTTGTTGCCTTTCACTGTTCATATGTCATTGTAAATTGAATATCTTTGGATTTTTTACTGTTGATTGGACAAATCAAGCAATTTCAATACATTCCCTTTGGCTGTGGGAACTTATAATGGGCATTCTTTACTACTTTCTCATATTTAATAGACTATAGACTAACAATTAATAAAACAAAATCAGCTGTGTTGTAGTTTATACTGCTTGACAGCTTATTTTAGCACATTGTACAGATAAGAGACACATGCACTGCACCATGATAGCATTTAATCGTTCACCCCATTGTCATGCATCATGTAGGTAATTGCATGGTGGGCTTTAGAAAGCTGAGCCAAGTCTCTTTGCAGTATGTCACATTGCCGAAGTTGAAAGTTTAATGACTCTGTTAAAAGGAGAGTCCCGTTTGAAGTTAATGTGCTCTGCTGTTAGAACTCCTATTATGTTACTGCTGGCTTGCTCTCTGTATGTGTGTGTGTATATCAGGGACAAAGTGAGTTCTGTGCCACCATTTGTCTCAGAAGGTAGTGTGTGTGTTTGTTCCTGATTTGTGTGTGTGTGTGCGTGTCCGTTTATACACAGCATTTATCTTTTATGTGCCTGTTTGTGTTTTTATGTGACACTTCATATCCCCATCCATTTATCCTTTTTTATCTGTTCTACAGCAGTATTACTGTATTGCTTCTGTTGAACTATATATTATCTTCCCTCCCACGTCTTTGAGCAGCGGGGTGGTGTAGCAAACAGGAAGATCATTCTTCATATGAAGAGCTGCATTTCAGGCCCCATGTTCCCACCCTGCTCTAGTGTCCTCGAGCAAGACTGTAAATCCCAACCAGCCTCAAGGGTGCTTCTGCTTCGATAATTCTGTTGAGGGCGAAAGTGAAGAACCAGTCTCCCTCTTTGGGGATCAACAAACTACCCTCTGTTACAGCTGTACATACCTGTGTATTCCATTTGATACGTGATTGTTCTCAGTCCTTCTCGTTTAGCTCTTAGATGGGCTACCTACCAACATTCCCGTCCATAATCTGTCTCTCGGGATGACTGACTTATTTTGTAGCTAATGTATGTACAGCTACAATTTTCTAGCTGTTCTAGCTCTCAGCTGTTTTTAGGTCTTTTGGGGCAAATTCAATTGAAGTCTCTAGTCTGTCAAAACAAGTCTCAAGCAGGCTTGACTCAAGTCACATAGAAGTCCAAGTCACGTCTCAAGTCTGTCAAAGCAAGTCTCAAGTCATTAAGACAGGTCTAAGTCAAGTCTTAAGTCATTTAGACAAGTCCTTGTCAAGTAATAAATCATACAGACAAGTCCAAGTCAAGTCTCAAGTCTGCTAAAGTGAGTCTCAAGTCACTGAGGCAAGTCTGTTTCAAGTCTCAATTCGTTAAGATGAGTCCTAGTGAAGTCTTGAGTAATTTAGACAAGTCTTTGTCAGGTAATAAATCATACAGACAAGTCCTAGTCAAGTCTCTAGTCTGTCAAAACAAGTCTCAAGCAGGCTTGACTAAGGTCACATAGACAAGTCCAAGTCATGTCTCAAGTCTGTCAAAGCAAGTCAAGCTTAAGTCAAGTCTTAAATAATTTAGACAAGTACTTGTCAAGTAATAAATCATACAGACAAGTCCTAGTCAAGTCTTGAGGTTGTCAAAGCAAGTCTCAAGTCATTAAGACGAGTCTGAGTCAAATCTCAAATCTGTCAAGAAGTGTCAAGGCTCAGGATTTTGAGAGCAAATCCAAGCTAAGTCTGAAGTTATGGTCACAGGTCCTTTTAAGTCCACAAATCAAAATCAAGTCTCTAGTCTGTGGAAGCAAGTCCTAAGTCAAGATGCAAGTCCTTGAGGAAAGTTCAGGTCAAGTATCAAGTCTTCGAGGGGAAAACACAAATGAAGTCACATGTCTTTAGCAGCAAACTGCAAGTCAAGATGCAAGTCCTTCAGGTCTTTATTACACATTGTCTTGTCTCAAGTCATGCTTAAGTCTTAAGGGAGTCAAGTCTCCATTTCCAATTTTTGTGACTTAGTCTGACTGGAGTCTCAAGGCAACATCTCTGTTATATACTTAGACTTTCCTTTCTCACAAGCTTTCATCTTAGTTTCAGCCTGTTTTAAAGTTTTAGCGTCTCCTCCACTCTCCTGTTGTATAAGAAGAATAATGGCTGGACAATAGTTGGCCCAGTGGAGCATCAGTGGCCTGTGCTTATCCCCGTCTCAGTGCTCTCTCTTCGGGCAGGTTGAGCTTCCTGAGCCCCGTGGTCTGCCTTGGTGTTGGCTGGCTGATAAGTAGCCCGCAGGTCGCAGTGAGGACAGCCAATGGCAGAGTTAATCCTGCCATGAAACTATAGAACATTTCCGAGTCGAATTATGAAATGAGCCCCTTTCACTGGAAGAGATTTAAATCATCTTTGTTAGAATTGTTTTGTGTGCGACATTGTGTATTTGTTGGACTGTGTTTCAGCAGAGACAGATTTCTGTGTCTGTGACTGAATGTCTCAGGTAAAACATACATGATTTATACATACCTTTGTTTATTAGGCATGTAGAGCATTGCACTCCATTTCCTTTTGTTCTCTCTGCTCTTTTCTCTCTCCTTTCAGATTAAATACTCTGCCTTGGAAGTGTTCCTTTACTCTCAGTTCAAGAGTTGCACACACACTTAGTTCTAGCAGAAGGAAGAAAGAATGAGAACCCTTAACATTGGAAGCCCTTGAAATTGGCCTCTGTGACAAGCTGTCTTCATGTTACCATCTACCACTATAAAGGAAAAAATAGCTGTGTAAGAGCAGGCTCTACACTTGACAAAGCCATTTTTAGTTTGGTTTGCCTCTTCCTGAGTGCTGTTGGTGCACCAACCCCCCTCCCCCCCCCTTTTGAATACTTGACCTGAGTGCTGTAGTGTACGTCTCTCCTACAGCTGTCTCTTCCCTCAGTGCTCGCTTTGTATCCGTCACCGTGCCTCATCCTTGTGTGTCAGCAAGGCTGAACAACTCAATTAACACATCACATAAACCAGAGAAAGATGAAAGAGTGGGTGAGGCGAGGGAGGGAGGTAGAAAGAGATTCTTACACTTTAGATACACTTTTAATGAAACCCTTCACTGCAAAACAAAGAAGAAAGCAACAGAAAATCCCTTAAAACCTCCGCCTCCTACTCCCTCAAACAAACTCAAGTATTTACACGAAGGCAGTAAGACACACGCAACAACAACACACATGATATTAAAATCTACAATTTCAAGTCAAAGACTTCACTCTTCCCATAATGCATTCTGCAGCCTGAAAACCTTCATAAAGGTCTCATTTCTAAGAGAACAGATGATGTTTTCCACTCTAAAGTGCACAAAACATTCCTTTCAGCACTGGTGTTGTATGCCAGCTTCTGCATGCCTCTCATCCAAAAGATGGTCCCTAGAACTTGAGAGTTCACCAAAGATAGCCTTTGCTCCATTACTGGGGCAGTTTATTTTTTATTTTTTGGCAACTCTTTCAAAACGGTTTTTATATTCTACTCTTTCAGACTTTCTGATCAGAGCTCTTTGATACTCTTCTGCCCTCTCCAGTGTCTTCTCATTTTTAATTTCACATCAAACCTAAGCAGCTAGATGTTCAGTTCTTGTTCTTACCTGACATAAAGCACGCTCTCTTTACTGAAGCTCCCCGTGTAATTTGGCTAAAGCAGACTCGGCTCTTTATGTCTTATCTGTTGTCTGGCTGTGACCGTGTTTTATCTATTAGTGATGAAAGTCAGTCTCGTCTTGTGTGTCCTAAATAGGGCTGAGGCCAAATGGACAAAAAAGCAAAATTGGCTCACTGATCCACATTGTCCCTATAATGACAGTCAATTATTTATGAAACAACCGTTGAAATTGATGTTTAGTAGCTAATGTGTCACAGCTATTAGTCAAAGCTATGGGTAGCAGGGAAGGAGAGCTTTTGTTTCTTTGTCACATGTTCTTTTTCTAACTTTTTTCCCGCTCTCCTTCTTTAAGTGACCCTTCTTTCCCCTGCTTTGGTTTTCTTTGCTAAACTTTTTTGTCTTTCTCTCTGTCTGTCTCGCTCTCTCTCCCTTATCTGTCTCTCTGTGTTTCTCTCTCTCCCTCCTGCCCCTAAAGGCCCATTAGTCTGTCTAACTAGCCTGTGATTACAGGACTTATGTATTCAGTGTGTGATCATAGTGCCAACTTTGTCCTCTGAGTCTCTCTGACTGACTGACTGCTCACTAAGGCACACTGATCCCTCTGTGTATTACCCGGAGTATTCATTTATTTGCACTTCATGTGCTCCTTTCCCTCCTCCTTCTCTTTTTTTTTCTCTCTCTCTTGGTGGCTCCACTTTTTTGTCTTTCTCTCTTTCATGTTGGCTCTCTTTCTTGCTTCTCTTCACCCTCCTCCTCTGATTATTTTCTCTCATCGCCTCTCCTCTCCTCCCGCCTCAGCCTCCCTCTGTGTCTCTCCACCACCCTTGGCCTCTCCCGTTCTAATCTTCTCCAAATGCCTCTATGTTATCAGCTAACCACAGAACCATGCTTTGGGCACCCAGCAGTGTTAACCCAAAAACAATAAAGTTAAGTGTTTAGTAAAGGATCTCTCATGGTCCAGCAAGGCCTTTCCTGCACTCCAGCCAAGGCGCCAGTGTCTCCTTTTCAAGCAAACCCAAAAAAGATGAAAAAAGTATTCACTCTCATTAGCCTTTAAGGGTTTTGGCTTACCAAACTGTGGTGACACTGAAGAGCATTTCTTTTTTTTTATGAATCTCAAGTAGTGTTTATGTAACCTTGTATTAATATTCTTCCCCTGAGCGGATGGAGTCATGGCCTTGGGGTGAAAAAAGTGTAAAAGAACACCTTCAGCCAGTGTATTGATGAGTGTGTTTTGACACTTGCTACTCTGCAAGTGTAAAACATCAAAAATCGTCCTTTTCTTTTGGTACACCAGCGCATCTTTGTGTCAGAGTCCATAGCTTCTTTGTCAGAGCATGAGTCAGTAAGATTACAGGTCTTAAGTCGTCACATCTTACAAGGCCTACAGCATGAGTCAGACTGCGTAGGTTTCTACTCTTTGCTCACAAGGACGTCCATGTGCACATTGTTAATGTCGATATGGCCAAATATTTTGTCATGTAGCAGTTGGTATAAGATCAAAGTCATACTTTTCAAGAATGGCAGAATTGCTTAGGATGAGGAGAAATGGTTACTTGTCAAGGAGTCTGCTGCCTACTCTATTTTGCGATAGTCCTTACAAGGCTCCTGAAGTGGTTGAAAGTCAAAGCAGAAAACAAAAGTTAAAGCAAAGTAACACACTGAAGTACAAGAGTGAAAGTAACACTTTTCAAGGATGAAAAGTAGCAGTCTTTGCACAGACGGCTTTGTCTGGTGTCAGACCTCATATTGCCTCAAGACTGTAGGTGTTGGGAACACTGCAAGAGAGCCTGAAACTCAGTGTGTGTGTGTGTGGTGGTGGTGGTGGTGGTGGGTAGGTCTTTTTAAGCAGACAAGCTTAAAGCATGGGTAACTTTAATATCAGCAAAATTCTTTCAAATGAGGCGATAATGCAGCTCACCATATGTCACTACAGATGTTGATATTACATTATAGATTAAGATAAATGTGCTGATGATGGCTTTCGTGTACGCCTGCTGCATACTACTGAGTATGAAACAACGATCATTCTCACTCTGACTGCTCAAAGACATCATAACTAGTGAACTGTGGCTTCTTGGTTGCTATGCCAACTTTGGTTTGAACAGGGTGCTAAAGCATAAATACCTGTCACTATAATTGTAAGTAAGTAAAGGTAGTAGGAATTACAAAATAACTGCAACTGAACGCTACTTTTATTATTGATTAATCTGATTAATGTTTTCTCAATTAACCACTTAAACTGAAGGCACCTGAAGATATTCAGGTTACAGTCATACTGTACAAAAGCATCAAACCCTTACATTTAACAACCTGTAGCCAGAGAATATTTGGGGTTTTTGCTTAAAAATGACTGAAACAATTAATCAATTATCAGAATAGTTGCTGATAAACTTTCTTTCGATTCCATTCAATTTATTGGTTAAGCTCTACTTCTACTGCAAGAAAAAGTCTTGCATTTTAGTAAAAGTGTAGATATCTTAACTGTACTTACAATATCCAGTTCCTGGAGTTTCTGCTTTGCCATGTTTCTATATAATTGTATATTGAATGTCTTTGGGTTTTGGGCTGTTGGTTGGACAAAACAAGCAATCTGGGCTCTGGGAAATTGCGATGGGCATTTTTTTTTACTATTTTCTGGCTCTATAGATTTAACTACTAAATGATTAATAAAAAAAAAACTATTGTCAGATTAATTAAAAAATGAAAACATTGTTAATCGCAGCCTTAATACCAAAAACCAACCAAAATAAGTAAACGTATACTATACTGTAGATGTTTTAGCGACAAAATGTACTTGAATTATCAAAAGTAAAGATATTCATAACGTTTTGTGTTCATTATTTTACATAGAAAATCTTTATCTGAAAAGTAAGTATTAACTGTAGCTGTCAGAGAAATGCAGTGGAGTAAAAAGTACAATATTTCCCCCATAGTGAAGTACAAATATAAGTAGCATAACAAGGAGATACTAAGGTAAAATACCTCAAAATTGTACTTAAAGTCAGTAATGAGTAAATTCAAGTGTACTGTAGTTATGTTCCTCCACTGGTATTGTGGTAAGACCACTTCTAAAATAAACACGAAATACTTGCACATTAAAATGTTTCCATAAACTCAACTTCTCTTTTCTGTGTGTCTTTTTATTTGAGCCGCTAATGCTAAATAAGCAGTCATCCACTGAGCCTTCTGTGGCTTCATGCCGCTTTATCGCTTGTGTAGCTGTCCATGGTCCTGAAAACAGACTCAAAGCTTGCTCTTGCTCGCTGTCCATGGTGCTGAAAGGAAAGCACACTGAAAGCAGACTTTTAAGCAAGTGTTTTCTCTGCTGCACCGTTGAAAGCTAACTGAGGGTACTCTTTGTCTCTCGGCTTGTTTTGAAAGCTCCAGCTTAAGTCCTCAGCAGATGGTATTAATGCACTTATCGGAGGATACGTTCACCCTCACCAGATTTTGACAAGCCTGCCTCAATTTTAATGGCCATCTTTTATTATTCCAAACATGTCGTGCCGTGTTGCACTTACACTGTTAGGCTGGTAAATTTAAGACCTCTCTTTCTTTAGACTTTATCATGCTTTGTTGTTATGCACTCATGGAACATTGTTGACAAACTTATTTATACTGACAAGATAAAATAAAGTCAAACAGGCTCTATAATCCCTCCTAAACTGACCTCTTACCCCGTGCTTGTCTGTCTGTTTTTCCCTCTTTATTTCTTGCAGTGGTGCTGCTGAATTCTAAAGAGACTCAGGCAGAGCTGGGCTGGACGTCATATCCCCCCAATGGAGTAAGTATGCTTACTTGCATTTTTCATCGTCTGTATGTTTGTTTATTCACTTGTTCACTCGCTAGGCTCCACAACGCAGCTGCTTGCTTAACAGGTGGCCCAGACCACCCCTTTTCATCCCTTCCATTCTCTCTGTTCATGCTGTTTCTACTTTTCTTTCTTCTGCTCATCATTCCCTTTCTTTCTCACACCTTGCGTTCGCTTCTCTCCCAGTCCAGAGCTCATCATTATCATTAATCGATGGCGCTAATCCAGGCCAGGATACTGCAGTGTCCAAACCAGCCACACAGATATGCTGCCACAGATAAATGGTCCCGCTCCGTATTGATCGATTTGGCTTGTAAAAACCTTAGCGATAAGTTATGACTGCAAGACAAATGCAGGAGCCTTTTTTAAAGAATCTGCCACTGCCAAAGCAGTTTGTCACCCACGTCCCACCTGGAGGTTGGCCTTTCCATGCACAACACACCCAAGATGTCTATTATAAACACTGCATGTGTTGGAAATTGTGCAGGTATTGCACAGTGTACACATATGTACTGTTTAGTGCAGAGTGTGTTGTTAGCTTGAAGTGGCTGTTGGATCACATGCAAAGCTAAACTAAAAGATTAATGGGCTTGTGTGACTCACCTACCAGTCCAATAGAACTGAAAGAGAACACACTTCGTCCACTTTGATTTAGTCACCTTGGCAGTAGTGTAGTTTATTACATTACCATCATAGATAATCCATTTTCACTGTCTGCTTTTCTGTGTGTGTGTGTATGTTTGTGTATATGTATGTGAGATGAGAGTGATAGATCCACATTTGGTGCTCGGTTTACTTTCAGTTCTGTCAAGTCAGAGTGTCTCGGTAATTCAAATAGCAACATGGAGTTGTAATCACTCATCCACAGGACAAGTAATATATCTGATGAAACCACTTTTACGTGATACTGCAACTTTTCTCACTGAAAGTAAATCAAAAATACTAACTGAGGGACTGTATGAAAATTATTGTGGTGGCGAGCTGAAATGATAAAATGTGTGTGCCCTTAATGATGTGAGTAATGAAGTGCCAGTAGAATTTAAGATGAGCCAATTTAAATCCTTAATATGTTAATGGTAAAATAATTTTCATACAGCCTCCAGTAAAATCATGACAGGATTGTTGTCCTCTGCACACACAAAAGCCATGTTTTAGATTTACATTTTGGAAAAATTACAATAAATCTTATGAGGAAGGAATGAATCAAAACATATATCTAGGATGAAATTGGTAAAAAGACCCTCCCCTGCTCTCCCAAAATTCAGACTACCCTCCCTTCAGCAATAAGAAAAAAATATAAAACCCTCCCTCTTTCTGAACCTCCCCACCTTCTAATATTTTTTATACAGTCCCTTAAATTATGGTTTTATCTAGAAGGAAGGCAACAGTAGGTTGCTTTCAATTCTACATTAGTCATTTTAGTCTAAATAACTTAAGTCTATTTCACTTTCAACAACTTTCAACTGTTAGCAGATGGATCAATGATCATCAGTTATTCAAATCAATAAAAGACAAAACACCTTCATTCTGTTACCATCTTCAGAAAAAATGTTAACAAAAATCTGTTTTCACAGCTCATTCGCACAGAGAATGTAACTATCAGTATTTTGATGGCAATTTGAGACTAAATGTTAAAAGAAGTTGTTTGGAAAAGCCATGTTACACTTTCATTTTTAAGACCTTAGATTCACCTTACTGTATCTTTTTTTTCTAAGGTATTTCTGCAGAGTGACGCAGCAGAGTATAAGCAGAAATGTTTAACCAACACTCCTCTCAAATGCCATTACTTTTAGTACCAAAGGTGGTGGAGATGAAAAGAAACTGGCTGAAAAAGCAACTAAGGTCTGACCCATAATTTCAGAAACACCACTTAAGGCTGATGTAATGACTGTGGATGTGTAGTTTGTCATTTTCTCTGTGGCGTTATTAAAGAATCTGGGTGCCAATGCCTTTTCAGACACCCACACACCCACTCATCAGATTATGTCATTAGTCTGTTAACCTGTAATGACTGTATTCTTTCTTTCTCTGTCCTTTTCATTATGTCTGTTGCCCCCCGCCCACCTCACTTTACTTTGTTTTCTTTCTTTTCACTCCCTCATATTATAACTTCACTCCCTGCTGTTTTTCCTCTGTTGTTTTAACTATACCATTGCCTCTCTTCCCATCTTTTTTGGCCTCTTTCTCCTCCTCCCCACGTGCCTCCATCTCACCAGTGGGAGGAGATAAGCGGTGTAGATGAGAAATACAAGCCAATCCGGACATACCAGGTGTGCAACGTGATGGAGCCCACGCAGCAGAACAACTGGCTGCAGACTGGCTGGGTGGCACGCCGAGGTGGCCAGCGCATTTTCGTGGAGCTCCAGTTCACGCTGCGTGACTGCAACAGCATCCCCGGTGTGGCGGGCACCTGCAAGGAGACCTTCAACCTCCTCTACGTGGAGTCTGACAGGGACCTCGGGGGTGTGACCCGAGAGGACCGCTACACCAAGATCGACACCATCGCTGCAGATGAGAGCTTCACGCAGGGCGACCTGGGTGAGAGGAAGATGAAGCTGAACACAGAGGTGCGTGAGATTGGCCACCTCAACCGCAAGGGCTTCCACCTGGCTTTCCAGGATGTCGGCGCCTGCGTGGCCCTAGTGGCCGTGCGAGTGTACTACAAACGCTGCCTTGCAACTGTCCAGAACCTGGCAGTGTTCCCCGACACGGTGGCTGAGGCGGCCTTCGCCACGCTGGTAGAGGTGCGTGGCACCTGCGTCAACAACTCTGAGGTTGACACAGACAGCCCTCCCAGGATGCATTGCAGCGCCGAAGGGGAATGGCTGGTGCCCATTGGGAAGTGCAGCTGCAGCGCTGGCTACGAGGAGGGACACAGCAGCTGTGAAGGTAGGGGATGAATAAATAGACAGTGGGATGCATGGATAGATGAAAGAGGACATACAACAAAGAGGGAACAAAAGGAACAAGAACAGGATTGTGTAAGGAAAGTAGAACTAAACAACCAAATAAAAGAACAAGGCTGTTTGCAAAGCAGATGTGAAAGCAGGAGGGAGGGGAGTTGATTTGACTACTTCAAAAACTCTTGATGTTCTTTCAGTTCTTTGCCAGAATAACATGAAACTGTGAACAATTTCTCTGAAAAAGAAACAGAAAGTGAGAACTCTGCAAAAAAAATATCCAGCTTTTAGAGTAACTTTGTGTATTTTTGAGCCCTGAAAGTTGCATTTTCTTTTAACACTCATTTTAACAAACATTTACAAAAATCTGCCAGCACAGTATGATCATTTCAACTGGTTTCCAGTAAAATTCAATTGGTTTAAGAATTTTGTAGAAATGATTGTCAGTATGTTGAAAGAAGACAAAATAAGACAAATAATTGCACTACAATCAAAGACATTGGCTGAAATTATGTCATCACACTGGCAGACTTTTAGCATTTAGCACTGCACTCGCCTAATAACATTGTTGGAGTCATGATGGACAATTCAAAAAAAGGATCGAAATTCAGCAGAACCAGAAATAGTCTTTTTTTTATTTCACGTAATCTTCATCATTGTTAAATAATGGCACCTCGACCGCCAGCCGTCCGGTTGGAGTTTCAGGTCTGTTATGCTAGTAGCGGCTAATGTAGCCTCGAGCTGCTAGCCTGAAGTAGAGATGAGGAGCGGGCTACAGAGGTCTGGTGAGATCACTTCTTTCCAACTCCACACCCCCAAATTATTTTCATTTTCAAACTTAGTCTTCAGCCTCAACCGGCGCTGACTCAAGTGACATCACTTGAGGCAATTTATCAGACTTCACACAGCTCCCTCTGGAGCCACAAAAGTCTTTATACATTTTTTTCACGTGTGCAGTAGTACTCCCCAAGACATATAGACACACTTTGATGTTTCAAATCGGTGGAATTTAAGGAAATAAGACTTTTAGGACTTAATAATAGACAAAAGTGACTTAATTAGATCATTTTTGAAGTGAAACTGACGAGAGGGAGACAGGTGAGGAAGCAGGGGAAAGGAGAAGAAGGAGAGAAGTTGTAAATGGGAAGCGAGGCTGTTCACGCTGTAGAGAATAGATGAATAGATTAAAAGAACAGAAGGAAGATGAGAGTGAGGAAAGGTTGATCCTTGTGAAAAGAGACACAGGAGCTGTGAAGATACGACAGATACTGTAAGAGTGAAGGAGAATTGGAGAAATAATTGCACATTAGCAAGGAAAGAAAGGGGAAATCAAAATTAAAGCACTGTTAACAAGTGCTGAGACAAAGAGAAGGATACAGAGTGGACATTATTTTTAAAAGACCGACAATGGAAGTACAGAAAAGCCTTTCTCGCTCGATTTCAGTCCATACCTGCTTTTGTTCAACTCTAACAATGACATCAATGCTGGGGCCTCGATTTATCAGTGATGTTACCTTGCTTCATGCGTATGTCCAAAGACTGTTGTCACGCATATCGACATGCGAGGCGTGGTATGTGAACTGCAAGGCTGAACAGGCTGAACGGCTTGGTGTGTGTGAGTGTGAACACAATGACTAATGTACTCTTTCTTCAGATGGCTGTGCCCTATTAGGTTTAACACCACAGCCTCTCCTCTAACATTTGCATGTAGCCTGAATGGCCTACACGCACACACACATTTACATGAAGCATTGTCAGCGTAAAGCCAGTGGGTGGCGTGGGGTGTTGCACTCTGACGTAAACAGAGAGGGACAGTATTGGAATCTTTTGTCACAACCCATTGCTCATACAGCAGCAGCAGTTTGGTCGCCTGACTGTTGCTGTTAGCTTTCACACCCCATCTTGCATTGTTGTGCAATGCAACGTGGGTGTTGTAGTCACTGGACAGCAGACTGTGTGCATTGTAATGGAGGGGTAATTTAGTAGGAGTGCTGCACTCTTCATAGAGAGCTGATGTTGTTCTGGTTGATGGTTGCAAATTGATTGCTGTTATTGGAAATTAACTTCCTCTGTTTTGTCATCTCCTGCCAGTGGTGTGTCTTTATGGGTGTGATTTACAGTACCGACTTACAGCTTTTTATCCAAGTTGAGACACTGATAATGTTTTTCACCTTGAGCTCATTCTGATGATGATTCAACTACACAAAGACAGACAAATAATATAATAAATATAGGATGGTAGGAGACAGAAAATGAAAAGACAAGCAAGGTAAGAGACGGAGTGAAAAGAGTTGGTCTTCTTTCTTGTATAGAGACAGATGTATAAAGTACCAATCAATGTTAGAGGGGAGGACACAGGTGATAATGGAGGATAAGAAGAAGGTTAATGGTGGATGTAGAGCAGTAGAGATAAGGAGCCAAGTGTATAAATGATGCATAAAAACACAAACATGCATACTCTCCACTCATAAATTAGTAGGTATTCATAAAAGATGAACCTGCAGTGGGAATGTGCGCACCTCATGCAATTTGTGAAATGTATCAGACTAATTAATTTTATTTATTATTCTTTTTATAAACGTTGGAGGCATCATTTAATTTCCCTGTGCCACTATTTTCTTCATTTCTTTTCATTTCATTCTTTATTGTAAAGCTCTTTTAAAGTCTGTTTTGATAATGGTGCTATAAACTAAATCCTTGATTACCTTTCTGACATTTGATGATGATTGAGATATCACCACCGATGGTGGTTTATAGATACACGTGATGAAATAATGATGCAGATGGTATACTCGTGCGCCCAGTTCCACAAAGATTGAGATTTATCCAACAGCACCACGAGAGCGCACATCTTTAAATCTAACGACTGTAACGAAAAGAAAGCATATGCATATTTGGCTTTGTGCATACAGAGTTTTAGTCATACACAAAGTTTTATGCATCTCGCCCAAGACGTTTGGACAGAAATTGCAGGGCTGCACAACTATGGTGTTTTTTAGAAGTATAACAAAGGCAAAAAAACAGGTGGGTAAGGGGAAGTGAGAGACACCTGGAAAGGAACAGACAGAAGCAAACAAAGAACAAAGGAAAGAAAAACAAAGTTGTGCTCACACTGTTTTTTCGCTAAACTCCCTATGGCCTTTGAACATTGGGCAAAATAAACGAGGAACTGTTACAGTAATAACTGGAAGAGGCTTCTCCCAACATGCTGTTCCTCCTGTCGGTTTTGCATATTTTCTGAAGAACACACTCACCTTTTTGGAGGAACCAAAAAATCAGAGTGAAAATGAAAAAAGTATTAGCAGTAAAGTTGGAAGCAACTATGCTGATCATAAGCTCATAAGTCATGCAGAACTTTGGCTGTGTTGCAGAATTTCTGGTCCTACAGTAAGCGTGACAGTTGGAGATAAGTACTGCTCACTGATATTGGCAGTTGGTCTGTGTGCAAACAAAGTATGTGTTGCTTGACCTGTTTTTTGTAATTACCCACAATGCTTTTTCTACAATAAAAGCTGAGCTGAGAACAATAAAATCTGACGAACAGACAAACCAACACACACCCGAGAGCAGAGGAGTGATGAGCTATGAGCAAAGTCAGGAGGCACTGGAAAGACAAAGGTGAGGAGGGAGAAATACGGGATTTCTACCAGTGGCAGGAGAATAAAAACTTTTGAAGGAAAAGCAGGAGTAAAGGGAGAACAGGACAGGCCAGGCATGTTGCCAAAGTAGCGAGCAGACAAGGATGGTGAAGTCCAGTGACAGCACCAATGAAGACAGGAAGCCCAGAGAGAGAGAGAAAGAGAGAGATCTTGTACTGCATCTTTGGTGCTCGACCTTCCCTGGATACAGTTTAGCGAGTAACGGTGTGGCCTACTAGGTGACAGGGCCTGTCATTCTCCCTGAGAGCAATCTACCCACACACACACACATATATATACACCCACACACACTTTCCCCCTGTAGTGCCTAATTTCTCAGTTCAGCCGTAATGGTATGAATATGCAGCCCCAACCCCGACATCTCCCACTGCACCAGAGCTATTGATCAGCCGTAATGCTCCACTAAACTGAGGAATTGCGCTGGGACTGCTCATACACACATATAATAAGGGCACGCACATTCAGTAGCATGCTGCGGTGCGTGCACCTACAAAGCAGACACACACACTTAAATTGATGTCATTCTGTGTGTGGAAGAGAGGCATTGAGTCTCTGTGTGCGCCTGATAGAAATGGATAGTGAGGGAGTTTGAGCTTGTGTCACAATTACGCTTATGTACGTGTGCTTGGAGGAAATGCATTACTGACTGCTGTGAAACATAATATAATGAATGCACAGCAGGCAATCACGGCATATCATAACCATAATGTTCGACTAATTTCTGTGTGTGTGTTTGTATACAGTTAGGGCAGCTTCTGCAGCTATGTCTTATTTACTCCTGGGTCTATTTGTTTAACTGAGTGAGTGCAAATGCACTAAGCATCTCAGTGCAGGTCAATAATATTGAATAGCCAGTGAGTAGCTACTGATAATGGTGTAAGCAGATAGTGTTGTGGAGTAGAGAAGAGGATTATTACCACACACAATGTTAACAGTCACGCCAGGTCCAGGCAAAGCTGCATTACTTCAGATTATAGCATCTGTTGTCATAATGTACCTTCTCTAACCTTTACTGCTATTTTAGTGCTGATACAGGCATAATTATTAAATTGCTGACTGACTGAAGTTGACTTTATTTAACAAGAAGACACAGCAAGTGGTCCAAATTTGTAATGCGTCCAGCCAAAACCTGTTTGCGTGTAAGATTTTTCCATAAACTCTCACGTTGGAAATATGAGAAGGCGGTTTTATGTTATTTGCATATGGAGTAAGCTAAAGAATAACTTTGTATTTCCCAGGAAACTAATTTATATTGTTTTCTGTGTTTTTTTCCTTCATGATGTTTGTATGTTACACTGCTTCTACATATTGTGGTGAACTAGGATTCACTGGGAGGAATAATTCAGGGAAGCAAAGATTTCACCAAACATACGCACAAGTTCACCCGCATTTTAACCACATTTCACTTTGGATAACTACTGACATAACATCAGGTGAAATGTGGAACAGTGGGAACTTTGTTGAACACAATGTAAAACAGAATAACAACGCAGGAACACAGCGTGAGATTAATCTCCCTCCAAGTCCATTGCCCCGGTGCATGCTGGGATGCTTTCCCACATGCCTCGACAGATTTGTTATTTTCCTCATAAAAAACAAAACAAAACAAAATGGACCCAAGCACACATTTGTAGTCACATTAGATTAAAAAAACAGGCACAGGAAACTGCATCAAAGTCAACACAGGTCAAAATGAAAAAACATAAACAGGCAACAGACGTTTAATCATTAAATTATACGATTACCTTCTACTGACTTTTGAGATTCTGCTGTAAATTAATTAAAAGGAGCAGTAAAGTGGAATATTAGCATCCACCAAATTAGAACGTCTGATTTTCTCCTGCTGCTGTGCATAATGGCTGAATGAATATTTAATTGTAAAAAGGCCGAGACAAGAAAATGCATGTGGTGTTAAAATTCTGTTATTCTCAGTTTTCCTTGCTTTGTCTCTTAAAATTGAGTTACCACAAATAAACTATAGAAAGAATGAATGAATGGAGAAAATCCTGGCGTCTAAAGTGAATGAGAAACACTTCAGAAGACTGTAAGTCCGTGGTGGCACTTGACCAGCTTCTAGTTGCGAATGTGAAGAGGAGTATAAATGTGAAGGAGAACGTTATTGAAAATTAGCATATGTGCCCAGTCAGCTTCCTCTTGTGTAGTAAAGGTGCAGAAGTGGAAAAAAAAGGAGAGGGAATTAAAAAACAGAGCAGTTAGAAGAGATACACTGTAGTGTGGATCCTTTAGACTTGCATGTGCACACACAGCATTGTTACTATATATCTTGGCCCTGCATGCATTCACACATTTGCACTATATGTAATCGCGGGTGATGAGCGCACACATGTTCTCCAGTCTCATTATGAAATGCCACCAGCAGGAACAGACCAAGGCAAAAATAAATTATGTAATAATTCACCTAGCAAATGCCGCGTTTCATGTGCATGTGTTTTTGTGTGTTTTTGTGTGTGTTTCTGTCACACTCATGAGCTCCATCCTGTTCTAATTAAGGCAGGCTGCTCTTTCCATATAATTACTGAGTGTGGCGCATGCCTTCAGCAGATTCTCTTATTATCTCTGTTGTTTGCTGCTCCACAATCCAGCTCCAGGCACATTCACCACCCTGCTATTTCTTCCTATTGCTCTCCTTCCCTCTGTAATTTACTACACGCCTTCCTTCTCCTCCCCTTTCCCCCTCTCGCTTCTTTACTTCCCTCACCCATTTACCCCCTGTGCACTCCCTACGATGCCAAAGAAGTGTGCACTTAATTTCTATCCCACTGATCTCAGCGGTGCTTCATGACTTCCTCTAAAACCTCTGTCAGTTTACTTTCTTTCGCTCGTCTTCTACCTCCTCATTTTCTCTCTTTTTCCTCTTTATTTTTTTTCTCTCTCCTTACTTTTCTGTCTTTAATTCCCCCCTACTTTTCAATATTCTCCCCAACATGCTGTTTCTGTCTCTCCAAACCTCTTCCCCTGCCCCCTGTGGGGACCATGTGGCAGGGTGAGATGGGGTGAGGAAGGGTGAGTCAGGTTAACAGGCTGAAATCTGCTGGAGAAGCTTGGAGATTTATCTGATGTGTGTGTGTGAGAGAGAGAGAGAAAGTGTGTGTGTGTGTGTGTGTGTGTGTGTGTGTGTGTGTGTGTGCATTCGTGTGTGCTCAGAATTTGGCACCAGTCCCCAATCATATGTTTCTGAAGTCGCTCCCTCTGTTGCACTCATCTTCCCCTCTGTCTGTTGTCACTTCTTGTCATGTACTCATCAACCCTCCCCTACTCTCTTAGTCTCAGACAGAAGTCGCCTCATATTTTCTTCTGTGACTTTTATTTTCTTGAGCCTTCCTTTTCTCGCTTCCTTCCAATTGATTTGTGCCTTTATACAAAAGCCCCCTCTCAAAGCCGCTATCACTTACCACCCCCACGTTCCCTCTCGAGCTTCTGACTGACTTCTTCTTTTCCCCTTCTCTCTTTTATCACCCTTTTTTTTTTTT
>NTHP01000098.1:944592-961713 GCA_003416845.1 Oplegnathus fasciatus
ATAAAAAAATGCAGCCCAGACAGATTCCTCCCTCTCTACAGATTACACAATATCCCTGTGTCCTAGTAGCCTTTGCAACACACAGTTTTTCCAACTGTGGAATTTGCCAAGCTTTTTTGAGTGGACGTAAATATCCATGGCTGAATTGTGAGGCTAATGCTAAAATGCATTAAAGCAGCTCAATAGAACTTTTCTTTTTGTGTTGATTTTGGCGGTCCCTGTGGACAAAGGCGGTAGTGTTTACAACATTAGGTTACACGCTCCCTCCGTTTCACTCCCCACTGCAAGGAGACTACTTCGCCGGGAGGAGAGCGGGTGGCAGCTCCAGAGACGGACCTTCAGTTAGCGGCTGAAGCAACTCGAATTCAGCCAGAACAAACCCTAGGGCCGTTTCGTCTGATTTCGCGGAAAAAGTGAGCCCACGTGACTTTTGCTGGAAAGTGGCCACAAGTGTCAATATTGGGACAGCGGTAAATGCTACAACAAAGTGTAATGGTACCACAAGTTGAGAAGAGTCATAAAGTCAGTGAACTGATGTCACTGATGTTCGATATACAGCAATATCTAAAGTTTTCTAACATTAGCTAAATGAAACTCCTGGTCATACCAGACCAAATAGGACTGTAACTTTAAAACCCCTGAGTGAACTAAATTGAGGAAGAGTATATTTTATTGCTTATGAATTCACATTTTATTGTGTAAGTCGTCTTTCAAAACGTATATAGTCTTGCTTTAGGGTTTAAAGAGAAGTATATGTTTTCTATTTGTGTTGGTGCCTCGGCCTATCACGGTCAGCCATGCGGTTGTCATTTGCTTTTCAGTCCACCTAGGTTTCCTGCACTTTGGCCAAATTTGTATCTTCTGGATCCAGTAAATCAAGACTTCAAAACATCCCCTCAGACTTTTATGGGTGATGTGATGCATCAATGTTTTTCTGCAGTCCATTATTTTCACCTCCTTTAATCTCTTTTAATCTTTTAATAATTACCACTGGCCTGGTAGAGTTTGCACTTGTAGGTGGCAAGAGCTTGACTTTCTCTCCTCCCTTTGTCTCTTTCTCACTCTGTGTCTCTCTGTGTGTTGTGTTGCCCGCCATCCAGAACAATGTAAATCTACTGTTGAATTAGTTATTTTCCCTCCCTATCATCCATCACACAGGACACGCTGAGAGGGCGGAGTGCGGAACAGTGAGAGTCTGTGTGGTGCAGTGAACCGTCGCCGTGTTTGCACAGATTGAAAAATCAGACACGGGAAAACACGAGTTCACACATGCCTGCCTGCCCATGTACGTTTTTGCCAGGCAACACGCACACACACACACACGGACGCTCAATACACACATTCATATATTGTGCACAAGGAATTATTGGTTGACCCGCACATGCAAAACACACGTATGTACACACAAGCTGTACATTACACAGTTTGTCTCCTTCTTTGTGTGAGTTCATAATGCATATATATAATACTTGGATGGAAATACACAAACACACTCATACATGTTTGTCAACACAGATGCACAGTATTCCTTCTCATTGCACATGGAAACTCATTCAAGTGATGAATGTATATAAGCACGGTTGAATGCTCATTTTATCTTTTGTTTGTCTCTTCTGTATATATTGTGTGCATGTGCTGTTGTGGCACATGACACACACACTAAATCAATGGTGTGCGTGTCATGTGGTTTTAACTGGCCCTGCCGGCGGTGATGGATGGTGTATTTATGAAGCCCCTTTCCGTGCTCTGGATCAAGGACTGTGAGCATCATCCAGTCAGACTGTGAGAGGGACGGGTGGATCAAGGGATGACGGAGGCGAGGATTGAGGGAAGGAGGAAGGATGGATGGCTGGAGGGAATGAGGAGACAGCAGAACGGAGGGATTTAAGGATGGAAAGAGAGAGTCAGGGGGTGGGGAATGAGAGAAACAGGGCCGCCCGCTTGGAGGGAAGGTCATAGTCAGCAGGGAGGGTTGGAGTCCTGCTGAGCCAGGGACATGTAACATAAACACACACACACGCAGTTGGGCCGTTTTTTTAAATCCGAAAATAGTCCCAGATCTTCTGTCACTCCCTGACAAGCATTAGTTACCTTTTCAACATGAAACACATATAAAATAAAACTAAGAAGACACGAGGTGTCAGCTTGTTATGAAGATATGTGATGGATACTTATTGTCTTGCCAATTAACTCGACAGCTCGTACCTTCAGTCTTTACCATCCTAATGCATGCGCATGCTTGCGCACACACCCACACACATGCAAGCAGCCTCACCCCTCACTGTTTTTTATTTGTCCTTCCCCGTGTTATCTCATCTAGCCAGCCTCATCTATCCCGTGTCGTTATTCTCATTTGGCACAAGGATAAATCTCATCCCAGTTTATGAGGCAGCAATTGTAAGCCAGATAGAGGTAGATAGACCAGCCAGTGAACTATTAGACGGAGAGACAGATGGGCAGAGGCGGGACAGGCGGCAAAAACAAGCAGACTAGCTGCTAAATAGGAAGATGAATAAGCAGACAGCGAGACTGTGACACACAGACAGACACACATTTGCTAGCTGTTAGACAGAAAGACAAACAATTTGCATGACAGGTTGTCCGGTTGAAGACAGAATGGAAGCAGATCGGAGTTTTGGTAACACGACTATATCTCAAAGTAGAGCTACTCTGGAGGGTGAAATAACTAGTGAACCAGTGAAAACTGGTTGAGTTGAGGCTCAAATGGTAAAGACAAAGAACTGTTTCTTAAATATTCCATTTTATCTTCATTAAATAGGATATAGTTGAGAGTAGAGGGAGTGGGGGGGTGGACTTGGACTTGGGATGTTGCGATTTCATGGTTAGCATTTTAAACCCAGTGGCCATCAGAAACGTTTACTTTTAGAATGTTTAGCTGTTGAAATGGTACAGTAAGGAAGTAAACAGGTAGTAGTAACTTTTTTCATTAATTGATGGTGATGGAATTCAAGATCTTGACCTAATCCCACACCTCAGCAAGCCAATCATAGCTTCACTAAATATCTATGGGTTATGACTAAAGTTATGACTTTTATAACTTTTGGAGTCTGGACATATTGCATTTTCTCCAGTTCACAGTGTTTTCCTTTTCTTTTGCCTTTTACCCTGAGCTTCAGAGGGGAAACTGTGTTTTTTAGCTCAACCAAGCCAAAGCTTTAAGCCTAAATCAATTTACTAAATGAATTTAAGGACTTGTAACTAAAACTCCAATTTACAGCTTGGAAAGCCATGACTGAAAATCTGCATATGCAATAGCACCTAGTCCCTGGACACCAGTATCAGTGTTTGCAAGCCAAAGAGCCGTGTGTGTGTGGGAGTCCAGCTCAAATTCCGTTCCGGCAGACAGTGACAAAAGGCATAGTTTCCTCTTGATTTCCTGAACAGCATACCTGCTAGCTTTAGAGTTACAGTTTCCTTTAAAAGGCTGCTGCTCTGTATGTGGTATCTGTAAGTGCACGGGCCAGGGAGGCCTGTGTCAGAGCTGTAAATAGCAATAAATGAACTGAATGCTCCCACTTTCTTCTCTTCATATTTTCTTCATCCCCTAGGTGCCCATCTCCTGTAGGATGAAATTGACGTGGGAGTAGATATCCCAGTGTGATCAACTGTACTACTACAATAAATGAAGGGAGTGAGAATTGTCAGTTGTTACATTTTTGTTAAAGATACACAGTTTTCTTAAAAATAAATGTCCTCTCTTGTCAGTTCTCCCAATAGAACTGCCTTTGCTGAGCTTGCTGAACTAATTGTGCTTTTATAGCTTTTACATTTTTAGCATTTTAAGTGATTATCCTGTATACCCTTAGGGACCGGTAATTTTCAGAATCAAAGAAAGGGTTGATTTCAGTGGAATTAAAGTGGTATACCACTTAATAATAAAAATGGTTTTTAGCATGCCTCATATTTACTCAATGTTTGATAGTGCTAATAAAGAAAAGTGCTTTAAATCCTCTCAATCCGATTTGTTAATTTTAAAGAAATGGACCACTGCTGTAGGAATCGGTCTGTACTGGTGCAGCAGATGCCTTTCTATGTGTCTGCCAACCTGCACGGCTGTCATAGAGGTGATGTCCTCTATCAGGATAGGACAAATTGACCTGGCCCCCGGGGCTGCCTGAGGGGACACTGCTGACTGTTCCTATACCGTCTTCGGTGGCTGTCATCTGCAGAAAAAGCTCTGCCAGCACATCTTACTTAACCATCGAGGGAGAACACACTCAAGCATAGTTTACACCGAAATCTCAGGGAAGAGTACTCAGCATGTGGTTTGTTTCTATAGAAATTATAAAGTAGGTAACTTATTTGTGGGTCTTATAATTTCTTAATAATAAAATTATTTTCTGGAAATGTCCTACACATGGTAAGTAGCAACTCATTTTAATTTCAAGGAACAACCAGGAAATCATGCAGTATAATGTAATTACTTTTAGTTTATAAATAGTTGTTGAGTTCCAGTGGAGTTTCGTTCAAAGAACAGCCAAATTCTTAATGACTGGGTAAAGGGACTGAGAACCATTTTAGCTCAAATAAAGGTTAATTTATTATAGGAAACTTTATTCTACATTTTTGTATCATTGTATGCTTGATTGCTGTAAGGCTAAAACACATTAAAATATAATAAAACACTCTGGGGATATAATTACTACCGAATAGTCCTTTCCAGGAACCTTCGTAAAAAAGTTACACAATCTTTTCTCTTCTAGGAAATTATTGTGAAACTATGACCTGTGAAATAAAGCATAACCAAAAAGTGTTTCACATTTTATATTTTGCAAGAAGTGTAATATGCTCATAGTCAAATTGTATCCTTGGTCATTGCTGAACTTTGACTTGTGTCTCTGGTAATTCTGGTAAAAGCATGCTGTAGTATTTAGCAAATATGTGTCTCAAAGTGCAGACAGTTTTAGTGTCATGGTTATATGTGTATTTGTGCGCGTGTCTTGAGGGAGTCGTGTTAGTGTTAGGCCTGCTTTGGCCTCCCTTCCATCTGTGTGCTTTGTGCTATGGTTCCCCGGAGGCCCTTACACACTCTCTGATGGAACATCAGAAGCCTCCACCTGTAAACACTAGCATCAATAACTACTCTCTCTTTTTCTTTCTCTCTCTCTCTCTCTCTCTCTCTCTCTCTCTCTCTCTCTCTCCCTCCGCTGGCTGACTGTTGTTTATGTGCCTGTAAAATTCAATTAGGCTGCAGGGGAGCGGGCCGGCCTGCATTACTGCCTGCCAGGGTGACATTTCATTTGCAATGAATCATGGGCCAGAGGAGGACCGGGCCGGCAAGCAAAATAGCACTTCTCCTCCTATCTGTCCCCTTCTTCTCCTCTCTTTTTTTCCCTCTCATTCTCTGTGCTTCTTCACTTACTTTACACCCTCTCCTCGTTCTTCCGGTGCATAAACCCTTTTCCCCTTTTATTTCCCGTCCAGAGTTGCTTAGAAAACCTCCAGGGCTCACTCTTGTTTACTGTCTGCTGTCTGTGAGAATGTAGTCGCGTATTCACCACTGCTCTTATTTTCTCAATCTTTGTTTGTCTGCTTCTCTTTCTGCCCCTCAAACCTTCCTGTCATATCACTTTTATCAGGATGGTCACCTGATGTTTCTTCCCTTTGCACTCACCCTTCCTTTCTTCTCCACCATCTGTGCCACAGTTTCTAACCACTACATTGTCTTCTTTCCTTTCTTCTTCACCCCTCTCCTCCTTCAACTCTTCTAGCACTTCTGTCAAGATGAGGATTTTAGCTTTGGGGAGCCTCTGTTCCACTCTTCTGTGCCTTATTTTGATTGAGGCCAGGACCTCAACATTTCAGGTCCACTTCTGCTCCAAACAAAACCCCCTAAACGAAAGAAATGTCTCATCAGATTTTAACATGCATCACTTTGCTCAGCAAAAACCGTGTCAGGCCACGGCCATCGCCGAAAGGGTTGGGACATGGCTGGCTTTGCCCGGGGACATGAAAAAGAATTAGATGTAAGATTTTTCCAAGAGCCCGAGTGCAGGAGCTTGTAAGTCAGAAAATGATGGATTTAGGGAATTTCCCGCTCGGACCATGAGAGTATGCTGACTGCATTATTTTAGAATGGATCTGCTTAACACCACAGAGAGAACTGTTAGATGAGAAATTTGCTCTTGTTCTCATTAAGGCGATGTAAACAGAGAAGAATGAATGGGGTGGCATTGGGAAAAGCGTGCAATAATGCTCTAAATTAATGCATAAACTGCCTCTCTGATTACACAGCGAAGGGATTCTACATAAATCAAGGATAAACTGTGAATAATCTTATGCAACGCCATCCACGCTGAGGAGGTATTAGTGTCGCCCTTGGAAGCGTGCTTATGAAAACATACCAGTACTCTTGTAGTTTTGAATTCAATCTACCAGAAACAGGCCTGGGACTCATTTTGGGGTCTGTCCTGTAATTCAGGGAAACCCAATGTACACTATTAATAATGCATGTTAAGTGCTCTGATTTTAGCTCTGCTTTGTTCTTTTGTTCTTTCCCTGAGTACAAAGTTTGGGTGTTTTTAGCTTTGTTTGTTTGTGTGAGTCAGGATATTGTTTTGTTGAGTGTTTTTGGAATTTGTATGAGGTTTGTGTTTCTTTGCATGTTTGTATTTGTGTGTCTGTGTGTGTTTTAGTGCGTCTGCATACATGTATAAAAGAATGTGCTTTTCTTATTGTTACCTCACTTGGATGTTTGAGCCTCACTGTGCAGAATGATGTATGTGCAGAGTTTGTCAGTAGAACCGAAGGTTTCATTGCTCACCTTAAATCTGAGTTTAAGACGTCTGGAGGGGATCTTTAACCAGGCCGTGGCTCCATACTGTAGGTACAACAAGTAGCTTGTTGATGAGCTGTTCTTTGCTGTGCTCAAATCTAAAGCTACACACACAATTATTTTCGATATTGATTAATCTGTCAACTATTTTTTTCCCAATTAAGAAGACTGTGAAAAATGCTCATCACAATTCCCCAGAGCCCAATGCTCAGACTTAATAAATCTTATGTCCAAAAGTACAAAAGACAAAGATATTCAATTTACAATGATATAAAAGAGAGAAAGCCACACAATCTCACAGTTGGGAACCCAAATTCAAAATTCTTTTGGGTATTTTTGCTTAAAAAATGACTTAAACTATTATCAAAATTGTTGATTAACCTTCTGATGATTGATTAGCACTGTTGTCTAGTGTGTATCTCTCGTAGTGAGAGCTGAGATGCCTTTTATCCATGCTATGGTATCTGACAATCTCAGCACTATTTACTGGACTAGTGACTGGCATGCTGAGATAACATGTCCCTTCAATCTTCCAATACTGGACTAGATACAGTGATTGCTATGAGTGTTTGTGTGTTTGCATGCAAATTTATCAGTTGCAGTACTGAAGAATCATGGCCGCATGTGTTGTCTATACTGTGATGGTCAGTCCTTATAAGATACTAAGCTCCCTCCTGAACACTTTATGTTCCTATAAAACTGTCCAGTATTCTGTTTACCAGCCATGTGATGGTCATGTGACACAGGAATGGCTGCCAGTTCAGGTTGTTGGAGGAGCGGGATGGAAGCGGTAAATTTACAGCGACACCAGAGAGCGAAAGCGGTGTAGTGGGGGGGTTCACTCCATGTGACACCTCCGATAAGGCCAGCTCAGGGAACAAACGGTATATTCTCCCACAATGCATTACAGTTCAGCAGGAGAGAGCCTCAACTGACCTTCAGGTGTCAGTATTTGCATGTTATCAGGCAGGTGTATGCGTGCTCTTGTGTTTGTGCACGTATGATTGTTCTCTGAACTGAGCCAGCTTAAAAAAAAAATCTAATTTTATATTCTGGTTGAGATGTTCCATGCAGATTGCTTTTATAATGCAGTTATCACCATGACACACACACACACACACACACACACACACACACACACACACACACACTTGTACACATGCAGGCAATTTTGTACCCTAGATCATTCTGTCTTCACCTCTCTCTCTTACCATTCCTCCCTCACACACAAAAATACACACACACACTAAATGTCTACAGCGAGTCGGTCCCCGCTCCCAGTTTCGGGATGAGCCCCGTAGGGAAGGTGATCTTTATTTAAATCCAGTTGTCTGTGCTCACTCCTAATCTTCTCCCTCAGAAAGAAGGGATTTCTCTGCTCTGCTCCGCTCACTGATGTGATTTACACCAGGAGGGGGAGGGCGGGGACGGAGGGATGAAGGGGTGGTGGTAAAAGTGAGTGATGGGAGATGGATAGGATGCAGGGAAATGTTATCCGTCTTTGGAAAGGCTGTGAACATAAAGGAAAAGGACTGCAGATGAAAGATCACGGGGTTGCGTAAATCCACTGGGAGAGAACACCACATAGTTGTGCATTTGTGGTGCTGTTTAACTTCTGGGGTGAGTGCATATGGTGTTGTGGACTGCCATTAAGTGCGCTGTGGGAACAGCATATTAATCTATAGCGCCCATTGATGCGTTAAAAATCACTTTCTTCCCTTTCTTTTCAGAGTAATCACTCAATCAAAATGGAATGCACAGACGTTAAACACATAGTATATTTCTGGAATAAATGCAACTTCCAGTAAGAGCAGTTTCTCAGATGTCTGTTGAGAAAAACAACATCTTTTTCAAATTCACATAAAATGCTGTCCATTAATTGTAGGGTTGGTGGTTCAATCCCAAACTCTTCCTGGCCATCGTCCAAGTGTCCTTGAGCACTAAACCCTAAATCCCAAAGTATGCCAGAATCTGTTATTGATTGTGTGTGTGTGAGTGGGTGAATGTGCGGCTTTGCAAAGCACCTTGTCATACTGAAATTCAAAAGTGCCATTTATAGGATAACTTCAAGTCTGTCTTGAAACAATTTTCAAGTGTCAAAATGTGTATTGTGTGTTCCTCTGGACACAGTTTCCTTGTTGAGCTGCAGTTGAGGGGCAGTAACAGATAGTGAATTTTGTACTAAAAAGACTGTAACTTGATTTGTCTAACTCAGACTACTAAAGTCTTTTCCGATTTTTCTGATTTTGTAATACATTTTTGCACAGAATGAGACTTATTATTGTCCACTAACATTGTATCACTTACACTGAGGAAGGAATAATGGCCAGTGTGAACAGGAGGAATGATGGCAAAAACTGTTTCAGTGTACATATAGGTAAGACAGATTTGAAAAATTGTGAACCTATCCTTTCAGTCTATATACAGATTTACAGTATTTGCTGTAAACCTTTGGACACACAAATAAAAAAAAACAACCAAAAATTCAAATTATTCCTAGGTAAGACTGTCTTGAGCCTGTAACTAAAGGCAGTGAAGGCATTTGCTCTATTAGAATGTAATTGTGACTAAAAGGAAATATGGAGGTTTGAGGAAGAGCATGAAACCAAAGTTCTTAGGTCACGTAGAAAATGATCACGTAGAAAAAGTGCATGTTATGCACGTGTTTTTGCAAATTCTTGTGCCAGTTTCTTTCTGTTTCCCTCTGTTTACTTTGTTTGCAGTATGGATTGGATCAGTCAGTCAGTTATTTCCACCTAGAGGGTTGTTCCTGCATGCATGTGTTCCACAGCTCTAATTAAAGTTTGACTGGCACTCCGGGTGACACACTCAGCGTGTTCTCCACTCTGCATTGCCCAGGCATTCTGCATGGTCAAACAGCATTACAGAGATAATTCCTATTACTCCTACCACCCTAACTGTTCTCCCCCTTGAGTCTCCTTTCAACTTTTTTCTCTCTCTCTTTCTCTCGTTCGCTTACTCGCTCGCTCACCCTTGCCCCAACTTTCTGTCTGTCTTCACCGCTCTTCTTCACCCTTCAGCTGTTCTTTCTCAAAGACAAAAAGTTTTCCACCCCTGTCTGAGGGATTGGATCGATCCATCCTCAGACCTCCTGCCAGTGTCCTCGACCGCTGGGCCGAACCATTAAACTCTGCATGGGGGGATTACGCCTCGTTCCTCTCTGTATTCCCCTTGACTTGTCCTCCTCTGCTTCCCCATTGCTCCCCCATCCCTCTAACTGACACTCTGATACCGCCTGAATCTCTCTGTCTTGCTCTCCTTCGTTTACGCTTGCTCCTTCTCTTTGATCGATACCTTTGCTTCCTCTTCACTTTTCTCCCCGCTTGTCTGGGCTTCTCCCATGCCCCTGCGTCCTTCAACAGTGGTGTGTGTTATTTGCGTGTGTTTGTCCGAGGCCCTCCCTGCATCTCACAGGAGGAAGATGCCAATTAGTGCATGGGCACAGGATACTCCGGCTGCCAGCTGCTGTGTCTGTGTGCTCCATATGACTTTGTTTCTGTTTGATCAGTTCCTCATTGTAAAGTGCAACAAACATACAACCTCAAAAGTTAGGAAAGATTAGTGCTTGTGTGTGTGTGCGTGTTCTACACTGCGACCCAGAAAAACCCGCCCCCCAGTAGGGTGAGTCAATACACAGTGTGAGAAAGGCAATAACCCCTGTTGGCAAACCTCTTATCTCTTATCTCTTCCTCCCCTTTTTATATCTCTCCTTCTGTCTCTCCATCTCTCTGTCCCTCTCTCTGTCGCACTGCCTCTCTCTACCTCTCCCTCCCCACTTCCACTCGTGTGTGTCTTTGACCCAGAGGACGCCTTGTAAACACCCCATGTAAGAGGAACCAAACAAAACACACAAAGTGAGAGAAAGAAGAAAAAAAAAAAGAACAAATCAATAAAGGCAAGAACACAGTAGTGACATGGTCGAGCTCTCAGGAGAGTTTGTGCTTGTGTGTGTGTGTGTGTGTGTGTGTGTGTGTGTGAGAGAGAGAAAGAGAGAGAGTCTGAATGAGAGCAGCTTGTCAAATGGTGTTTGAGTCCATAGTGACGTGTGCTGTCACCTCTCGATCACAGACATTGACATGTCTGACAAATGATGACAAATGTAGATCATGCACAAATGCAAACACACACGCACTGGACATTCAGATAACGGGATATTCATACAGTATGTGTGACCAGTCTTTTAGCCCTTATATCACTCGCTCTGTCGACTTTCCTTGTCTATTTGTGTGCGCGTGTTGTGGTGTTGTGGGATTCGTGTTTTCCTCTAACCCTGCAGAACTCTCAATTCCTGCTGCCCTGCTCCCTAAAGACACATTTGTCACTTTGTCATTTGTCATTCTGGAGTCCCCACGGCTGGCTGGGTTCAGTGTGTTTGTGTGTGTGTGTGTCTCTGCGTGCTTGTGTGTGTTCTGCTGGACACGACACAGCTGCAGCCCTCGTTCTGGCCTCATTACTTCACACTTCACCCCTCTCCTCTCCTCCCAACTCCACATAATCGCCATCTCCCCAGCCCCCCCCGCCCCCTTCACTCTTCTCTGTCTCCCCGGGCTGCTGTCCTCTTCTCCATCTATACCTTTCTCCCTCTCGAGGTGTTTCCTTCACTGCAGTGTACTGTATATGGTTTTCTTCTCAAGCTCTTGTCATGCTCACAATCATGCAAAATATTCTCAATCCCAACCTATAACCAGCCCATTTACGGTCGCCTAAAGAGCCCCATGGGTGTTCAGCACAGAGTGAAATGCAAAGACTCAAGGAGAGAAAACAAGTTAAAGTAAGACTGGATGGAATAATGGCAAACATGGTGAAATGAGCAACCATTGTTTTTCTCAAATACTTTGTGTTATCTAGCCATGCAGTTATACAGTAGTTTTGGTTTTATTTGTCCACCTTTTAAAATAGCCATCTCTGAGATTTCTGCATCCACCCAATGCAATGAATGAAATTATTAGTGACACATACATAAAATATTTTAGAAATTCAACATGAAGATCTCCAGCCAGAAACAGTGTCACTGTTTCTCTGGATAATCAACAGGTCCCCCTGGAACTTCTTTCTACCAAAGAAATAGTCCCCCTGAAATTACATTTTGAAAAATTACATTCACCTCCACAAGAGTAAAAGTAAAAAGAATAAAATACATCAGTTGGCAAACAGTAAATTAATAGTTACTTACTTAAGAATGTTGCTTTAGTAACACATTTGCCTCAGACAGATAGAAACTTACAATGGCTAGCTCGGATAGCAGTACACTGATAAATTCTCCTAATCAACAATCACAAAATGGCTGAAATTAAAAGAGTACCTTACAGATAAAGCTACAACAAGGGCATTTGGGGAGTAGATAAAAGATTCTTGTCAATATTTTCTTGGTGACAATGTCAGTTAAACTGCTGTAGAACTGTAGCAGTTGAACTGACCCTTTAATTCTCGTTCACCTCCTCTATTTCTGTATTTATTTGTCTCTCTGTCTTTCACTGCCTTGCTCAATTTCCCTCTTAGGATTTTGGGCATCACTAATTCATTCCATTCCTTACCCCCTTTGCCCCCACCAGAGTAGATGACATATTTAATTCATCACCGTGTGGTTGTGTGTGTGTGTGTGAGCTTTTGTGGCATTTATTGCATTAGCATTATGATGAGGTAGATGTGCATGTGTATATATGTGTGTGTGTGTGTGTGTGTGTGTGTGTGTGTGTGTGTGTGTGTGCTGCTTTAGGCTACCAGGAGTGGAAGAGGGAATCAGGGAATTGTAAAAGAAGAAGAAAGGAAGAGGCCCTGGCACTGGAGTCCCCAGTGAGCACACACGCAGCACAGACACACGCAAACATCTAACGTCTTCCCAGATCTCCCCCTATAGCACCCTGAGGCGCAGAGTAAAGGCAAAATTGTACATACACACAACACACATGTTCCACACGTTATGCGAAAGCAGAACCTTTCACACACGCACACATAGGCATGTAGTGTATATGCCCCACACGCTACAGATTAGCATTCACCCATGCACAGGAAATCACCCCACCTTCTCCACATATAGCCTGGATATTCCAATTACCCGGCTGTACACAAACACTCATCCATACTTTAGAACAGACACACACCTCAGTTTTACGCATGTAGTCCCAAGCCAGTCATTGTGTATTCTCAGCGTTGTCATGCTGTCTTTATCTCAGCTGAAGCCTCTTCAGAGCCGTGCGTGGTGCCTGTCACAATCCCTTCACCTCAGCGTCAGTGAAATCTTCCCAGGAAAAACACCATCATTAGCTCCCCCTTAAGGGAGCTCTCTGCAGGGGAAAATAAGCGGGTTTTTACATTTGTTAGACAGTGGACGAGCTGGAATTCCTATTCCACTCAATTTGAGGAATGAAACAACCATCAAAGCTTATCACTGGGCTCGAGTTGTAGCTGGAGGGCTCTATTCTATGCTTGTAACTCTTGCTGATCTTCTCTCAATTGATTAAAGAAGCAGCATTATCATCATTTCACCTCTGAGCTCCCTTTCCCGACTATGAGACAACAAAAGAAATGCCATCTTCTTTGTGATTTATTTTACACCCGTGACCGGCTGTGCATTTTATCAGTAACCAAGAAACGGCTAGGCGATTGCATCGAGCTGTCATAATGACAGCGGTGCCATTAGCGCTGGCTCCGTACATGAATAAGCTTGGCTGTGTGTACGTGTGAGTGTGAGCGCAAGGTTTATAGACCATGCTAAATGTCCCTGGGATGTGAGCCATGTCGTATGGCCGCTGTCTGTCTGTCTGTCTGCTCTCTGCAGAACATATCAGCACAGCACTGATAAAGCGTGAAGATAACAGTGGCACTAGTCAAGGACAAACTCATCTCTCTCTCTCTGTCTTCCTCCTCCCGTATAGATTTCTCTGTCTTCCTCTCTTGCCCTCGCTTCATCTCTCATCTTTGTCTCTCTCTCGGCACCCATCTGTCTCACATTGTCATCTTTTGATCCCTCTTTCTCTGTTTTTATTGGTTCTGTCCCTCTCTCTCCAGCCCTAATCTTTCATCTGGTTTCACAATGCTCTTGCTATTTTACTTAACTCGTTCATTGTCTTTCTTTTACTTTTGATCTTCCTTTATTCTCTTTTTCTTTCTCTAATTCTGAGAATTAGAGACACCACTTTCAACATACTTTTGTACTTTTGGTTTGGGAAAGATTTTTACGTTCTGGGCTAGTACCCTTAGTTCCAATCAAAAGGAGACTATGTTACTTTGAAAGAAGGAATAACACAATCTTATTATTACAAATGAAAAATTTAATCCCTAAACAATAAAATGCCCCCTTACTCAATGCATTACACTCATGGGTTTTCCTTCTATAGCCTTACTTGATCTGGTATGACCAGTAGCATATGGTGGCAAATGTTTGCTAATGTCAGCAAACTTTAGATCGGAAGCTAAGAATACTTGGCTCTTAATGACTCTCTGTTTTGTGCTGCCGTTACACTGCGTTTTAGCATATCACATAAGGATTTCACTGTTTTTTCACAGAAGTAAAACAAGACGTGAACACCTCGCACCTCCCTACAAATGAACAGAAATTTGATGTGTCATCCTGTGACTGCAGTAGCAAACAATGATATTTTAGAAAACAATGTGCATCCAACTTTTTGGCCACAGTTTGGGGAAGGCCCTTTGTCGTTTCAACTTGACAGTCCCCTCCCCCCCCCATGCACAAAGTGAGGTCCGTTAAAAAGAACAAAACATTCTGAGTTTGGTCTGGACTTGCACAAAGCCCTGATCTCAACCCCAGCCAACACCTTTGGGATGAATTGGAGCACCAATCCTTGCAACCATTTTTGAAAATCTTGTGGAAAGACTCCCCAGAGTCAGAGTCAAATGCTCATGTTTTTGTTATGTCTACTGTAAATACTTTGTTTAGGTGTCCACATACTTCTGGCCATGGATAAATTCATAAATAAATTCAGTAGTTGTGTATACATTATATGGCGGTGGCAGTTTAGCATGGGCCATCAGTAATAATCATAATGTGATACTTTATTGATCCCTAAAGGGGAAATTCTACTTCCACTTGCACACAGACTCCACAGGGAGGTCAAAGGTCAGGGTCGGCCACGCACCGACAGAAGGGCATTTTGTGTGTGAGCTGCAATCCACTTCCACTTACTTTGGGTTTTGGGAGAGTATTGACGTGTTGATTGATTCTTGCATGTGTCTGTTGTTATCGAGAGAGCGTTTCCCTGCGAGTGCTGTCAGTTAGATTGAAGTGCATTTTCTCCCACAGAGCGAGACAAGCTCCCTGCTGCTCCTGTCTACAACAGCCTCTTTAATTGTACGCTCTTTCTCCCCCTTTCTTCATCTAACACATATACACCTGTTTGCGCACAAGGCTGCACTTGAAATGAACCCCTTATTATGTGTTTGTTATTAGAAAACAGGGGTGGACAGATGAAAGAGAGGAACATGAGTGCCCATGTAACACTCTGAGATGAAGGGCGTAAGGAGGGGGGAACAGGAGAGGAGTGGTGCTTTGGAAGTTTCATCTGACTTTTAAGTAGCTGTCAGACTGTGAAATATCTGTCCAAGCAGATCTGAGAGTATCTGACCCAGCCAGGGTCGCTCACTGTCGTGTGGACCAAAAGAAGATGAAAGATTCTTTTTGCGTTTCAGCCCTTCGAATTACCATAATACCAGATTTACTGACGGTTAGCGACGGACAACACAACTTCAGTGAAACACTCACATCCTCAGCGACTGATGTTCAGCTCCCAACATGTGCCTTACAAGCAGTACCCTCGAGTTCAGACAAAAGCCTGTTGCACGCTATCAAAACAATCACACACACTGTCTCTCTCTTTCTCCCCATCTTTCTTTTTAATGTTAAAAAAGAAAACCACTCGACATCAGAGAGTGATTTAGAGGGCAGGGAAGCTGTGAATCAACACCCTCGGACTGAGAAAAGAGAGGAGGAAAAAAGCAAATGATGGATGGAGACGATGATGAGAGATGTAACGCCCATAGCTGCCAAACCACTTGCCCTCCTAACAGGGTTTTTCTCCTTCCCTTCCCTTTCCTTCTCTCTCTTTCACCTCCTTTCCCTTCGTTCTGCCTCTTCTGCTCTGCCTGAGGCATTTCCTCTAGATCAGATCTGACTTGTCACGAGAGCACAGTAATCCCTCCATTACAAGTGACCCGCCCAGAGTGTGTGCGTGTGTGTGTGTGTTAAAGTCAATGTCTCTAGGGCTATGGCCTAGATTGAATTATTCATGAAGCATGTTTATTCCCTCTCCTTTACTCCCGTTCTCTCTCATTTGCCGCTTTCCATCCCTGCACCACCCTTCAATTCCCATGTGTTCACCCCCTCTCTCCTTGTCTGACCCTGCTGCTGGGTGCTAACCGACAATCAGTCGCACGCCATGTCAGCATGTTTCACGCACACATTATATGCTATACACCGCATCTATACAGTACAGTATAGACTTGGTGTGTGTGCGTGCATGCTTGGACGTGTGTGGTGGGGGAGACAGAAATCTTCATCTCTTGCTCTCAGTGTGTGAGTAAGTCTAACAGACAGATATGTCAGCGGGGTGGCTCGCTAACTACAACTCTGCCTACACTCACAGAATGACATTAATGTCATGCAGACGTACAGGGCACACACACAGACAGGGGTGAACTTAGCTGACCCAAGAATTCTCTCAAGTTACAGTCTCTGGCACATTTTCTATCTTGGTAGTTTTTTATTTTTTGTAAATTAAGCCTAGTTGTATGTTTGTGATTTCAAGGCTACTCCACTGATACCGAATCCTCATCTTACCTCGTCTAGTGATCAAATAATTAGTTGACTGACAGAAAATTAAGCCACAATAAGTTTGATAAAAAATGTAACATTTGCTGCTTTCAGCGTCTTACAGGTGATCTCAAAACTCTTATCACAACTCTTATCGCATCTCAATGCCAGGTGTAAAGTAAAAGCAATATGTACCGTATGTGTGTGTGTGTGTGTTTGTATGCCTGCCTCCTTGTATGTGTGTATAAACACATGTGGATGGCGTCTGCCGCTATTGATCTGTAGCGACCTGCGATAAAACACAATTAGGTGTGAATTCTCCAGATTGTATATCGACATGTCTCCTTCTGCCGCTGCTGCACGTTTGTGTGTTCATACTGAATCAATAGGTACGCAGACACTTCACACACACTTTAGAGGTGTTATCACACTGAGCTGAAGCTCTGTACAGTAGCAAGAGCTGATAAATTAAATGCAGGTGCTCGGTATTGTAATGGGCTGGTTTTCCCATTTGTAACAAAATGAGCAAAAAAAAAAA
>NTHP01000098.1:961719-982570 GCA_003416845.1 Oplegnathus fasciatus
AAAGGAGTGTGTGTGTCGCATGCAGACATAAACACACTCTTTTCTGTCTCCTTGCACCATTTTGTATCTCCAGATCTGACCTCTTCACTTTGTGTGCGCTTCGGGGTTACACTTGTCTCTGCATTGATCAGAATAGTCAGCATCTCAATCCGTTATTGATTTACCAGTCACTGTATGTGTGTGCATGTGTCTGAGTGTGGACTACGTCTAGTCCACCACAGACTGGCCTCATACCCCTAGCCAGAGTCAAAAAGACAGAATAGATTAATTGGTGCCCCGCCCCCGCCCCCACCCCCCCCTTCCCAGCCTCTTTGTCAAATCCCCTGGCAACTGTTGTCTTAGCAACCTTTGTTTACCCTGTCATTCCAAGATCAATCTAATTGGCGCACTCTGTCTGGCTCAGAACACCCCCCCCACACACACACACACACACACACACACACACTCTTCTCTGCTCTCTCCCACCACCAGCAGCCAATCACATTCAGTCAATGAGAGACAGGTATAAATAAAAGGAAGGATGGATGGAGGAATGAATGGCTTTTGTCATTTATTGACCACTGTGTATTATCTCTCAGCATGGTTTTGTCTCAATGCATTCGTGTGGATGTATGTTTACGTAAGTGTGTGTGTGTGTGGAGGGGGCTGAAATGTGGTTTTGCAGCTCAGCAAAGGTCATGCATTATTTGGCTGTGCCAGTGAGTGAATACAATATGATGTATTCCTGTTTTTTCCATTGTGGATTTTTTTGTGTGTTCGGCGCTCATAGGTTTGTGTGTGTGTGTGTGTGTTTGAGTTTGTGTATTCTATGTGTGAGAGCAAGGAGTAATATGAAGGGCTTGGCTCTGTGTCAGCTGAAAAACAAGCAGACTAATTCAGACAAAGGTACTACGCTTGTTGTATCCAATCACGGAGAGGCATGCCTTCTTTTTGTTTGAATACTACCCAGCAGGCTTTGTGGCCATTTAGCTCAGTAACTATGAGTGCGGGGCCCATTTAGAGTCATCAGATCCCATTCTAGTCCAATTATACGGGCTCTCAGTGGTAGATATCATAGTAACACAACAAGTGTCTTGAGGAAATACTAATGAGGACTCTTCATAGACACAGTGGGACACACACACTCAAACACATGCCCAAAATGCAAACCAACCAAGCAGAAAGAAAGATTTTGGTACGTAGAGTAGCATAGCTGTGCAGGCCTGGCAAAGCTAATGCATTAAATTGAATTAGCAACTCCAGTTAACAACTCATTACATTGCGACAGCAGTTATGGAATTTATTCATCCAATAAAAGAACAATGAGACCTCAACAAACAATATTAACTGTTAAAAGCTGTTTAATCATGTATAAGGGATGATTATGTTCATTTTTATGGTTTGTGGTCTCCTCTGTGGGTGGTTTTGAAGAGTTGGGCTATAATCAGAATGTGCCGCCTGTAATCAGCCCACATCAGTTGCGTTGTCTAAAGTAATTTGCCGTAACATGTTCTGCTAGCAACACTGCTCATGCTAATTGTTTGTGTTTGTTGCCAGTTCCATTTACGGCCACAACTGTGATATAATATCCTGAAGCTGGTGGAAAGCATTTCTCCTGTGTCACTTACCTTCTCCAGTCCCTCTGCTGGCTGCCTTTAGCTGAACAGAGTAAATTCAAAACCCTGCTGCTGGTGTACAAGGCAACTCCGTAAACCAGGCCTGTGGTCCAGACCTGAACACCAACATTTGATCTCTGCTCTGCCCCTACCAGCTGCTTGGCTGCCTCTACTCCTTCCCATGTACACTGACTCTGAGCTCTGATCCCCATGCCGTCCAGTAATAGAATGACCCTCCTTCCACCCTTTGAGAACTGCAGCCAACCCCACTTCCCCTCATGGGTTGAAAACTCATCTTTGAGAGAGTAACCTTCTTTTTCTTTACCATGATATTTCTGGTCCTCAGTGGCCATTGCTGTTGCACTGTCACGTTTCTGCACTGCACTTAGATACTTCTCTTTCAACTGTCTACATAATTCCTAAACACGGAACAACAGTTGCATTAATTTGTATTAGAGTTTTTGTCCACCTGATGTGTCCAATATTCACTGTCCTTTTAGCTCTGGTTGGTCTCCACCAGCTCCTGAGGGAAATATTTGGCTGCTAAATGCTCCACATCCACAATGCTCCACACAAACAGCTGCCCTGCTGTGTCTGGAAAGGACTCTGATTAGAGCGGTGAGACTGAATCAAAACAGTGAAGCTGTGGGCCACAGACCCCAAACCATGAGCTGAAAGACACTAAAACACTCGGGTGGTAATTCTCTGTTGGTTCATCACTACGGGTGACCCCTTTCACATAACACATGGTCATTTTACCCATTGTTCATATGAAAATATTGATTAGTGCAGCTTTAAGAATAACAGCAACATATAAAAATGTAATTAATTAATGCTGAGAGACAGATTGGGAGACAATTAAGGTGGAATGACTTGTTGAAAAGATGGGTTGGCAAGACAGGTTTCAAGCAGAAGTTTAAATGTTTCGTAAACTGTAAAATTGTCATACACATTCTGCATCTTGTGTGGATGCACATATTGCAGGAATCTCTGAAGTCCGACTCTGTGTGTGTCTGTGCGTTAGTGGTGTGACAGAGTTGACATCTGCATCTCTTGAAGAGTCCTGTGTGTGTGTGTGTGTGTGTTTGTGTGTGTGTGTGTGCGTTCTGAGTTGAGGAGAAGTGGACTTGGCTGTGTATGTGATGTCAGCGCTGTTTCCTGTCTTGCTCGTGTCACTTCCTCTCTAATAAACTGTCATACCGTCTAATCTGCCCAGCTGGCACTGTCAGAACATGTGTCTGGATGAGTAGGATAGAGATGGTGTGTGCGTTTGCATATGGGGATATGTTGAATAAATTTTTTTCTGTTCATCTGAGGACAAGGATGGATAAGAATGATACTCAAAACCTTACATTTTTAATGGAATTTTAGAGTTGCAGTAATGTTAAATTTAAGGCTACGTTAATATCCAGTCCATTGTTGGTGTTTAGCGTATACCTAACTTGCAAATATTACTACCTATTGATTTTTTAAGAGCAATGCCAACAGAAATGCTGAATGCTAATAAAATCTGAGCTACTGTGGTAATTGATGCTGAAATGTTCATGTGACGCTGGTCTGTTATCAAGAGCTCAATTTCCAGTCCAATATTTGCTGGCAACTTGTTCTTTCACTTTTCAAAGCCCACACAGGCTATTTAGCTCAATTACCATCTGTCTTTGTGAGTACTTTGTCATTCATCATCTCCCGGTCCCGGTCCAAGGTTTAAAAAATTTGCTGGCAATGCAGCCAACTCTTCACCAATCAAGACGCACACAAACTCTACACACTGATCTCTCAAATTGTAATCAATAAATATGGGATCAGTCTCACTTGTTTAACATCTGGCAACTGACTGTGAACAATTATAGCAACATCGACTCCATTCTTTTTTTGTAATGTGTCTTTCTTTTGACTCTGTAAGTGTAGATCAGTTTATTAGTAAGTGGCAAAGATTTAAATATCAAACTTGTTTTCAGTCAAGGCACCAGTTTTTTTCCCCAGCCCAATCAAAGCATACACACAGGGCTTTATTTATTTTGTTTGTTTGTTTTATTTCATTTTGTATGTGACTTAGCCAGTGAAGTAATTGTCACAGATTATGGTTCACAGCATTAATTGGTGTGCGTGTAAACAGCAGAAAACCTGAAATAGCAAGTTGATGGATGTTTGCGTGGGTGGGTACATGTTGTGTAAATGGGCAACAGCTGAGGTCTGAAGAGTCATGTTTTCTTCAGCCAAATGCCTAAACCGAAAAATGTTTCAAATGCAGTATTATTTTAATTTAATGTCCCCCAGTTCCAGAGTTATTCGTATTCTTGTAATTGTATTGTAATTCTCATATACATTTTTCTTCTGTGGTTGTAATTATTGCCTGCAGGGTGGGGTAAACAAGTGGGTGTTACTGCATCATTCACAATCTGTTTACTGCTATTTTAGCTCTTTCAAAATTCAACTACATCAAAATTGGACTCCTAAAGAGGAAGGGAGGAAGACGTGGAGAGAAAATAAAAAGCAGAGGAGACACTGAGTTTGTGTATATGTCAGTTTTGAGTGTCTCCTCAACTTTCCCGCGGGCTACCACACATTTCTTTCCCTCCACTCTCACATCGCTGTTGTAGGTTTCACTTTGTCCTCTGACACGCAGCAGGATGTCTGCAAAAAAAATCTGTGTGCCCACAACCCACCTGAATACTGCGTCAAGCGCTGTGCGTTTTTGTGTCTGTATGTGCTTTTTTTTTTGTGTGTGTGTGCCGCCTGTCATGTGCCCGGAAATCCACAGAACAACACTTGGTGACAAAACTGCTATCTTACACTTGGCAGGGAAGAAACTAGTCCTTCATATGAAAGTTGGCATTGTCCTCGTAGGAGGTATACTTGTCTCTACTCTCACTGCTCTGTGTGACTAAGAGAAAAAATTCAAGGGGGCGAAACTGACAGAGAGAGAAAGGGAACATTAAATGTCATAAACCCTGCAAGCTAAACAATAAAACTGTCCAGAGGATATTGTGTATCCTTACATCTATGACACTTTCTCCCTCAGCCAACCTCTTATTCCCCCTTCTTTTATCTTCTTCTTCCTGTTCCATATTCCTTTCCAGCCACCCAACTTTGTCCCCCACCACCTCACCTCTATAAGCAGCTAAACTCAGCGGGGGATTCGGTCCAGACAGGCTCGATTCCCTTTGGTCATGTTGTGGTCATGTCGCATCAAGCTCCAACAATTTGTGTATCTGTCTCCCTCAGCATCCCTCTTTGAGTTGTTTACAACATTCAGCCTCTAGTCCGCACACAACTGCCTCTATTACAAGTATTTATTTGCCTGCTGTGGATATCTGTGTGGGCTGGTGTGCTGGATCTTGTATTTCTATAT
The DNA here is from genome assembly GCA_003416845.1 of Oplegnathus fasciatus. Classification (NCBI taxonomy): domain Eukaryota; kingdom Metazoa; phylum Chordata; class Actinopteri; order Centrarchiformes; family Oplegnathidae; genus Oplegnathus; species Oplegnathus fasciatus. Next base: position 966,667 of record NTHP01000098.1, read on the forward strand.
AACAACATGTCCTTGAGGCTCCAGACAGTTTGTCCCTAAATGGTGCTGGTACATTTTGTTCCAACACAAAGTCAGGAGTTAAAAAAACTTAGCTTTGCTCTATGACACCGAAGCTTGAGGTTTATTTAAAAAGTGGTGAACTGTATCATTCTCACACTTAGATAAGGTCATCTATGCTTTAACCGCATCTTGTTTAGGCTGTTGAATTCCCCAATACAGCAGCAGCTAAATGGTACCAAATAAAGAGACCAGATGTACTTGATTTGAGTATTTATCCAGTGGTTTTCAGCTAAATATAGAATTAATGTCGAGGCATGTTAATCAGTGATCCTTGATGCCTATTCATTAGCACCCTGTAGCACCTAATTGCCCTTTTTCTCCTAATGTCTATAAATCTGATCTTGCCTCATAATCATCAAACTTTTTTTAGCATCAAAAGTAGTCCATGCGATGGGTTGATTGTAAATCCATGGTTACAGTGCAGACAGGAAGTGCTAGTAGCTAATGCAGCATTACTTTCCATGGTGCTGATTCCACTTACTACAAAGCTCCTGTACTTGTATTGAAAGTCTCACATTTCATCCCAAATGAAAATATAAAGAAAGGAAAACTATATCCATGAAAATTGCCTTTTTGGTTCATGTTTTATGCTATCAATACATTTTTTGATATAAATAAGGCAGGTTGTGTTGTTTCAACGTGGTTCTTATATCCCCGGCACACTCATTTATCCATGCATATATACATATTTGCTGTGTCTCTGTGAAAACCTCTGGACTCTGGCAAACAGTACAAACAAATTTCCAATTCGGCCAAACTTATTTTCATAACCTGCCCTGAAAAATGCATAGTACCACTGATATGGCCGTTGAAGGCATTTCTGAGTAGTCTAACTTATCCCGAAAATAACAATATCTGGCATACGTCGCTGATACCTGCAGTGAATATGCCACATTCCTGTAAATAAAGGGAGTGAAAACCAAAGAAAAACAGCCAACGGTTCAAAGGGTTAATGTCAAGTGATGTTACTCACTGATCGTTGATGGTTCAGGGAGATAATTCCTTGTGCTCAGGAGTTCTTTAGGCCCTTAAAACGATCTCAGCTTAGGGCTTGTAATCATCATTTTCATCGCAGTTCCAGCCATAACACTGCAATTGATTCCCTCATTACCATGGCAACTGCTCACTGCACTCTGTATACAATCCCCAAAGGTTCAACAGGGATCATTATTATTTTGCAACATGTGTAAAACTCATAACTTCCCTTGCAATTTCATCAAAGTATATATTTCTTGTGACACCAAACCATGTCATGCATACTTATTTCATCTAAACTATAGAAATGGACGGGCTGCAAACTAGCGAAAGGGAAATTACATTAAGCAAACTGCCAGCGCTGTGAATTTTCAGACTTGCCAACAAGAAAGCTAGAAGCATATTTGAAGAAAGCTTGCAGATTATTAAGTAGTAGAAGGGAATGGTGGTGGGTGTTTCTGCTTCTGGGTTTCTGGATGATGGCGTGCATGTGTGTGTGCTGGGTCCCGACTCAGTGTGTGTGTGTGTGTGTGCATGCGGATGTTTTCATTTTCGCCTTGGATCGCAGCCGCTCCTCACAGAGTCGGAGCGATCCCACTCACTCCCTGCTCTTTCCTCGGGGCACGGAGATAGTGAGAGGTATTAATGGAGAGAGTGGTGGGAGGAAAGAGAGTGAGCGAGCAGGAGAAAACATGTTAGAATGAGAAGGGAGATGGATGGACAGAGGTGATGGAAGGGGGGGTGAAAGAGCGAGATGGATGGATGGAGGAGAGTGGGCGGACGAGGTCAGCGAAGAGAGCAATGCAGATCAACAGCGAGCAAGAGGAGGAGGAGCGGAGGGAGGTGGAGGGAGAGGAGAGGCTCAGATCCACCTGGGAAGGTATTTTGGCAAGCAACCCCCTGACTGGCCCGCAACAGAAACGGCCAACAATGACCCATCCTGCCCCGCCAAAAAGCAATCATAGTTTCATCTCTTCTAATAAAATCGCTCTCACTCACTATGTCTACAGCATCTTTGTTTCCTTCCTCCCTCCTGACCTCTCTCAAGTACTTTCAAATAGTTCTTGCTCTCTGATGTACTCCTCCTTTGTTCTTTTTCATTTTTAATCAGCGTGGCCGGACCAATTGTTTAGGCCATAGATGACCCCAACAAGTAAAAGCAAAAAAGACAGACTACATTCAAGCCACATGTGCAAGAAATCCTGAAAAATCACACTCTCTCCTGTTCCACTCTGTTCTGAGTATTTGTCTCCTCTGCATAAGCTGGAGTTGTCATGCACCCGAGTCGACCCTGTGTGCGAGGACAACTGGCTGATGTGCCAAAGGCAGGATTGTAACAAGGACATGGTGCAGCAGAGGGCAGGGAGCAGGACTATGCGTGTGTGAAGTGGGGGAGAGGGAAAGAGAAAGAAGTGATAGAGACAGAGTAAGCATGTGTTGGCAACAGAGGTGGAGAAAGGGATGGTGTGTGTGTGTGTGTGTGTGTGTGTGTGTCTGGATGGGGAAGCCAAATAAGGGAAGTTACAGGGTTTTCTAAATAAGCTCAGTCAACCATACACAGGCCTCTTCTTTGTAAAACCACGACCCCAGGACATTTGTTCCAAGAAAGGGCCAGACAATTCAAGACAAGAAGCAGAGGGTTGAGAAATACAGCTTACAGATGGCATGAGTGCATAATTGTTGGGAAAGAAATATGTGTGCTTGTCTACTAAAGCTGGGGACAGACCTTGAGATTATAGAATCCCACAAAGATGAAACACATGATGACTCTATCTACAAACATACATATTTTTAGTCTTGATAGTCAGAAAGGAGCAAATATATTGTATTGTCTGTCCTCTGTGCTGTGGACCTCCATTGTTGTCCACTATTCATCTATGAGCTAATCACACTATGCTGAGCTAATCCCATATACAGCGTACTGCTTGTGTATTAATCCGCGGATGAAAATAGCCTTCAACACGAACACAGTTTTCTCCTGTTTGTGTAACATTTGCTAGAAACTACAGTGCCCAGATGTTTTAAGAAATTATTAAGTCTTTTTTAAGTATATATTCTCGACCCAAGATTTACGTCTTCAGTTGGAATGAATGGGCTACAGACTGGGTAGGGAAAGGGAGAGACAGAGTAACACATTGTTAGTTTTGGTCTTTTTTCATTGGATTTGTTGACAATAACAAAAATATAGAATATCACCTGTGTTACCCATTAAAAAGAGAGAGCAACAGGCAGGAACTTACTACACTACACACTGTAGGATGATTTTACCTCACAACTCTCAACCGCAATTGGCCTAAGCTGGGAGGTGCTCACCTAAACTTGACCTGACACCCAAATCATCGCTATAATTGGCTCAGCCATTTTAACATGTGTCTTGCCTTCTTCCTAAAGTTAGAAAACACCATGTAACAGATCAGAATTAACATCAGAACAGTTGTACAGTTTGAGGAACTCTCCAAAGATTTATTTTCCCTGCCAGAATTCTTGAATACCCTTTTCATTTAGTCGCACCATTTTAACAACAATATAGAAAAACTCAATAATGAGATTGTGTACTGCATTTATGATCCAGTTCTTTTGTACAGAGTACAGAAATATCCCAAAGTAAATCACTGGGAAGCAAGGTGGATCAATACTGCATACAGTTTTGGTTGTATGGAGAACAAGGACTTGAACTGTATAGTAATCACTGTAGCCTTTTCTTACAGCAGTGCCCCCACAGTGAGGCTTAGCTATAAATACAGAGAGTGGGGGTTATATTGAACCTCTCTGCTCACACACACACACACACACACAGACACACCTACACTCGCAGTCCACTTCGGCTCGCCTCCCAGCAATAGAGAGCTCCAAGTGAGGAGGGTGTCAGCCAACAGGAAAGCAGGGATTGAGGGAGCGAAAAGAAAGCACAACAAATGCAAAGGGAGGGATGGTGCTACAGCGCTTCAGGGGAAGGACAAATCGATACACTCGCACAGATAACACTCCCACGCAACAGCTAAATAATGCTGCTAGTTTGTCTTGCCTTCTCCCTCCGTGACCTCTGTCATCTTTACACACTCTGTGGAAGAGTTTACTCTTGTTTTGCAAAATTACAGAGTTTTAAACAATAGTTTCTGTAAATTTGTTTACAAAATTGTTTCTGTCTGCTTCCTCACTATTAAAAAGCTTTTTTATTAGCTTGTAAGTCTCTTGAAGGACTCATTTTATATTTTCTCCAAAGCTTCTGTTGTCCCAAATTGACACTTTCAATCTGTCCGGTGTGCACACGGTTTGCTTGGAGATACAGGTCTTTGGTTACAATATGACAGGACATTTTTGGTCATTAACACTCCAGTATGTCAAGGTCAAGGGTGTGGACAGCCAGTCAGACTTCGTTACAGCATCGATTTTATACAACATTAGTAGTGCCGCAGCACATAGTGGCATGAGTTAATAAAGCTAGATGTGCATGTTCAAGTATTGTACAGTTTTAGCTCCAGTCACGGCCAATGGCTGTTGCTAAGTAACTTGACTCTACGCCAGGGTTTATTTTGATAATTGGCCTTTTCCCTCACAGCGCCAGTAGCAAGGCAGCCAGAGACGAACTTTGAGTCTTTCAGCAACTGTATCTGAATCTTTCCAAGTCTGTAGAAAGATCTGAGAAAATGGGTTTACAATGCTGCCCCACTCCAAAGGCCTGTTTTGCCCAAATTTGGAGGACACAACTGACGCATCCTCTGAAGCCCTCAGTGTCCCACTGTCCCTTTTGCACTGGTAAGTGCTTTAATGATGCATTCACGCTGTCCTCATCAATTTGTAAAGTTGGGAAATGTGCATAATTTTCCAGTTATTTGCCTTCAGTCATTTAGTCATAAATAAATACCTTACATGAGCCAATGCCAGTAATTATTTACCTAACTGCAGGCTGTTAACAATGCAAGCCAGGCATAAACTTTGTTCTTGTTAGCAGCCTAGACACTGTAATTATGCAGTTGCAGAGTAATGGAAGTTAAAAAATGACTGTTAATCTGACATATTGCTAGGCAATTGTCTGTCACAGCTCATATTGAAAACTCTGATATCATTATAGTTTCCTGATTCTGGTATATAACATTTTGTTAGCTGTATTTTGAGTTGAAGGTCTACTTCCTGACACTTTCTTTGCGTGTGTACAACAGGGAAAATGTGGGGAACACTTTGCTTCCCCAGTAAAGGCAAATTCATTTAACATTCACTAGTAGCCATGACAGACAACAAGACACTGACACTTTTTAATGAAGTGGAGCAGAGGCAGCGTAGGAACACTTCCCCAGCTAAGCAGTAACAGCAGCAATGTGGAACAAGTGTGAAACAGGCCAGTTTAACTGGACCGCCGAGTGTCAGTGTTTGATTGTAACTGGTGTTGATGGCCACTGTGGTGTGAATGTCTGCCTGTTCTACCCGAACTATGACAAGCACTGTGGCTGTCTAGTCAGTAGATTTTAATATCAGCTGGTGCCGTTATGCCTCTAAGTGATTGGTTTGTCTGCAGGTTGTCTGACAAGTCTTATTTACCAGCAATTTATGTTGGACTCATCTTTAATATGGGATAACAGTATTATTCCATCATGCTTTTAGTACATAAATGTTTATTCTGTCTAACTATGATTTCCTGTCGTCTCTGAAATGCCTGACTGGGGTATTGATGATTTGTTGCCCTTAATTAGAAGCTAAAATAGTGTTTATCCATATTTATTAAGGATCACCCTAACGTTTTGCACCGGCACAGTGGCAGAAATGCTAAAAAGCTAAATTTGGGGGGTTGGCTTAACACATATCTCTTATGGACCAAAAAAAGACAGAAAACCTTTTATGTGCGATGTGTTGTCACTGCACTGATGGCTGCTACAACCAAGCTTGTCTACTTTCCTTTAGACTGTTCACCCACCATTTTTAAGCACAGTCTGACTGTGCAGCCAGTCTCCAGCCACCTGTTTGTCTACTTCTCTAACCTGTTTCGAGCTGAAACTCACCCCGGCTCTCTGCCTGTATTAGGCAATGGTTGTTGACAACACTAAGTGAGGCAGTAAATAGCACAGTAAAGTGGGTCTCGGAACGTCTGTTGCGTCTGCTTGTGCGGCATGATTCTTTTTAGTTGCTCTCTGCTCTGTTTGAACAGTTGGCTTTGGGCAGTAAGGCCTCTTTTAAGCACAGATTGTTAGCATCGCTCTGCTCTGTGAATAGCTTGCTGTGTTGGATGCACTCTGCCCGCCTGAGACCGACACACATGAAGCACGGAGTGAACACACACACACCATTGCATTCACACAAAAATGTGAAATGCACACATGCGATGTAATGCTTCTTGAGTCACTTTACTCGATGACTCACTGTCTGATTCAGTCTGTCTCCACATGCTACAGCGTCTGGACCATAATTCCTAGCTGAGACCTTGGTAGAATTGTGTGTACTGCTTGCTTACATGCCAGGAGGAAGATTGCGCTCGGAGTATAGTGAAAACCCTTCTAAGCAGCAACAAACAAACAGACAGTCATTCATAGATTCTGGTCATAGATTCTTTACTGTTCTCTGTAAACTTTTTAAGAAATGGCTGGAGGGTTCAGAACAGAGGATGCTGCAACAGATTTGTTCAGAAAATAGTTGCAGTCAGGGGAAATGGACAAGATGCAAACTGAGGTATAAAAATACAAACAGAGACAAACGTGAACGTGGTAGACCGAGACTATAAAACAGAAAACAGTGGGGAGGAACAGAGATTTCACTTTCTGTATGTCTCTTGTCTCTGATTCTTGCGCCCTTCCCTTCATCCCTTCTTTTCTCTGTCCCTTAATTGCTTGACTTCTATCCCCTGACTCCTCGTGACGCCATCTTGCACGTCTTAATTAAACGGCTGCTTAGAAGGAGGAAGGCATTGAGTGAACGAGGGGATGTAAAGGGGGGAGGATTGGGGGTGGGGAGGGATGGGTGGTGGGGATTAATGAAAGAAGAGTCCGTTAATTACACAACAAGGTCAAGGCCGCTTTACCTTCACAGCTTAATTGCGGCCCCTGATTGTGTTGCAAGGCCTCATTTTTAATTCAAACAGCAGGCGGACTAAACTATGTTAATTGTCGATGTAGAGTGTATGTGTATATGCATGTGCATTTCTGTGTGTGCTTAGGTAACAAGTGTGTATTTTATCAGGCAATGCATCAGTGCACCCTTGGCAGTGGGATTTCAGGGCTGGGTTACATTGTTGAAAGAACTTGTCTAAAGAAAGGATGGGTGCAAAAGTGTATTGTGTGTATGTTACACTTGTTTTTCTAGATGTTTCATGTACAAGCAGTCTCGTCATTCCAGGTTGTTTTGGAATTTGGGAACATGAGAATTTATCTGTTTATTCTGACAATTTATTTTTGATGAAAATTGCATACAAACACAGATTTTGAGGAAATTCAGGTGAAAGACCATTTGCAGTACAAACACTGCAATTTAACTGTTAGCTGTCTTTTTTTACTTAGAGGGACTCTGGTGCATAATCAACGGCTCATTTGCCTAACCCCCCCCCCACACGCACACACACACACACACACATTTTTCTCCTCACTTTTTATTACGGGAAGCAATTTCTGAGCTGTGATTGTCACAAGAAGTTGACTATAAACTGTGGTGATCACTGTGTTTTCGCAGCAAACACAATAATTTTTGGATGCTGGGAGATATAAAATCCTGGTGAAAATCAGTTTAAATTGATGCTCTTTTTAAAAAACTGGGGCATTTTTCACTAAAAGTCTATAAGAGCCGAAAATAATGAGCCTTAGACATAGTTAATGCACGTTGTCCATGTTTATGTATGTGTGTTTCGATCCCTGACATAGAGCTCAGCCGTTAAACCTAGTGGGGGGTGGGTGGGGTTGGAGGATCGGCCCACCTCATCCATCTCCTTGATAGACCAACTGTTCCTCATCACATGGGGTCTTGTGCGCACACACACACACACACACACACACACATATATACACACACGGTCTACACACCCTCCAAAAACATTTTAACTGTCGTATGCTGTGACCATGACTCCCCCCGCCAGTGAGAACACTTAATCAGCCTTATGGTCCAAGTGACCCCCTACCAGTATCTCCATCCATCTCTGCACCCGTTCAGCTTTTTAATAACTTTGGATCAGGACGCTGGATCGCAAATGTCGCAGGGGATGAGCGATGAGCAGGGATTAGGTGTGCCTTAGATGGTCAGCTTGAACACAGGACTTTATAGTAAAGAAATCATTGATCTTGTGTTGGACATTAATGTTTTACAGCAGGAAAGATGTGTGCTTGGATCAATACATTTCATTAAAGCATTTTGATATGAGGATGTTGATACTACTTGACACCTATAGAACAAAACCTATGTTTTGGGAAACCAAGCACTGTATCTGCGGATTTTTTGTGTGTATGCATGAAAAGGAAGCATGATTAATTTCCAGTTTTCCCTGGAGACTATCACCACTGAGATTTGACCTCATGGCCTTGGTTCAGACGTACAGGTGAGATGTCAAATGAGGGTCAGGCAGGTGAGGCTTTCATTGTGTATGCCAGTCTGTGCATGTGAGAAATATACAGACAGAACAGAGCAGAGCAAAAAAAAAAAAGACTGACAAAGAAGTGAGTTGAATGCTCACATTGTCAAGCAAACTTAAACTGAGTGACGAGAAGAATAAACCTGTATGATGTAACACAATGCAATACAGTAAATACTGCCTTGGTTAAAATGTTCAGTTTTTGTTGACGCTTGTTGTTTGTCTTGAATGGTGTATTCTGAAGCTGTTCTTTGTGGTTGTGGTGTGTCATATTGGCATCATATTGAACGGCGTTTCAAACATTTTCTCTGCTTCATTTACATATTTGGACGAGCGAAAATCATAGAAACACCTTCCAAAGTAAACCAGTGGAACAGCATGATGAACATATTACCACAGACGGTGTCAAAAAAATAGAATTTGTAAGTTTCACAAGGTTGTATTTATTACAGGACTGCTGTATTGGAGTGCATTACAATGTACAATGGTTTCTGTTATAAGCAGATGGTTGTTCCCTCTCAATAGAGTATGTCAGGAGACTAATGTTTGCTGCATGCGCCTCTAATCCCCTTGCTACTGTGCATGCATGCATGCCTAGGCACACACTTTTTTCATTCACATACATTACGCACTAATATGCTGTAAAAGATGCACGCCGCCCTCATATAGGCATTCATATACATAATTACACTGCATAAGCACACACAGATATGCACCTTTCCCTATCCTGGTCCCCTCTAAGTGACTCTAATAGGTGTGTTTTCCAGGGTTGAAGAGTTGTCTGATTATCCTTGACCTCCTCTCGTTTAACAATTGGACAAGATACTAGATTGAATGAACAGCTCTACAATTTTTTCTCCCTTCGTTCCCCTCTTCTCCACTGTACTTAAGAATATGCAGCAGCGCTCATCTATCTGCACTCTTGAGAATCAAATTTATCAGGCTGATTTGTCTATATCTGGGTCACAGTCTTTATGAAAATGGCTGATTTCGGGTGAGGCAAAGGAAAATGGAATGTCATTAGTAGGCGAGACTCATTCAAGTTCGCATCCCAGATTTGAATGGCTGATTCAAAAGAATCAAATGAAATCGGCGTGTCACAACAGACTGCAGGCTGAAGATTATGCTTGTTAATTTCCATAACCAGGCTATATTCAACACAAACACACACACACACACACAAATGAGGGGTCTGCAAGAAAACAAAAACTCTCTTCTACTCTCCATATCCTCCCTAATGCTACCACCAGTGAATGTGATTAGCTCCCAGTTGCATATATTATTAAATGTTTCGGAAATGTAAAATCTAGGCGTATGTGTCACAGTGAATTACACATTACACAGTGATCTGAATTGACTGCAACAAATAATTTTTTTCAGCATTACTCGCTGTTTGCTTTGTCTGAGGGTTCTAGGTTTTATTTCAGTTTCCTACACAAACACACAAACGTTCACAGAATTTTCACTCAGTACCTTTTCATGGCTCTCTGGTTGTTATATACAGCATACTCAGAGAACAGACATACTGTAGACATGCACTTGATGCATTTTTATACATGAAAAATTGGAAGTAGTGAAGAATGACATTACATATTGCCATTGCAAATGGGGAGAGATGTAAGTGTCTAAAAGGCTGCTGTGTGTTTAACCTTCAGCAGCATTACCAATCAATATTACTTCTCTTACCTAAGCTTATCTTCACTCTCAGTTTGAAGGTGGAATTGTATTTTAGTGAAGTATGACAGGCAGGAGACACGGAGTGCACACATACACACGCAGCACAACCGCATGACTGTTGAAAAAGAGCAGAACATTGAATCTCATTTCGCTAGCGCTCGACTTGAAATTGCCTGACATTCACATGCAAACATGTTTGCTGACTTGCGGCTGATATGGTTATAATGTAAATGACTGGGACGCTCCCTTCTATTGCTCAAATGCACACACCCAAACATACACACACACACACACACACAATATATTAGCCTAACATTAACATTAAATGAACCCGTCTTCTGCTGCAAGCTGTTTTCCATGCGAGCTGGGTATGTGCAGTAAGGAGTGTCACTGTGTGTGTGGCACTGTCCATCTGGATGTGATGGTGGTGATGATGATAATGGGTATCAGTGGGACGTGAAGGCTGAGAGCCTGCAGGCCACCTTGCAAGGCTTGACCGATCTGTGCTAAAAAAGTTTTTACAGTATTTTGCTGTCCGTCTTTCTCCCAAATCTCTTTTGTTCTTCTGTGTATGCACGTTAGCATTTTGAGACATATCCCATCTTGTGTGTGCGGGTGTATGCTAGCGGCCGCCTGCAACCTGAATGTGCGTTTGTTTTTTCCACACATGTGTGCTCCCATGCAGGTGGCATGTTACTAGGATAAGTATGGACATAGATAAATGCCTGTGTGGTCGAGCTAAATGGAAGCCATCAATCGCACACAGGGGGAAACAAAGCCACAACACACTTCAACACAGTGACCGCTGGACAAGGTTGCCGATCCCACAGTCATGGTCTCACGATTGAGGTGAGGTTTGTTGATGTCACAATGAGGGTCTAAGGCTTGAGCCCTAAGTTGATGATGTCACAATAAGGCTTTTTTTTTGTGCCTTTATTGAATAGTTGACAGTAGAGACAGAAAGCCAGAAAGCATGAGAAGAGAGAGTGAGGGGGGGAGGCCACGCAACAAAGTCCCCTAGCCAGACTCGAACCAGGGATATTGTGATTACATGGTATGCATCCCAGACCACTAAGCCATGGGGACGTCACACAAAACCAGAGTTGGTTACATTATGGTAGGGCAATGACAACCTCTAGCCAGGGCCAATGTTTGTGTCCGAAAACACTCCCTGTTAACCACGTAGTGCACTATATTTACTATCTGGCATTTTATTTGAGTGTCCAAATTCTGTGTGAAATGTGTGCACTATATAGTGCCCTCAAAAATTCCAACAAATCCCATGTCCATGGTTTGTACACTTCTTTTTGCTAACACCTGTCAGTGACGATGCGCAATGATTCACAAGTATCTACACAAAATACGGAATGAGTGAACAAGGAAGTGATTTGGGACACAGCCAGTGACTTCTTACAAGCCAGGGCCAATGTCACAGTGAGGCTGGGAAGCTTCAAGCCAGGGTTGATGATGTTGTAATCGTCATTATACGCTTCGTGCCAGAATTTATGATGTTCTAATGAGGCAAAGATTAAATTAAAGGACTAGTTCTCCCAAATTACAAAACAACATATTTTTACACTTAACCCTAGTGGTATCTACACATGAGGGTATCTGCCCCTGAGATTTCTGCCTCCAATCCAATGAGGGTGAATGGCATTTCATTCGTACTGCTCAAAGCATTGAACAGTCATGTATGTTTTGAGTCTCAAATCCATGGTATGTGATCATCTGTAAAACCCATGCATATGATGAAAACAGAGAACAGGTTAATGGTCAGGAGTTCAAGTTCAGTCCCCCAAATGATATGTGTACTTACTGCAGCTCACTCTGAATAGGAACAACAGCTAAATACCTGAAATGTAAATTAACAGTGCGTGTGTGTGTGTCTGGAAGATGGGTGAGGGAGAGGAGGAGGCGATAATATCCTAAAATTGTTCCCTCTCAGTCTTTTGTTCCACAGCCTCTGATAAATCCTGCGAAAATGATAGCTGGAGCAAAAGTAGGGAGGGCGAATAATAGACAGAAAGGGAGGGAGGGTGGCAGAGAGCAAACATGATCGAGGGAGGGTAGGGGGATGGGGGGAGGGGAGTGGGCAGCGTTTGGCAGGGAGCAGAGCTGATAGCAGTCAAGAGCTATTTGAGAAGATGAGATGGGAGAAAGGTAAACGTCAGAGTGACACGGGTATTAGAGGGAACGGTGAAAACATAGGAAAAGGAGTGGAAGAGGCTCTGTCAACAGTCAGTGATTGACTTCTGTGTGTATGCTTGTGTATGCTTTTGTATAATGTCAGCGTCTCAGCCTACTGAGTCAGTGTGTGTTCATAAAATACAGATATGCATCCTCCGTCCATCTGTCTGCTCTAATCCTGTGTACGCATAAGAGGAAATCCACTTGTCTATTTTTATATTCATATATACATAAGACGTACTATATGTTTTATTTATTCTGTGTCAACCCCTTTTAATAGCCCGACATGAGATTACAACACACACCATAATACCACATATGAAACTATAAGGCATCTGGTAGTTGACATTCACATTCAAAACAAAGACAAATTGTTTCATACCCCATACTATATTGTACAAGTACAACATGTTTTACGCATAAACAGATTAGAGACAATAAAAGGATACCTTTAGCTAGTGGCATGGCTCTAGAGATGGTGGTCTCTTGGTCGGTTGGACAGTCCACCACTTGGGTCCAGATTAAAATATCTCAACAACCATTGGATGGATTGCCATGAAATTTTGTACAGACATTCATGGTCCCCAGAGGAGAAATCCTAATGAAATCCTAATGAATCTCCTGACTTTTACTCTAGCCCCACCATGAGGTTTACATTTGAGGTTTTGAGTGAAATGTCTCGATGCAACAATTGGATGGATTGACATTTGGTTCAGACATTCATGATCCACTCAAAATAAATTGTGGTAACTTTGGAGACCCCCTGACTTTTCATCTGGTGCCATCATCAGGTCAAAATTCTAATGTGTCCAATTATTTGGTTTATGACCAAATACCTGCAAAACTAATGACGTCCCCATTAGCCTCAACTGTACTTTGTGTTTAGTGATAATTAGCAATGTCAGCATTCTAGCAGGCAAAACTACAATGGTGAACCTGGTAAAATATTACCCGTTTCACTTCAACATGTTAGCATTGCCATTGTGAGCATGTTAGTATGCTGATGTTTTGAATGAATTTAGCTCAAAGCATCATTATGCCCAAGTACAGCCTCACACAGCCACTAGCATGGCTATAACTCTTACTTCTTGGTGTCTTTGAGCTTAATTATGCATGGTTTTCCAACCAAAAGTATTTGCAATCCTTTAAAATTCTGTTTAATAATCTCTCTGTCAAGTCATGATATAAAAGATGGAGTGCATTTCATTTGACTCAAATAAGTGAGAAAGTCCAGTCCAGTCCAACAATATCAGTATTTGGTGTCCAGATGCAGTGGCAAAATGCTAAATCTCATTTATGTTGTGCTGTATTTGGGTTATTTCCTGTGTCTTCAGTTTTCGTGTGTCTGAATGTGTTTGAGCTACACTTATACAGTATATCTAGCTGAGCGTGAGTACATTTATGTTTGATCCTCTCCTGGTTCAGGTGTATTTGTGTTTGTTTGTCTGTCCGGGTGGTTGCCTGTCTGTTCCTTTCTGCACTTTCTGTTTGATACAGACAGTCCAGACCTGGCACTTCGGTGCTGTGATGTAACACAACAGCTCTTTGTTGTGTCCGTTTTGTGATGTAACTCTGGTGTTCTTAAATGTTCTGTGTCTAAGTGTATGCCTGTGTGAGAAAGCCAGTGAATGAATCTGTGGGTGTTTACATTCATGCAAGTGTGTGTAATTGTGTGTGTGTGCACGTCTGTCGCTGTGCATACGTGCTACATTCGGCGTGTCTTTGTTGGCAGAATTAGATGTGTCTCCAGCGCAAAGCTCGTACACAGCGCCGCTGACATTAATACCCCTGGCGGCATTGTTCGCTAGTTATCCTCCTGTGTTCTCTGTGTGATGTCAGTCTGTGGTAACCAGGGCAGAACAGAGAATAAAATGATAAAGCAAAGCATTGACCTGAATGGCATGGCTCAGAGGTTTCTCCCCGATTACACTGTGAGGCAGCAGCCAGTCAGTGGGTAGACTTGAATGAGGTCTTTACTTTGAGCTGATAACAGGGATTTATGCTGTAATTCAGGGCTTGGTCATATCTTCAAAGCAGCTAGACACGCAGACAGGTTATGACACTGCATGTAGCGCAAGAAAAAATTGTTGTCTCCGACAAGCAGACCGTGGAAAGTGTGATGAAATTGCTTTTTTCATCAGTCACTTAATGTCAGCCTATAACACTGCAAAAACCAAAGCCTGATTACTGAAGATGTGATATTTAACCACCAATAAACTATACTGACTTGGAAAAAAAGCACAGTTTTGTGTGGAGCCCAGGAGGTGTCATTGCGGGGGGAAAAAAATTGCTTTTGAATAATAATTTGTGCTCTCGATTTCATATTTTGTGCACTCGGATTACTTAATTTGTGTTCTCGATTTAATATTGTTTTTGGCGTGAGACAGACATTTTCAAGTTCTGTCTCTCGCCGCCCAAACAAAGCCACAAAGCCACTCCTTAATGAAAAACACACAGTAGCTGTATAGGTAACTGCTGCCTCCGCTCACAGGACAACGTCTGAATGTAAGGCTTTTTTTTCCACATTCCAGCTCTGACACAAAAGGCGCAATTTGTGTGCCACTTATCTCCATTGTGTTTTTATTTTCCACCTCAGGTTAAGTGACTTTATCAGCCTGCAGGCTTCTGGATCACAAACCTACGATGAGCATCACTGTCAACTGGACAAAGAGACACTGACGCATTCCTTTGGCTGTGGCTGTATTTTTTTTTTACCATTTTGTCACATTTGCCATACTGTAAATATATTATGTTGAGATATCAGGTAGAGGCCAGTTTTTGTCTAAATCAAGGGGAGGGTCCAAAGAAATTATTAATAGGTTTGATTTTTTTTTATAACATGAAATATAAGATTCAGCCAACCTCCCCACCCCAACAAGTTTGTATTGTAACTTATAAATAATTAATGAAGTTACTGCTGCTGAGTCACGTGCATTAAAAAGGCCCATTCGTAATTTGGAGATGCTTGTGTCGTTCCTGCTGCTGTGTGATGGCTACAGGTACTTAATAATTAATGATAAATGGATTATTCAGTGACACGTGAAAATAGACTCAGCAAAGTTAAAGAGGCTAAACTCAACGTACATGAAGGTGTTTTGTAATTTTGGAGAGGTCTGTGTTTGTGCGCGCCTCCGCCAACCAATGCCACGCAAATTGTAGCTTTTTTACGCTCTCTGTAATGTTTATGGACCAATCTCGGAGCTGGAGTGTGGAGGAAAAAAATGCCTTACTGATGTTGTCCTGCGTGCTGAGGCAGCAGTTAAACTATACAGCCACTGTATATTTTTCATGAAGGCTTTCCGTGGGTTTGTTTGGGTGGCGAGAGAGTGAGAGACAGAGCTTGAAAGTGGCTTTCTCACTCTAGAAACAATATTAAATTAAGAAGTACGAACTAAGTAATCTGTGCACACAAATTATTAAATCGAGAGCACAAACTAAGTAATACATTCGCACAAATTATTAAAT
>NTHP01000098.1:982621-1008214 GCA_003416845.1 Oplegnathus fasciatus
GTAGTTCCGTGTTTGTGTTACCTTTTTCAAACAAAATATCAATGCTGTACAGTTTGAATTTTATATTCATGTATTTTGTTTCTTGGGGAAAATTGTGTGGTTACAACAGATTTTATTGTGCACTACTAGTCATTACAGAGGCAGGCGGCTTTCTAATGCTCTCTTACCGATTTCTAGGCCTCTGCACTTGGAGATTTGGGTTTCTTTTTTGTTAAAGAACACTTACTTTTGCAAAAGAGAGAAGCACTTTTGCTGGCACTGAGAACTGAGATCCACCTTGATAGAGCACTTTGAAGGTTTCGTTTTGTATTTCTACAGAAAGTAGGCCTTGCACTGGCATGAGAGAACTATGAAAACAGAAACATCATAATTTCGATGCTCTGTCTACTGAAGAACATTGATTAGAGATGCCGACTTTGAGACCAAAAATGTAGGCTCAGAATGATGAAAACATGGCTGTGGGGATGGCAATGGCAGTTGGTCCACCAGTTTGGTCCAGACAGAAATATTTCAACAACTAAAAGATAGCTTGCCATAAAGTTTTGTACAGATGTGCATGGTCCCCAGAGGATGAAGCCTTCTGACTTTGATGACCCCTTGACTTCTCATCTAGTATCACCATGAGGTTGACATTTTGGTTTTTAGCAAAAACAACAATTATTGGAAAGATTGCTGTGAAATTTCTCAACAGACATTCATCTTTCCCTCAGGATGAAAAATCTTTTGTGATCCCTGACTTTTCATCGAGTGTCATAATCATGTCAAACCTGTAACTTGTCCAATACTTTTATGATCAAATCTAAGCTAATGACATTCCCACCAACCTCAGCTGTGCTTTGTGTTTAGTGCTAATTAGCAAATGTTAGCATGCTAACCAACTAAACCTAGATGGTGACAGTGGTAAAACATCATAAGTGCTAAACATCAGCATGTTAGCATTGTCATTATGAGCATGTTAGCATACTGACATCTGTGCCTAAGCCTTACAGAGCAGCTAGCATGGCTGTAGGCTGCTTTAACAACCTGTACATTTTGTTGCTATAAATACGAATATTTTTAAGCTTTTATATCAGAGAAAACACATATATCACACCTAATACGTACATTCTGCTACTACTTCCCGCTGACATTTGCTTGATCAATGGAGGGAACAGTATGTAAGTAAGTAAGTAAGTAAGTAAAGTTTATTTAGTATAGCACCTTTCACAGAGCAAGGTCACAAAGTGCTTCACAAGAGCAAAAGCATTTTAAAAAATAAGATCACAAAACAGTAAAAAGAAANAACTATACAGCCACTGTATATTTTTCATGAAGGCTTTCCGTGGGTTTGTTTGGGTGGCGAGAGAGTGAGAGACAGAGCTTGAAAGTGGCTTTCTCACTCTAGAAACAATATTAAATTAAGAAGTACGAACTAAGTAATCTGTGCACACAAATTATTAAATCGAGAGCACAAACTAAGTAATACATTCGCACAAATTATTAAATCGAGAGCACGAATTACTAATTCAAGAGCATAAATTAGTAATTCGAGAGCACAAATTAGCAATTTGAGAGCACAAATTAGCAATTTGAGAGCACAAATTAGCAATTTGAGAGCAGGGATCAGTTTTTTTTTTCTACATGACACCTCCTGGGCTCCGTAGTTCCGTGTTTGTGTTACCTTTTTCAAACAAAATATCAATGCTGTACAGTTTGAATTTTATATTCATGTATTTTGTTTCTTGGGGAAAATTGTGTGGTTACAACAGATTTTATTGTGCACTANCAGATCATATGTTAATAGGAAGGGCATTCCACAATGTCGGAGCCACCACTTCAAAGGCACGGTCACCTTTTGTTTTCAGTCGAGCACGAGGGACAACCAGTAAGCCCTGGTCAGAGGGCCTAAGTGACCTACTGGTGATGTATGGATGGAGCAGGTCAGAGATGTAAGTAGGTGCCTGACCACGTAGGGCTCTATATGTAAAAACAAGGACCTTAAAATGAATCCTGAACTTGATGGGAAGCCAGTGTAAAGAAAATGAGACCAGGGTGCTGTAGTAGCTGTTTCTGGGGAAAGAAAAAGCATTTTCCATTCATTGTTCGCACTTCTTCTGCAAGTCTGGGGATTCACATTGGCAACCCTCCAAGCCCATTTCCCTAAGCTCCAGGATATTCTAAATCTACTCTATATTTGGGCTGGAGTTAATATCTATAAATTTTTGTTCTGGTCCAGCATGGTCCAAATCCAATTCTCTTCAGCCAAAGTCCCATTATTTAGTAAAAGCTGGCTTCTTTGGGGGGGATGGTTGCATCCAGTTCAGTCCAATTTCAACTGGACCACTTCAGTTAGACTCCTCTGGGTACCATAACCTCATCACTTCACAATTTCATAATTTGATCCAACCTGAAACACTTCAGCGTACCAATCAGTCTTTTCTCTCCAACCCGCCTACCTGTCTGACCTGGGGTTTTTTGTGTGTCTTTGTGTGTGTGTGTAGAAGAGACCTTCAAAACTGTTTGATGGTAATGAGAATTCATTTTGTGGATGTTAAACTGCCTACCAGCTGAAAGCATTAGCATCAGAATCAGCATCAGCCACACAGAGGGCACTGATCTGAATTAAAGCTCTCTGAATTATTGATTTCCACCTGCTGGAATCACATCCCGTCTCCCTTGTATCTCTCCGTCATGCCATCACCTCTTTCTCTCTCTCTCTTTTTTTTTTTGTCCCATGCCTTGTAAACCTCTGCAAAAGACAAGCACAACTGAGAAATTTCAAACAGTGCCAGGGAAGACTGCAGCCAGAAACAAATGACTGCGTCATTTGGTGTCTATATGTTTTGGCTGTGTATATGTGCCCAATTTTGGTTTTGCGTGCATATTTGTGTTTATTCCTCAGTGGATGTGTGTGAATAACAGTGGGGGTTATGCTGTGTGTGTGTCTGTGTGTGTGTGTGTGTGCAAATGTCTAAAGCAAACCTCTTTTAGTGTTATTAATATTAATTAATGTGTGCTGTCAAGGAGGCAAAGAAACAATTCATTGCTCACATTTATTGTATTAAGTGCTTCATGATTTATTAATGGGCATGTTTAAGGTTAGAGAAAAGAAAGGGAAGGTAAAATAAAGAGAGAAGGGCAAACTATAAATTGATTCCTCCCACAAAGACAAAAGTCTATTAAAGTAATTTGTGAGCTCATTGAAATGTGGATTCTTTGGCCTTTTATTTTTTTTTCATTAGATGGGGACATTGTTGGCATATCTTAAAAGTCTCATTTTTGATCATGAATATTTTATTTTCATTTATCTGATTACCAAGTTTTGCTTTCATATTTCTCATTTTATCCGACCGCCCACAGGCTCTTCGCAAGTATACATGCTAAACAATGCTACTGTTGCATATATTCCCACAACAGATGACCTCAGTCTCACTCGCTGTCACTGCTTCTTTCAGAGTTTCTCATCTGTATGCATCACATGTCCGCGCTTATCTGTTTTTCTGCCCCTGTCTATCTGTCAAGCTGAAGGAGTCCACTCTCCCTCCCTGTTTAATGTCCTTTCTTTGTACAGTATGTAGCCTACCGTCATTCTGTCTCTCACACACCATCTGTCTGTCTGGTGGTGTCTCTGTCTCTCTTAACTATCTGTCACAGCAGTTGGTCTCCTGCCTTAATATCACCCCCCTCCTCCTTATAGGACTTGGCATGTTGCTGCATATCTATATTATTACACCTTCAAGAAATATGTCTGTATATGTGTGTGTGCGTGTGTGCGTACATGTGCTACCATGTTCCATTTAATCGAGGCTCCCTGTTGGCACATAGGACAAATTGATCAGTTGGTTTGCCAGCTGTCCTGGCAGATTTCTCCTTCTGTCTCTCTATTTCTCTAACCACCGCCTCTCCCTTTCTCTCCCTGATGCTCTCATTTCCAGTTTAACTTGTATACCTTGGCAATGAAAAGGCAAAGGGATGAAAAAAAACATGTCTTCTAATGATTGGAGTGGTCTTGCTTACAAGCATCTTCTTTTTTTTCACTGTTGGATGCATTTTAGAGATTCCACATTCTCCCATTGGCAGATGGCTGCTGGCCCATTTTGACTGATGTGACCTTTGCTGGCATTGGCTGTTGGCGTCCCTTCGAATGATGCCTTGCTCTGGAGAATGATGGGCAGCGCGCAAAACCAGCTCCTTTTGTTATCTGAGCTGCACATATTGTCTTGATACACCCCTATCATTAGACACACATTTCCAAGGTGGGCTGGCAAAATGTGCATCCACGCTGAATTGAAGAGATAAGTCAGAATTGCAGCCAGCCACAAATATGGCTAGCCTGCTTTTAAGCATGATAGGTAGAAAATGCAAAACCCATTTCTGTTCTCATAGATCTATGCATAATTTTGCCTTGATTCGGGTGCTATTCACGCTTGATGTCCTTGGCGTGGTGAGGGAAGGATAGTGGCAGCACGGTCAGGAACAAAGAGAGTCTACTCCAGAGCCGCTTGACAGGGTGTGTGTGTGTTTCTGTTATGTCCCCATGCTTGGCTGTGCTGTGAGCTGAAAGCGAGAGGCTTTTCTCTGTGTAATGACAGATATTAGAAAGTCGATTACAAGGTTCTTACAGCCTCGGATACGCAACTCACAGGCATACAGACATGTACACGGGCGCAAAACGCATTCGCGTGCACACTCACTTTGGTCTGAGCCAGGAGAGGCTGACGAGGCCTGCTAATCGATGTGTGATGGCAGGCCTTTTGTGTGTGTGTGTGTGTGTGTGTTTTGTTAGAGTGGCTGAGTAAAAGAGGTGGGATAACAGAGGCCCCTTCGTAATTGTGCTTGCATCTCGATGAACGTCCATAAGCCAGAAGCATTTTGGGACAGCAGCTTTGTGTGTTTCTTTGCACCTGCTGTGTGTACCTCCAACTTGCCTGTCTCACACACATGCCTGTCGTCTCCTCTCTGCCTAATTGACCGTATTCTAGTGTGACACAGTGCCGGAGGTGGGAGATGGGGATGCTGTATCTTTCTTCACAAAACTCCACTTACTGTTTAGCCTGGTTCCAGACCTCAAATACCGCAAATGTTGTCACATTTTGTCCTAATAGGTCTGCTGTTGCTCTCTTGACTGGCTGGAGAAGCAACCAAGCCAATCACAGCCTGAATGGGTGGTGCTAAAGTTGGTGACATTTCTAAGATGTGAGTCAGACAGTTCAGGATATACTAAACTTGGCTAATTACAGTGCTGTTCTAAATCTTTGTTCATGATATATTAAACCACACATAGCCCTATAATACAAATTGAACATCTAATTATTTAAATACATGTTTCTTGCTTAAAAACACTACAAACGTGATTAGGTAGATGGCTAATTTAATAATTTATTCGACTTAGTTGGCTAGCTTGCTAATGTTAGCCAGTCAGTAGGCACAACCTTGAATAAATCTTATTGATTGCTTTAATTCTTTGTATTGACTTCATTAAACAGTCTTCTCTCTGTTTTTGGTAACTGTCCAATGAGGTGTCCTCACACAGGAAAACGATGGATTTTGTGTTGTGGAAGTCTTCAGCGCTGCTAGTCTTTGTAAACTTGCCCAACATAATACATAATTCTGCACATTGGCTACCGTAGTCTCAGTATTGAGTGGGTGCGTCACCTAACAAGATAACTGGTAAGGTAACAAAATACTCGTTCTGTCTGAATATCAGCCTGTCCTTCTAGCCACTCAAACCTGGGGGGTTAATGCATGGAAGAAGAAGCCGCTTGAAGGTTATGTGTTTCTAATTGGAGGAGGGAGAGGGAGTTTAAATTGAGGGAATAAGACAGTGGGGGGCAGATTAGAGAGAGACAAGGGGGGGAGAAAGGTAGAATGCAAAGCAGAGGAGAAAAAGCAAGCCATGAAGAGTGGGAAAGGGAGAAGAATAGAAAGAGAACAGAGGAGAGAAAGGAAAAGCGGGAGAGAGCATACCAGAGCTGTTAATGTAGACCCGCTGTTTAGAATACAGTCTCAGAAGAGAGGAGACCAGAGCATCGAGCGGTTGCTGGCTCCCTGATTTCACACCCATTATCACCTGCTACAAAGGCACGGCAAGTGGAAAATGAAACTGCATAGAGGGAAAGTGTAAAATAACCTGTTTTATTCTCCGTGTGTTTGGGAGCGTGTGTTTATGCGCCGCCCGTTGTCACACGTGCATTGATAAGCTTCTGTTACATGGTGTGTATTCTTGTGCACTGCGCATGTAAGGTCACGAGTGCTTATCGCCCTCGCCCACATTCTCACCTTTCGTAGTCTCTCTCTCTCGTGTGCAGTAGTTTGCTGTCACTGACTGCACAGGGAGATCTTTGAAAAGAAAAAAGAAAAAACCTGGCAAATAAAGTGGGATATGTGGAAAACAACTGCAAAATTAAGTTTGGGGTTTTGCAGCTGCGTGCCTGCACATTGCCTTGGCTTGTTTTCATTTGCCTAGCTGGTTCAATCCAGTAGCAGCCTTTGATGCCATTTGCCAAGGCCACTGATCACACGTAATGTGAGAATTGTGTTTGTCAGATGGATTAAGCTAAAGTCTCCTCTACTTTTCTCCCTTAATCATATCTTTTATCTCGTCTGTACTTCCCTTTGGATTCACTTGCTTTCTGTTTTTTCTCCGTTCCTTCTTAATTTTCTCTCTCGTGAATTGAAAGGGAGATTAGAGCTTTTTCTCCTAGGCTTTAAAATACTGCTATGCAATACTAGAGTTTCCGTGCGAGAAGTGAAAACGCTTCAGTGATATGAAATGGCTTTCAATTATTTTTAAAAGGGCTGAAGATTTTTTTATTAGCCTCCCTGTAGAAATATCTCATGGTTTTAAATTTCTTTTACATAACAATGTGTGATTTATGTGTTCATCCCCTGTGCAGAATTCTCTTTAAACATGGCTCTTGATGGGATTTCCCTTGTTAACATAAAGGAATCTAAGATTAAATTGATAGGAAATAATTAATGCTCCGTCTTTTTTTGTGTTCTTCTTCAGCGTGTCCCCCCGGCTCCTACAAGATGTCCTCCAGGCAGCAGGAGTGTTTTCCCTGCCCAGCCAACAGTGTCGCAGAGGAGGAAGGATCTGTGGTGTGTGTGTGTGAGGAGGACCACTTCAGAACCCCCCTGGACACACCCTCAGCACCATGCACAAGTAACAAGATTATATATGTTTATATTTGTGTGTGTCCTCTCAAACTGCAGCTTTTCCTATAGTGACTATAGCACCACACCACTCGCGCACTGTATCGTTTGATGTGGACATTTTTGCATTAAGTGAGCAATTTCATGTAGGTAACCCAATCATTATCACACCCACCCATTCAGCCTTTCATATGTTCAGATTTATACTCTTGCCGTTTGCATTTTTTATCCCTAAAGACCACTTTGCCTCCGTCCTTCACCCTGAATCCTTTCATCCGCCTCCGCTTTTTCATCTCATCACCTCTCCGTCTGACCTGCACCCACCTTCCCAGTTTTCTGTCTCCCCATCTATCCTCATTCTTCCATCTCCAGCTCCTCCTCATCACCCCATTTCCATGTCTCATCTCGCCCAACCTTCACCTCTCCTTCACCTCTACCCCTCCTCCAGTACTGCATTCCTTTCATGTCCACCCAAAGACATGTCAGGTGTCTCTTTGAATCATCTCACATTGTTGGAACCAGGAACAAGTCTGTCCCAAAACTAGAGACAGGATACAATGCCTCCTGCCGCTCTACTGATAATAAAGTTGTGAGGTGGTTAAAGAGTTTTTAAAGCTACAAGCTCAAAGGATGTGTATGCTCAAACAACCATCACTTTTTTCTTATTTCCCCTTGATAGCATCAGTAAACATAGAACATTTGCTGTCTTGTTTGAGACAGAGTTAAAAAGTATGGATTTTTAAAGAACAGTTTTAGATGTAGTACATTTTAAGGATATCAGATAAACCCAGTCCTTGTTTGACAAAATTTGTAGAGTTGCTCTTCCATTGAGAAAACGCTCTTATGATCATAGACGTTATTTTATGTTTTAAGGTGGACTCTCACCCCTCCCAACCTGTGCTTACACCCCCTTCTATTTCATCTAATAGTATACACACATTATGTATCCATCCACTGCAGCCATTTTCTCTGCCTCTTAACCTTTTATCCCTTTTATCGCCCATCCATCCTTCATCCCTCCTACCATCTCTCCCAACATTAGGTCCACATTAAGTATTCGTCCAAAAAGCCCATCACCCCATTTTCTCCATCTTTTTGCTTAACCTTGTACATTCTCCATATTCCTCCACCTTTTCTCCTGACATTACAGATCCATTTTCTACGACACATCCATTATCCACCCAATTCACCGGACCACCCCATCTTTTTCTATCCCCTCCACAGTTCCTTTTTGACCCCCGAACACACTTTCCCCCCCTTTTTTCCCCACTTTTCTCTCTGTCTGTCGCCTTAACTCGGCCACTCATCACTCTTCTTTCTATCGACTGCCTCCTCGCATTTTTCTTCCTCTTCATCCATTTCATCCATGCGTGTTATCACCCCATTCTTCTTCCCTCTGTCAAACTGAAATCTCATCCCTCTGTCCTCAAGCGACAAGCTCTATAATCTCATCCCCACTGTCCACGCATTATCCGTTCATCCCTCACCTCTTACCTTTACTCACCCTTTCTCACCCCTTCTCACATACCGAATACCATTCTCCTCCAATAAAGATGCACTACAAGGCCAATAAGACAAAGACCATACAGGATAGCCTTATTGATTTCTGCATGGAGAAGCTGATATAGCTTTGTAATTAGATGGAGGAATAATGGGCTCTATATCCCGGGAGTACTGAGGGCAGTAAAATCTTAGGGTCACTAGGTCTGTGAGTGTGTGTTTGTATACATACACATTCACTTGTGTACATATATATATATATATGTGTAAGTGTGTGGTCATACTAGCTTTTATGGTAACCGCGATGGAAGGGTGTAATTACAATATTGATCGCTGAGCTCTCTGATTCCTGTGTGATAACATTTATAGCAGCCTAATGACCACATTAATTACACTATTGATTCAGTAATTATGATCATCCCCAGATTTGGCTAATCCACCACATGGTACGGATGGAGAAAGAGAGAGAAAGAGAGAAGTTGATGAATCTAGAACTATAAGAATAAAAGGGACATTTTGCCAGATGAATGAGGTTTGATATGCGCACCTTATTATCTCAGCAATTAAAGAATAATACCGGTGTAATTTTATTCTTTTCCCTATGCCATTAACGCCTGTGAAGGATCCAAACCTAATGTGTTTACCACAGTTAGAAGCCACGGCTGTCTCTTTGAAATAACAGACTCCTCATTGTTTTAAGAGTCCTTTCGAAACAGAAGAACACACGGCTACATTATTTCAAATGAGATTCATCTTGTAATACTTCCTGACATGACTAATTACCATTGTTAATGACGACTATTTACAAATTTCCCATTACAGCACTCTGTGAAATATTTCCTGGTGACAGTGAAGAGGCAAAGTAAACTTTGGGAGCAGTGAAAAGAAAAAAATGTCTCACTGGGGACAGAAATGTTTCTTTGTATTTAATTTTTGGCAGAGTGGAAGGACTGCTGACAGGACTGCAATGGCAATAATTGTAGTATAATAACTACAAAAAAAAATATCTTTAAGTAATGCATAATGTTTGCCAATGTCTCTGCAAATGGATTTTTGAAAACAGTGGGAGCCCGTGGCTTCCAGGAGGAAGGATAAAGTTGCAGCATAACAGTTTTAACTTCTGACGTAGGGAAATACATAAATGCAGACTTTTCATGGACCTTAGTGACACAAGTGTAAAAAACATTTGGATTTGCTTCAGAAGATCTTAAACTTAGTTAGAATCAGCGGGTTATTCACTGTAAATGTATTTCTCTGGTCATGATACATTTTAATTGGATACACATTTGGCTATCCTCACTGGTTAAATATGCTAGCCAACGTACAGTATTGCCTACAATTATATTTCTGCGTTTGTCCCAGCCAACATATTTTTTCCTGATTTTATCTCGATGAAGGCATCTTGATTGAGTTAATCTTGATAAACAAACACTACATCATCGTTATATAGCTGACTCAGGATGAGAGCAGGACTGATAATAGATAATTTAATGTTAGCTAATGTGGTTTGCAAGCATGCAGATGTTAGCCAGCCAGCCTAGCTGCCTGTTATTTTGTTTCTGCCAAATGGATAATACACATAATACACTGGCTAGGTCTCCGTTTTAGGTTGATTATTTGTCTTGACTTAATTTTGCTGCCTGAGCTTCTGGCTTAGGTAAATACATAAATGCAGACTCTTCTTAGACTTTAATGGTAATATCTTACAACAACATCAAGCGCAAGTTTTGCTATGCAGTGTGTTGGAACAGCAGTGGAGAGAGAGTCAAAGAGTCATTTGGATGGACGGGAGAAAAGGAGATGGAAGATGGAGACAGATGGAGAGTGAAAGAGGGCAAAAGATGGGAACGAGAGGAGCACAAGAGTTGGGGAGGTCAAGTTTTAATAAGCAGCGCTCAGATTTAAAGATGATAAGAGAAAAAATGGAAACTTCAAGAGAAAGAGGGAGTGCAAAGCCGAGAAAGCACGAAAGTAGAGAGAGATGTGAATAAAAGGCCCAGCTGTGTCTACATCAAATGTGTGTGTGTGTGTGTGTGTGTGTGCTTGTGTATGCGCGTTCACACTCTGAATGCTCTCTGGGCTTATGTAACTCTGTGCTCCACGTGTGTCTGGGAGCGGGACGCAGCTGTGGTGTGTGACGTGTTTGACAGCACGCACAGAGCAGCACACCTTCACTTATTCATCACGCAACACATGCACACACATACAGGGGCACATATAAAATTCATGGCCTTTAATGGACCTGAGCTCTATTCAGCCTCTGTGTGCAAGGACCTGCAGGAAAAGGCACAGGTCAGTCAGGACACTGACTTAGTGATGAGATACAGACCTCTAGCCTGACATTTTACAGGAATTTAAATACTGGACAGTATATTTTATTTTTAGCTTTTTTGTCACATGTGGTGGTTGATTTTAAAACGCTCGAGGTTGTGCATCAAAACAGTAGTATAAGGACAGATGATGTAATTTTCCTACAGATTTCATTGGCTATGACAACTCAAGTATAATCCAGAGACACATATATGTCCCGCCACAAATGTTGACATACACAGCCTTATAGTACGAAGCTCAGACTCTAATGCGTCTGGCATATCACAACCCTCATATCACATCAGATTTATGTTCCATGAGAGTTAAAAGCCTTCCCCTGGCAACTCACCTTTATTTACTAATGGTAAGCAGAGGATTTGTTCCACACAGCACCGTTGACATCAGTACATAATGGACAAACTTGGTATCCATGCTCATGCACGCGCATGTTCAGACAACAGGCAATGTCATTGATAAGCCAATAAAGTCATGAGTTGTTGT
Source organism: Oplegnathus fasciatus (assembly GCA_003416845.1). Classification (NCBI taxonomy): domain Eukaryota; kingdom Metazoa; phylum Chordata; class Actinopteri; order Centrarchiformes; family Oplegnathidae; genus Oplegnathus; species Oplegnathus fasciatus. The sequence continues at coordinate 994,067 of NTHP01000098.1, forward strand.
TTTTTTTCCCATCAAAACACACAGCTATTGCTTTTAGCCCTGGTCTGAGTGTTTTTCCTGTCTGTCTGCATCATCAACAATCCTCTATCCCAATCCAATAAATGTTTTTTTTGACTCCCAATGCCAAACCATATTAATGCTGCATGATTTGCAAACTGAGCTCATGCAATCCCACCATAATACCCAATGCACTTAGTCCAACAGTCATGTGAAAAATGTCAAGCTTCAGCAACATGATGCAACATGCCGCTGCTATGATCGCTCCAGTGTGTGTAGTACGCATTGCTTGGTTTTTATTGGTATGTAGTGACATGATTAGACAGAGTGTAAAATCCTTTGCATAACAATTGCAGACAGGAGGATGTGTTTGATTAAGTATTGATGTTTACAAAAGAGAGAATACATATCGTCTAGTCCCCTCTCTATTTGTGCGTGTGTCTTTGTTTGTTTTCAAAGAAGACCAATACATTTTTTAGGCCTCTAACAATAAACCAAAATTAAATTTTCTTTCTCTCGTCTCTCCAGGGCCCCCTTCCCCACCTAGAGACTTGGTCTGCACCCTGAAGCAGTCCACGCTGATCTTGGAGTGGGCCGCACCATCCGACACAGGAGGCAGGGCGGATCTGACCTACAGCGTGGGGTGCCGGAGATGCGTCGGGAGGCAGTGCGAGCCATGTGGGGCAAGTGTTGGCTTTGTGCCTCAGCAGGTCGGCCTGACGGAAAGAACGGTGACTGTGGTCAACCTTCTCCCCAACACCAACTACACGTTTACCGTAGAAGCCTTGAATGGAGTGTCAGAGCTGCTGCCCAACAAAAGGTTCTACACCCTGGTCAACGTGTCAACAAGCCTGCCTGGTGAGTCCCAGTTTAACCACACACATTACACAAAATCACACACACGCAAGGAAAGGGCATTTTACATTTTAAATTGCAGTCTGTCAGTCAGGAAACAAACAACAGCAGAATGAGGTCACACTGCATTTTCAAAAAGAATATGTTGCAAATATACTCAAATGAGACAAACCAGCACACTTGGGCATCTCTTAAATGCTTTGTGCATTTGGACTACATTACGTGTCAGCTAAAGATGAACTTTAAATTAGCTGCATGTGCATGTCTCAATTCGAATACCTTGCAGTAGACCGCATTTTAAGGAAGTCCACGAGGATCTTGCTGATTTGACTGAATTTGCAGCGATTTTTCGGTGCAAGTTACAGTAATATTTTTTTATTATTTTGCTATAGGTTGGGCTAAAGTATAAAACCTGGCTATGGGGAAAAGATTATCAGATTATCAGATTTTTACAGGATGTAATCTTTCAGCTGACTTACAAGGTCGCCTAAAAAATAGCCTCACACAATAAATCTACGGCAATAGCTATGTGAAAAAGCACCTCTGACTTCTAACGTTTTGTTTCATAAAAGCACATGAATTTCTTATAACATTAGTGGAGGCAATTCAGGAAGGGTGGGCTGCTTGTGCCTACGCACACACGCCCACCAAGTATAAGCATATATATTCACACACGTAGATTCACGTGCACACTCGCAGGTGCTGTATACGTCTTTGCTCATAAATGGATTTATGTATCTTAGGCACACAGTGACCTTTGAATTTATGTAGATTCTTGGCACGCATACAGCAACATACTGTACTGTACACATATACACAGAGGCATTCAAAACCGAATGTGCCTCCAGTAGAAGGATTTTCATATATGTGTATGCTTATAACAACACAGACTCTTTCCCCATACTGCCAGTGTGCGCCTGTCACTGCAGACAGAGCAAAAAGTCTCGCCGGTCGAGGTGATCTCATTTTCATCAGCAGCAGTCTTCAGCAGGCCATTAGCCAGGGGCATGAAAAAGCACTTTGCCAAGTAGCCCTGTCAACCAGCTCTGCAACGGCACTATTTGGAGGAGCTCAAGTGTGAAAAGACCAAACACACACACACACACACACAAAGTACAAGAATACATTCTGGCTTGAACGCTGACAAACACTCTATAATACACAAACGCACACATACATTTACCTGTCATTTTTACTGTGCATATTTTTGAAAAAAAGCTTGTTTACTCCGTTTGTTTGCAAATCCTTTATTTGAAAATGCTGAAAGGAATATTATTCTGAGGAGAGTGAAGGCATAATCAAGCCAGTGTAGTATGAGGGTGGAAAGACTGAAAGGTGCTGCACAAGGAAGTAGGTGATGGAGAAACAATGAGAAAGTGAGACTGGCAGAGTGTGTTTTTGCCATTAATTGCAAATTAGCTTAGAGAAATGTGCTGCATAATGAATGGAGAACTGTTAGTCATGTGTGAGTGGAGTAGCCTATGGGTCTCTGGTTAGTTTCAAGTTAAGTGAGCTACGTTTATAATAGCAAAGATACTCTTACTTTATTGAAGAAGGAAGTAAAAGGTTTGCATATAAATAATGTACATTGGGTCTTTTAATTAATGTTAGAATTTGCCTCCATACAAAGAGGGCGGCTTTAAGTAAATTGATGTTGAGGGTATTTATAATGACTGTGTGTGCTTCTCAGTGGCCCAGATTCTTTTGTTGACCAACTCTAAATGTTATGTAAGTGCAACATCTGGACATCTGGACCACATGGGGTGAGTGAGAGGCTAACGGACAGCTTTATGCGTGTGCAGTATGCACCAGAGCTCTGTATCTCTGTCGATCTCCTAACTTTGAGACTGCAGTATTTTCCTAGAAAGGTCATTTTGTTTTGCGAAGACAAAAGTTCTTTTTATCCTTTTTATCCTTTAGTGAGAGAAAATGTCTGCAACTCTTAGCTTGCTAAACGCTCACCTTTCTTCACCGGTCACTGGTTTACTTTGAATCTCTAAGTTTTCATGCTGGGTAAAGGGTGTACTGTCAGCGTGTCTAAGGTTGTTTGCTGAAAACTTCCGCTTCCACTTTTTTATAGGAGTGGTAGTGAGAGCCATGAGACTCAACCATACAGTGTAAGTGTGAGCCCGGATACCAAAATAATGAGCTAAAAGTAGGTTTGAAATCCATGTTAGCACGGCTGATGCTAACATGGCTAACAAGCTACAACTTAGCCGTCTTTAGCTCCTTAAAGGGATTTAGCTAGCCGAAAACCCCGAGCTACAAGGTTAGGGACATTATATCAGAAAAGGACAAACCTGTGATGATTATTTCTCCCGTCCCCACAGTTCTTTCAACCTTTCTCCCTTTTATCTCTCCGTCCCTGTCTGTCTGTCTTGTCAGCAGTTGCCATGCGGTTGATTTGTGGTTATTATGGGGTATTAGGGTGTGAGTTGTCCCGCTAACCGTGTCATCCAGAGGGATTGGACAAGGGGTTAGGAGAGTGTGTTTGCAGGGGTTTCAGAAGACTTTCTGTGTCAGGGAGGATTTAGACTGACATTTGGTGTGGGGTGTTTAAGGCTGCCTGCCTGTGTGTGTGTGTGTGTGTGTGTGTGTGTGTGTGTGTGTGAGAGAGAGAGAGAGAGAGAGAGAGCTTTTAAAAAACAGCATTTGATTTTGAAATGTGCTTTAGAATTACTTTCCATGTGTCTTGTCTTACCTCTCCTGACTTCACCAGATGCATGTCAGCTTTTGTTCAAAGACCTGTGATTTCAACACATGACCAGCAGAGCATGGTTCAGATCAACAGCTAGCCAACTAAGGATCACCTAAAACCTCTTGCCTGCTCTCCTCAACGGACAGCTTTCCATTAGGATCAAGTGGCGTAGGGCTGTGTGAATGTGTGCGCACACATGCATTTGTGTTAGAGTGCTGCGGTGGGATTAGGAGACTGCTCAATTGTATCGGGCATGGGATATAGTTTGACTAATACTGGTAGAAATAGTCAGCATCTTCAACATAAGACAAAATTAAAGCTTGAGATAGATGAAACTTGATGAAACTTGAGATGAAAATATAAGAAATAATTTTTCTTCTTAATATTATTATTCCAGTAAACTGTATCCCTGAAAATATGGTACTAAATTACATGTAATTTTCACTTTAGTTAGTCTTGCTCTCTTTTTCGTGCAACCTCTTGCTTTATCTCTCTGTCTCTTTCTTGTCGTTTGTAGTTAGACTAGTCATCTAGTCTGTTAGACATTTTTTAAAAATATCAAAGAAAAAGTAAAAGAAATGGCATCCCCAATCGATATCCGATCCATAAACATTAACACTACTTCCGCTCGGAAGTCCGACCTTTCAGCATTTGGTATCTGTTGCCATGGGAGACATTTGAAACTATCAGAGAAACAGGGACAGACCCATACTGTTTTTGTCCACCACTTTTAGCATCTGCTCCAACTAAATCCATAAGGACTCTGTATGTCTTATTTGCGCTATAGAACATATGCCCAGCGGATTAGAACAGAAAACATTGCCGGGGGTGGGAGTGATCAGAGTCTCTGTGCACTGTGAAGTGAGGTAGCTCGTCTCCAGGAGCAGGCAGTAATGGTCGGAAATCCTGTGCAGCCAGGTCAGGTACAGAATTGAAAAAAACATTCCTGCACAGACCTCAACCTTGTGTCCGCACATGTGTGTGCGCCTCCACACCAAGACTTTACACCATCAAAACTCACTGACCTTTATGAATACTGCAGCAGGGATTTGGAACAAAGCTAACACATACCAGCACACACACACACACACACACACACACACACACACACACTCACTTTCCCTTTCTCTCTTGCCACCTCATCATCTCTTCATTACTTTTTGCCTTTTTTTAACCTCCTCCTCTCCTCTGTAACTTGATCTTTTCTTTTTTTACCCTCTATTTCCTTCCTCATTTCCCCCACCTTGTCCTTTCCTGCTCTCTCCATAAACTCACTATTCTTAGATGGTAATTTCTCTCCCTCCTCCTCCTGCCTCTCCATCCGCAGCCACTCTTCCCACTATCTTCTCTTTCTCTCACCGCCTGTCTTGACATAATCACCGCTGCCCTCTTCCTCCTCACCTCCCTGCCTCTCTCTTCAACTCTTTCCCCATCTTCTCTTACTGTAGCATATTTGTTTTTCTGGGCACGGTAAGCTTGTTAGCAGCGGGTGGTATGGTTTAGCTGGCAGCTGAGGGCCAAGAAAGCCTGAGGATTTAAGGGCATGGTCTGACATTGGGAGAGAAGGTGCTAACGGGTATTATATTTAGGCCAAAAAACCCCAACCACACACATAGACACGCAGGGGGTCAATTTACATCTATGCATATACTAAGATTTTCTTTCTTAGCGGATGAAAAGCATCTGAAACAGCATTTTAAATCTAGTGACATTAAAACCCTCCATTAAAAGCAAATACAAATTGAATTCTTTAAAAGCATCTCCTCGAACCGAATGCTTGCACATGCACAGTGGAGGAGTGGATTTCTCCCAGACAGATGGGGTTTTATCAGGACTCTCCAGGCCACTAAGGGGAAGGGGGGAGTTTTGCATGGCGTGTCAAGGATGGATGGATGGATAAAAGGCAAGAGGAGAGAAGGGGATAGAAACATGACTGGAGTTGCATGAGGAGATGGGGCATGGGCTAGGTAAAAGGGGGATCAGTTTTGCCCAGGGCTCATGGGGCCCCTTATCCAGCTGTGGATTAGGGATGCATATATATGTGTGTGTGTGTGTGTGTGTGTGTGTGTGTGTGTGTGTGTCTGCTATGCGTGCCCCAGGCCATACACACATTTTCATGCATTTGCTTTACCATGCTTGCATGCTATAATGGTCTGTGCATTGCTTCATGCTTGATTTGTGTATGTCCAAGAAAGGATGCGATAATGACATCTTGCCTCAGCATTGTTCAGTGTGTGTGTGTTTTGTGTGTGTGTTTGTGTGTGAGCAAAACACACTTGGGTTGAATGTCTTGGCCCCCAGTGGTACATCCAAAGCGCTTTAGCTGAGGCAGGGAAGAAGAGAGGGATGCAGGAAGGCTGTAGAGATGGGGTGGAGGTGCGGGTCAGGGAGGAGGAAGGATTGGCATTTCAATATCCTGAGAGGATTACTGGCCGGGCTTTAGATGGCTGGTCCCCGCGGAGTTACATGGGCCTGAGAGATGGACGTATAAAGGGAGGAGAGGAGAGAGGGATGAATATAGAAGTGGAGGGATGGGGAGAGGTGAGCGGTGTAGCATTATGAGCAGAATGCATTCTGGGTGCAGGGGAAAGGAGGGCAGGGGGTGAAGAGCAAAAGCGAGAATACATGTATTTCTTCAAAAATGGTGTGCATACAGTAGAAACTTTTTTGTCTGAACTATCTGGTGCTTTAAGCAAATATGAGCGAAAACTGCATGAAGAGTACATTTGCAAGTTCTTGTGTGTGGATAAAAGTCAGGAGATGAGAGGACAACAGTAAGGTCTCGAGATAAAAGGGGGAAAATAGACGAGGAACACAAAGAGTCAACGACGACTAGAAGCAAGCAAGGGAAAGTGAGACGAGCAGCAGAAGATATATAGTGTAAAAATACAGGAGAATAAAATTGTAAAGTTGAGGGAAGCAGAAATCAGAGGGAATGTGGTGGAATCCTGGTGTCAATGGAGGAATGACTTCTCAGATCATTTACATAAAGATATAATCTCAAAATTTTTTATTTAAATAAATGTCTGTTAAGGCAGTATCTATCGCCAAATGATGCAACACAATGGTGATCGGGCCTATAGCCCACTGATGAAAGCCCTTGCATTTGCAGTATTACGACCCGGGTGCTGGCAGCGACTTTTTTTTGTGAAACGTTGGAAAGCTTTACCTCTTTTAGTTACTTGAATTAAATCATCTGAGAACTATTGAGAGGGAGTACCTGCTAACAACTCATAGGCATCTGAAACAATGACAAAGGGCCCCAACCAGGCTTTGTAAGCCGAAAAGGTTCCAAATAAAGATATAAGATAAAAAGTGTCTGATAAAATCTTGAACATTGTATTGTATTTTATAAGCTTATTAAATGTATTTTTTAATGTAAAATCTGAGAAGTAACTATAGTTGTCAAATAAATGTAGTGGAGTAGAAAGTAAAATATTTCCTTCTAAATTGTAGTGGAGTAGAAATATAAAGTAGATTAAATTGGAAATACCAAGTAAAGTATAAGTACCCCAAATTGGACTCATCTATTGTCCAGTACTTGGACAAGTGTACCTACTTACTTTGCACTACTGCCTGGTATGCCATTTCCTGTAGGGTCAAAGGAATTGAGGAAAAGGGAATATTGAATGTTTGAATGGTGGAAGGAAGATAAGAAGGGAGGCTAAACAGAATGCTGGAGTTGTCTCTACTCTCTTGATGTAACACCTCTCATGATTTTCTAAGAACTCTGGCTTCTGAGTGCACGACTCTTTGAATATTTATAAGTCTGAGCCTGATTTCATTTGGGATTGCACCTTCCCTACTTCATGAAAAACTGTCAAATAATGTTTTGTTTGTTTTTTCTTTCCTCCGCTGAATGAGTGCTCCTCTGCTTCGTTGTCATTTAGTTTCCAATAGCCTTTTTTTTCCTCACACCTCTCCACCTTCTCTTCCCTCATCCCCGCCTCCAGCCCTCTGCATGGAGGCGTTTGGATCCTTTTTGCCTCCTTAATTAGAAGTGATGGGAAGGTGAGGCTTCAGCAGGCACCAAATGAATAGAGTCATCAAGCTACTTTTCAGGACTATAGCCCAGCCACTTAAGATGCTTTTTCACCCTGTGATGGGAATTTTAATTGCCTACCTCTTGGCTTATAATTGGAGTCTATGAAGAGGCACTCTCAGAGTCTTCAGTATGTGTGCTCTGTATGTGGATTTTCCAGGCTGTTTCTTGTTGTTCGGGGAATTGTAATGTTCACTTAGGAACAAAAACAAAGCTTAGAGGTAGCTGATGACACGTACACACAATGTTATCCTCATAATCAGAGTATTATACAAAGCTTGAGGGCTGTCTTTGATACACATCTTTTGCCAAACCCCTCTCAGGAGGGGAGAGAAATAGGTGAAAACACAAACTCTTAAAGTCGCGAAGAGACTAGAAAGAAAAGTTCAAACTTCAAAATCATTCTCATATCTCATTTTCTCTGCTTAATACCTTGTGAGGTCTTTATCGTGCCTCAGCTTGGCGGTGTGTGCGTGCCATCTTTGTTTTTTTTGTGTGGGGCTTGGTGCTGGAGGAGAGGGGAGAGGTTGGTGGCATCCTGCTGTGTGAAAGAAAGAGAGAAAGTTGTGTAGGGATGCATCTGTCTTTCTGAATGACAGCGTACTCTGATAGAACAGTAGGTGGGTGACAGACAGTTCAGCTCATCAGACCAACATTGCACAGACACTCAGACACATACACACTTCTTTGTCATTCACTGTGCCTCTTTTAAATCATTTTCAGACCGTTCAAAACAATACATACAGTATACTTTTTTTGGGCAAGACTGTATATTTGCCCTTTTTTTTCCAAATCTTAATATTCATCAAAGTTTTCACCATCTTAGAAAAAAGAAATCACAAATCTCACATTTTCCCAGTGGTGGAATGTAACTAAGTACATCTACGCAAGGACTGTACTTAAGTACAAATTTGAGATAACTGCACTCAATACTCATGTATTTCCATGTCATGCTACTTTATACCTCTACTCCTTAGAGTAGAAGTAATTCAGAGGGAAATTACTTATTTTTACTTCTTATGTTTTACTCCACTACATTTATTTGAAAATGTTATTTACTAGTTTACTTTACAAATCAAGATTTGACATACAAAATATACAATCAGCTCAAAAAATATGATGCATTGTTATAGATTAAACTGTCTAACTGTGTATAAAATAGTTTATAGTACATTTGCTCCACCTCGACCAACTACGGCAGTAAAATGCTAATAGTATAACACTTCGACGGTCAATTTTTCTGAATTATGAGTAATTTTACTTACTTTGTTAATAATACTTTTACGTAAGTGACATTTAAAGTACAAATCCTTTAATAACGGTGTATTTTTATACTGCAGTGTTGCTATTTTTACTTCAGTAAAAGATCTGAATAGTCCCTCCAGCACTGCCTTCTCAAAAACCTAGCATGCACTATGTGAGATCACCTCCTCTCTCAACATGTTTGACTTGCACTTGACTTGATTGAATTTGCACTTGCACTAAAGGAAGGAGGATGTAGAGATGTGAGCGTATGTGTGCATGCATTTGCTCTCCTTGCGAGTCTGTCAGGGCAGATAGAGCTTTCTTCACCTTCTTAGCCAATCTCCTGCAGCAGGCTTGGGTCAGCCACTCTACAGTGTGTGTGTTTTTACAAGTGTGTGTGTGTGTGGCCTGTGTTTTTATTTGTTTGAGGCTCCGGGCAGAGGCTGTCTGGCTTGACGGACATGTCATGATCAGACCATGCCTCTGCCTTTAGGCTGAAGCACACTGGGCCAGAAGAGTGTTCAGAATCAGTCAGTGTGCAGCTGTCAAGAGCAGTTTAAGCAAGTCGGCCCCAGTCGCTCTCCCCTGGTGGTGTAGTGTGGGATGCCAGATTTGACAGATTTGTAAGCTTGGTAAAGGCTGAGCCAACAGGTAATAGGCAGTTTTTGCCATACAGCAGGTCCTCATGCTTTCTTTTTCTTAAACTCATCCTCTAATCTGACCAGACAAACATCACTAATGCCATCTTATTATCTATCTTTAATTGCATGTAAAATGTAAAAATGTTTCACCATTTCATTGTAAGCTTACGTTCACGACCTGGTGTTTTTGCATCGTTTTTGCATTGAATGCATCTTACAGCAAGAGAGTCTTTGTCCCGCTTGCTTGTTTGCCCGCTGTTCTAGTCTTTCTCTCGCCCACCCACCTACTGTCTGACACATTTAATCATTCCATCACTGAGACTCTCCTCTCTGTTACACAAACAGACACAAGTCTGTCTCACACAACACAGTCACACACACACACACATGCACACACCTAGGTGGATCAAGTCTCTGCAACATGTAATTTTGTAGTTTAGATGGAAATGTGTCCTATGCAGGTGTCTTCCATTCACCGTTCCACCCCCTCTGAGACAAAAATATCCAAATGTGTGTGTGTGCATGTTAAACCTACAAGACTCATTCCCTCTAAAAACCTCCTAATCTGCTCACCTCGCCTCCGACGCAGGATCCTGGATAATATCATTGTTCCCTTCCTCCCCCTTTCCTACTGTCGCTCTTTCTTACAGTATGCTCCCACTTTGGTTATTTGGAGCAGAGCAGAATAATTGTGTGTGCATGTGTATTTGGGATGAGGCGTCCAGGTGGTTGGATGCTGATAGGGCAGATTAGACTGAGTGGTGAGCGGGGACAGGTTGCCAGATAGCGCTCCACTGCTGGGGCAGGCTGATAGCCACAGATTAAAACAGCAAGACCCGCTGCAAGATAGAGAGATCTGGGTGGGGCAACGGCTCTTATATACAGCATCATTAGCTTAGGATGCAATCACATGCATGCACATATAACCACCTGCTGAATCGTGAAATTAACATTTTGCGATTTTGAACAGAATAGTTTGGAACGGTCTAAATGTTTGTTCCCAGTTCACCATGTCTTCATTCATTATTAACTCCTTTGAGTGAATAATGAATTTAAAATGTTTAAAGATCTCATAGTTAATCACTTTAAAGAAAGAAACGTTAACTGTGTGTTTTTGTACAAAAATAGTATAAAAGATGTGCTTGAATGCCTCAGTAGGAAGCTTTAAAGCTATAATATTATATCTTTGCTTTATTGCCCACACCACAATTTGTGTATCATGCTTTTAAATGTATTTAGATTTGTTCTGGAGAAAGGTTTTAATTGTTAATGATTTCATTGCAACAGTCCCACCTTTTTTCTTACATCAAAAAGCTGCTGAAAACCTGTTCTGTGTGCTTTGAATTTAGTCAGTACAGGGAATGCATTGCTTTAAGGTTACCGTCTGAGAGGATACTACATTATGTCTCCACACAAATGATAGTTGAAAGAGTGCAGCAGTGGATTCTGGCTTCAGACAGTCATATGTCTGTCAGCAGGATATTTAAATAGTTAAAATCTGAGTGACATCTGGCCAAGAGTTACAATAAATGCGATGGCTATTCATATATAAGCTTTTTGCATCGATGAAAAGTTTAGCTTTGTAGACACGTTACTGTAAAGTTAAAATGAGGGAAAAGACTGAAAAAAGTTAACTGCACAACTATTGACCGTTTAAAACTTTTAAGACTTTATTAAAGAAACACGTGTGCAAATGTGCACTCCACTGGGATTTTGGAACCATCGACAGACATGCTTGTGGCAGTGGGTGTATAAAAAGCCCCAGGGACAGCCGAACCAGAGGAAACTAAAATGTTCCCACTCCTCCGCTGCCAGTCACATAAATCGTTGCACTACACGTTTAACCCCAGGTAGAAGCCAGTGGTGCTGTGCCCAGAGGGAACAACGCTCTTACTTCCCATTAACCCTTTGAACATGAACAGGCCTGACAGCTACAGCTCTCTCAATCATTCCTGCCTCCGACTCATAACTACACACTCTCTACCATCTTGTCTCTTCATTCCGAACACACATGCAGCCGCTCACTTTTTAATATGCGTAGGCACACAGGGGCGCGTAAAGTTGCACACGTGGCGGAGATGGTGAGAAGTAGAACAATGAAACCCCCTCCTGACAAGATGGATGTCATCTCAGCTGAGGCACAAACAGGCCTGCGGGGAACAGCGGGTTCCCTCGAGAACCGAGATGGAGACAGAGCTGTGTTGGGGAAATGGAGAGATAAGGAGATGGAGTGACGGCGAGGGAGAGAATTTCCAGAGAGAGGACCTGTAGAAGTGAGGAAGAGAAACAGCGAAAAAAGTAAGAATGACTGCGAGATGTTCAGCCGTGCTTGTGCCGTCACCCCTGGGGGAGAGCAGCTCCTCTGCCTGTCTCCTTTGATAACGACACAGAGATGCCAGTTGCACCTCAGCTGCCTCTGTACACATGGATGCAGGAGCCTACAGCAGTGGCTGCCATTTTGTGCCAAAGTCTATTCATAGATCTACCTGCCGTAGAGACCTGAGCATAGAGCCTCCACATTACCCAGTTTCTGCAAGATTCTGCAGAACCGGGTCTGAATTGGAGCTTATAAGAACCTAGGGATTTGTTAAGAAACATGCATTTCAATTCAGCCCTTTGATTTGTGAAAGCAAGTTAGGGCCACCTGTGTTTCTGTCGATGTCACTGATTATGCACGCACCAGTGCTTTAAGTTTAAAGTAAAATATTGTCACCCCAGGAAAATTACTTGATACAAGGGAAGAAGCCCGTCTTACATAATGAAGCATTTCCTGCCGTGTAGTGGCGGTGCTTGCTCCCAGTAGTGGTCATGATTTAAGAGAATCTGTGCATCCAAAGTAAGAGATAGCAAGTATTTAACTAGTGCATGGCAAGAAAGAGAATATTCAAGTTTTATTTTCAACCAAAAAGTATCTTAAAATACTAACATAAAAAAATAATTTATGACAGGTTACCATTCATAGCAGCTTAAATCTGCTAAAAATGAAAGTTTTTGCTTTCTACATATTTTGATTGCTTTACTTACTCAAATAATATGAAAAACATCACAACTTTCACTTTGTTGCCTGGAGTTGAGTTTCAAATGTCTCAAGGGTGTAGAAATGTACTAACAGTTCAAATTTAACAAAAACTGGAACTGATAAGCGGGATCAGAATCTACAAAACCTTCCCAGCCCCAGCTTGTACTCACAGCCTATGGAAGTAAAATCACTGAGAGGAACAGCTGTGTGCTGCCTGTTTGCCATTTTGTGCCAAACCCCATCTATTATACTTCCTCGTGCCTCACTTTTTCGCTCTCATCATAGTGTCCCTTTGAAGTCTATAGACCATTATCTGTATCAGTGATTGGTATGTGTACAGCAAAGCTTTCATACTGGATCTTATCAGAAGCTGTATATCTTCATGACAAGTGCCTATCAGTGTGTCTGCCATGTGATTTCTGCTGTATGATGAGGCTTTGAAAACGTCTGCTGTGTACTTCCACAGCGGAGCTGGAGAGGCTTATTGCCCACAAGGCCATCACCTCTTCTATATTACTTGTGAAAATCATTGGGCAATTGTGTGTGTTTGCGTGTGTGTGTGCGTGTGAGTGCAAAAGCCATTTCAGACGGCAGTCAGCATCGATTTCTTCCTCTCAAATACAGCGCCAAATCCAACACTACCCACCATTTGCTGCCACACACTCTTGTGTTTGCCGTGTGTGTGTGTTGAAGTGGTGGGCGTACAGTATCTGCACTTATGCTTGATTGCATGAACAGCTGAATGTTTGTGTGTGTCTTGGAAACTATTATATCCACATAGTAACCATTGCGCCATAGCTGCATCCAAATTCTTCATAGATGCACAAACAGTGTCGAAATTTGGAATGTTAGAAGGCAAATTCTGTAAGAAATGGACAAAAATTCAAGTTGTGAAGATGATGGTCCCTAAAAAATTGAACCTTTCTCATCCTGCTTTGTGACTTTTAAGTCCTAGAAGACAAAATGGAAGTAGGAGCAGCGAACATCAGATTAAAATTTTGGTGTGTATTTTTTTATAATTTCACGATAAAATATGTTTTAGAAGCTGCAAACCAGCATGCAAATCATGTGTATTAGTGTACATGTTGCATACTGCATATTGTGTCATATACACTAATATGTAATGTAGTTTGTAGTGAATGCCTCAAGGGTTTAGAAATTGTACTAAAAGTTCGGACACTGTGACACTGTCTGTCACAGAAGTTGGAGCCCACTTCTTTTCAGCTGCAGAGGTGGAAGTACCACCTTAACCGGTGTATTACTTTTGTGTTTGAGCCCTCCGGTGATGGTGCACACCTGTTTTTTTTTTTTTNNNTTTTTTTTATGTGTCAGATTGAGCTGTGTGATCTGGAGTTTGGAGGCAGGCACCAGTCCCATGCATAATTCAGCGCACAAGGAAGGAAAGAATAGCAAACAATAGCCTGCAGTTGTAGATGGGGAGAGCAGGTTGACTCTGTGTTCTTGGTTTAGTATGTTCGACCGAGTTTCTCTTTGGGTTTGGGTGGCAGTGACTTTGAGGAAGGAGGGGGTCTCTGTTAGAACTTCCTTTCACTCATAAACAGCATCTTACTACCTAGCTCCTTTCTCTTTTCTTTCTCTCTATTTCTTTAATGTTTGTCCTTTACCACCTGCCCATCTCACCTGCACACTT
>NTHP01000098.1:1008761-1025383 GCA_003416845.1 Oplegnathus fasciatus
CGCGAGTGGAGAGACAACCACACACACACATACAGGCCTATCATACTGCCTGGATTTTCTTCTTCCTCCATTCAGCTTGATTGGGCACATGTAAAATGCAGCGCTCATTGGCGGACACACACACACAAACGCACACATACAGATACACCTTGCCTCTAAGATACAAAAATTGATAGAAGTCACGATGAATAATGGATAAATACCTGTGTTTTCAGAGACATCAAAAACCAGACAGATGGAGATGGACAGTCAGATAGAGATACAGATGGATCGAGTGTGTCTTTGATCCGCTGCCTAAAATGACTGTAATATCCTGCTGTTCGAGAGGAGGGCTGAACAAGCTGTACAGATGCTATGTGTGTGTGTGTGTGTGGGTGTGTGTGTGTGTGTGTGTGTGTGTGTGTGTGTGTGTTCACATAGTTGTTGCTCTTGTGTGAGTGACAGGCAGAACGTATTCATTAGTGTGGCTGTTTTCACCGAGCAAGGAGATGAATTGCTGGTTAAAGGTCAGGAAAGAGATGAACAGGAAGTGGATAGAGCAAGAAAGATAGATAGCAATAGAATCAGGGACAGAAAGAAACGTCAAGATGTAAGGAAAAGGGACCATAGAAAATCCTGGGGATCATGTCTTTTTGAAAGGTGGGTATTTAAAGGCGTTGAAGTGAGTGAAAAACAGCAATAATTATCATCCTGTCCAAAAGGATGACAGAAAACACCCCTTACCCTCCCCTACTGAACCTAACCCTAATGGCCTTAATGGCACAGCTCCTCCCAAAAAAAAGGCCTTTTGACTAAGCTAACTGCACCCCTTTATTTTTCTTAGTATTTCTGAGTGACATCCCATTTTGCTACTTCATTATACATGGCATAATTAGCACTTAAGCAAGAGTGGGTGGTGCTTGCTGATTATCATACTATGTGCTGCCTGTCATTTGTTGACAGAGAAACAAAGAGCTGGTCTTTCCTCAGTAATGAAATTGTTTGCTTAGCAAGCCAGTGCCATTACACACTCCATCTAAATTTGGAAAGCTTTGTGCGGATGATTCATCTTCTATTTTGTTCGCTATTGTGATCAATAGGAGATGAGATATCTGTCAGGGTGAATTTCACCGCTGCTCTCCTGGATTGAGTCAGAAAAAGTTCTGAGGTCAGTTTAATTGAGAGACTCGGCGAGGAAACGGGGAGTTCAGATTAAGAGTGTCTCCATCCGTTAGTCCTGTGTCGATACGGACTTGTCAGTCAATCCATATCTGTATTGATCTATTGTCAGTCCCGACCCGGGCACTGTTCAATGCCACGCACACAAACACTCAGACAAAGAAACGTTGTCCATTCATGGAGTACAATGAAGTTATCTGCTCTGACATGACTCAGCTTTAATAATTAATCTGTTACCTCTCTCCTACCTGCTTCTGTCCTCTCTTGTTGTTTCTCTCCTCTCTCCAACCTTGTTGGACTTTCCCATCTTGCCTTTTATGCCCGTGATCCACATTTCTTTTGCTCTCTCACCTCAAATCTGAGAATACAGTAGGGTATACTGTATATATATCATGCTGCTTTCTAGCACAATCCACTTGCAAGAGAATTCACTGTACTCCTCCCTTGACCTTTGCCTGCACAGTCAAGCTGTGTGTAAAAACTGGAAATACAGGAGAGTAAAGGCTGTTTCTGATGTCCTTGGGAAAACTCCTCAAGCTGCTGTATTTATATTGAATGAGACTGGAATCCCAACACTCATCTCTCCTCTTTCCCTCTCTCTTCTCCTCTTTCTCCCTCTTTGTAGCACCATCTCTGATCAGTGAGCTGCGAGCAGAGAAGATCGAACAGAAGGGCATAACCTTGGTGTGGAGGGAGCCCTCCTACCCGAACAGCAGCCGCACTGAATATGAGGTCAAATACTATGAGAAGGTAAATCCACCGGTACATTTGTCTACCTCCTTGTTTTTCACCACTGTTTTTCTGTTATCTACGTCACTAATCAAGATTTATATATACAATAGAACATTTTTTCTCCACTTACTGTTCACCATAGTAGTAAGTAGTAAGCTGTAGTAAACCTTAATTCCTCATGTTTGTTCTTGATATAAATTGAGTAAGAATCCAGCAACTAAATGGAAGAAAGTAGCAAACAAATACAACATGTGAAGGAATACGTTGAGGAATGTTTTGGATGTTGTCCCTTTGCTATTGGAACCCAAATAATACATCTGCATGGCTGATATTATTGACCAATTTTATCTTATCACAAATTTATCAGTATCAGTGTGTATGGGGTGCACCAAGTAACTTGCTGTACAGAAATGCCAAAGATATATTTGAGGGAAACAGGGAAACGGTCAAAATCACAGCAGCAGAGCAACTCAATGGCATTTTTCTTTAGATCCTCCCTGCCTCCTAAATGCTTGCTTCTTTTAACCCCACACCTCTAGTTTGTGATGCAGTCTTTCTGTTAAACATTTTTTAACATTGAGCCCAAGCCAAGATCATTTTTTAGACTTTGGAGTGCATTATACAGCTGTTTTCACAGGCTGAGGCAGGGCTCCTCGTGAGGAGTAAACTGAACTTCCTGTGTAAAATTGATGGAATGCCCCTTTAATCAATTTATTTTCCTTTATGTTCTGTGTTTCTGCAAAAAAAAAATCAATTAACAACCAATATATAATTATTAGATTTTTTTAAACCCTCAAATATCTAATATGAGTATCTGCCATGAAAATCCAGTATCATTCAGGTTCCAGTTGGTATCCATGGTGACAGCAGAGACACCCAAATCATCTTCATGTTTCCTTTTGCTTTGGTGCTAATTTGTCAGCAAACCCGACGATGACTACATTGTACATTGATGATGAAGTCAACTAAGATTAAATCATTGTCTTGAACTGCTAACTACTGAGATATGGTTCAAAAATCATATATTTTTTAGTGCATTTCAAGGGCCAATTATGTACAACCCTGAGTCCATATTACTGCCACATTTTCTTTTGCTTTTATGGATAACCACTGTAATTTCATCGGCCCCATCATGCTCATTTAACATAACACTTAGTCAGATTGTGGCCACCCCGTCAACAGTCATAGTCTTCACAGTAAATCTGTCATGCACGTAAACCACAGCTGTCACGCTCACGCCTCTCCATTTTCATACGCCGCATTTTCTGGCATCTCCAGGCCTTTGTGTTTGGTTGTGTCACACTCGCACCCATTTTCACACCTCCTTCTCTTCTCTATGCTTCACCATATTTAATAAAGCCCTGCTCCTTACTGCTGTACTCCCACATCTTTTAGAAAAAAAGAGGGGAGGATTTAAAGGAGCGGTGGGCGAGGAAAGACTTGAGAAAAGAGAAGCGGTGGCAGGAGGTGTACAGAAGAGCATTCTGAAAGAATGAGATGCCTGTGTGATAACCGAGGGAGAGAAAAGGTTGGAGAGGGTATTAGGGAGAGATGACTGGGTGGAAAGACGCTTGTAAGAGCACAGTGATAGAGAGAAATGAGTGAAGGTGCTTTGTGAGACGAGATGCAGAAGAAAGCAGAATGAGGGAAGAATGGAGAGAGTGTAAAGGATAGATGGAGAAGAACAGAGAGTGAGACATGAAAATTGTTGACAGGCCATGAAATGAAAAGGCAATACAACTACACTGCAGCAAAGAGCCCATTAAAGTATAAAATATGGCTTTGCTTAGTCAGTGTGTAGCCTTTCTCTCGATGCAGCTTTACAGTATGGGCCCACATACTGCTTACTGGTATATATGAAATCACTTGTTAAACATTTGATAACATTATAACAAATGAGGTATTTAAAAGTATTTCATTTGATCATTTCATTTCATTTCACATTATAACAAATAACACATTGTTGACGACAATAGTGACTCACAATGGTAATGACTAATAGTGATTCATTCACTGTTTATTCATAACTTGATATTACAAAGTGTCATCTCTGACTCTGTTGTTGTTTCTCTCCCACCGATCTTTTCTGAGAACTTTTCTTCTTTTTTCCTCTCCATCCACCTCTGTTCTCTTCTCTATGTCACACACTATATCCGCTCACCCCACAGGAGTCACTCATTATACAGTAGCTGCCGTTCTCTTTCCCAGTTAATCTCCCGTTATTTCACTCTGCCTGTGTCTCCCTCTCTGACTTTCTGCTTTCTTTATTCCCCCTTTCTGCGATGCTATTCTTGGACATACGTAAAAAAGCAATAAAGATCATGCATCCAGTTCCAAATCCTCATTACCGCATGCAAGGCGCGTTGTGCACACTAAAAAAAGTCACTTCTACTTGCTTTACCAATCTCATTTTACCCTCGCACGTAAATCAGATTTTATCATCAAAGCTGTCACACAAGCTCAACCCCAACTGGAGCGATCTTATTGACATGCAGCGGCATGACATGCAAAGATACAATAAGGACCTTTTGTTGAACCAAGGCAGAGATGAGAAACGGATTGCACTGAACGGGCAAAAACAAACGTATCAGATAACAAGAGGAGTAATTATGTTAATGTGTGTCACCTACTCACTGCCCCCATTGTGCCTACTTTTGCGAGGTATGAGTCATTCTCAGAGAGAAACACATGAGCACCATCTTTGATTTATTTTCTGAAGACCTCTCTAATGAACAGAGTTGTGCTTTTATTACTGTCTGGATTTTTCCATCATTTATTTCCAAAGCGCAGAGTGATACTTCTCTCTTGAAACCAAGTCAAAGAAGTCCTTAACTCAGCCTGGCAAACTGTTTGACTCCTTGAGACTTTGTCTGACCCTATGTAACGCTGTTCCTCTCTCTCAATAAATGAAACATTTACCAAAGTCCTTGACTTGGTTTCAAAATTGTCTCACACGTCCCCCAGCATTATAAACTGTGCCTCGGAAATGAACAAGGCATCTCACAAATGGATTCCACCTACTCGTCTCTCTCACACTTTCTCCTCCTGTTTCTCTGTCTTTGTTTTCTCCGTCTCTCACTTCACTTTCTGTCTCCGCAGGAACAAAAGGATCAGAGCTATTCTACTGTGAAGACCGCCGCCACACGGATCAGTGTCAACAACCTCAAACCTGGCACCACATATGTCTTCCTCATCCGCCCTTTCTCCACGCCGGCCCCCTCCTCATCCCTGTCCTCCCCCCCTCTCTCCTCCTCCTCGTCTTCATCCTCTGCCTCCTCCTCGTCCTCCTCTACTTCTTCCTCCTCTTCCTCATCGTCCTCCTCCTCTTCTTCCTCCTCCTCTCCACCGCCCATCGACTACGGAGCCTACAGCGCTCCCCTGGAGCTGCAGACACTTGGCGAGTGTGAGTACCCGTTTTGCGCCTCCTCCCCTCGTCTCCTCACTTTCTCTCCTTTCTCCTCACTCCCTCGTCTCAGCGCCGCCAGGCAGATTGGGATAGGGGGTTTGTGTAGGCACCTGGCCAGCCCACACAATGAGGCGTGCTGCTAGAGTGAGAGAGATAGGGAAAGACGGAGAAGGGGATGTGACTGTGTCTGAGATTATGTGTGAAGATTCAAGATTTTACCAGTAAGCTGTGAAATGGTTCTTCTTTGTGCAACTTGATACCGTGTCCCTCGTGCCACCTCAGGGTCTGGTTGTGACTCTGTGTGTGTTTCATGCCTTGTACTTCTCATGAATTCTTTGTTTTGAGTCTTTTATTTTTCCAGGACAGGGATTTGTTTAGCATTCATAGTCTTGTAGCACTGAGCTGCTTCATTTATACTGTTAAAGTCACCTGAGAGCTGCCCTGCACAACCACTATCTTCCACAGTTGGCCAAAGACCAACCCTGCCAAAGTTTATTTTTAATTTTTTTTAAGCGGATGGGGTTGCACACTTCGTTGTTTTGCTTTAGGGTGAGAGGTCTTAGTTCCACAGTAACTTTTTGTGGACGATGCATATTCAGTTGGCTTCATTTGCCTCAGGCTGGATCAAGTGTCAAACAAGTGATGACCTGAAATCTCACAAGGCAGCAACACGGCGACCTATATTGGCCTTGTACGAAACACAGGCATGCAGAAAGATGTTGAAAATATTAATAATACATTATCATCAACGCTAATCACATGATTATGACATTTATCTGTCAAGTGAATAATGCATTAGGCAAGTATAAATATTTGTGGGTTGATTGTAAGCAAACAGTAACAGTTGGTGGGAGCACAGCTACAATACAGAGGGGAAAAACTTTACAAGCTTGTACACATTTTAATGTATGTTCTTTGGTTAGTGTTTATATTGAGGTGCTGAAGATTAAGGATCAGTTTTATGAAGATAACTAATGGCTTACTGCTTGCTCTGCTGTGTCCCAGGATAGTAAGACCCTCTATAGATCTGTTGAGCTTCAAAATTCATTCTTGACCTTGGAAACAGCAGTTGACAAAACAATTTTTTCTCTTAATAATTGTGCAAGTGGTTACGAGGTCAGCTACTTTGAACCTCAACTTTTAAATCTACATGAACAAGAAGTCTTTGAATTGGTGGAAAATTTGAAAATCTACAATTCTTTGGCAACTGGCTGACCCCATCTGCTGATGAAGATCATGTAATGTGATTGAAAGCTCCAGAACACCTATTAAATGGACCTTAAATTGAGATTATTTTGTCAATCACTGTAGTTCTGGTTTACTACTAGCATCTGTTTTACTACAACAACAACAAAAAATATATTGTGAATTACAGAAACACATGGTGTTGTGTTATTTCTGTTACTTTGAGTCAATATACTGGAATAGAATATAAGTTAACGCTTTTCAAACAGTGTAATATAGGAAGGTCAAGTGAGAATATTGATGATGTAAGGGACGTCTTGGCTTTCTAAAACAGGAAAACAACGGTTTACCCTCCACTCTAACCAACCTCCTATGAAATTAATTCTGCTCTTAAGGCCATCGCCTTATTATTAGCTCTCATCTCCTGTTTTTGTTCACACTTAATGTACAGTAATTGAATATATATGTGCACTGCATGCTGGCGTGTTAAATTGTGTCATTATGGTGTGATGACAAGCGTGTGCAATGCCTGAATGTGCCTGTGGTTCTTTGCCAAGCTAAGCGTCGCACACCCGCTTCAGTTAAGGTGTGTGTTTGTGTTCGGTGCATAATGAGTGTGTTTTGTCATTCTCAGTGGCACTGGCGTCCAGCGAACAGAGTCCAGTGGTGATCATCGTCGTCGTGTCCGTGGCCGCCCTGATCATGCTGCTCTCCATGGGAGTCGGACTGCTAATTTGGAGGAGGTAGATATCTATATGCAGACGTGAACATCCATGCAATTAATTCATTCACCATCAACTATACACTTCCTATGGCTCATTCTGTCATTCTAAGACTTTAATACCCCTAGCATGTTACACGCACACACACTGACATGCGCATGTGTACAAACACTCAATCGGAGACTCAATCACATAGTCAACTGTCACACGCTACTCTATTATAATCCAGATTACAGTAATCCAGTGACAGGAGGAGTTCCTCTGTGAAAGGAGCGCGCAGCGACGGCAAGAGGATGGCTCAAATTACACGATAACCAGCTCCACTCATCGTTTAATATGCAACATAAAGAAGTCAGCTTGATAATGGTGCTGTCTGCATCAAGGGGAAAGCGCTGGCAGGGTCAAAACCTTCTTTGATCATTTTTTTGGCTTGGAGTTCATAGTTCTTTGCTATCTAATTAGTTTTCACATAGAGAAGTGGGAATTGTGAAACAGCAAAGAGATGAGAAAGAGGTCAAAACAGTGTCACTTGCATAACAGCCGAGACATGGTTTACTCGGAGCAATAGTTTGCTTTCCCACTTACAAAGAGGTCAAAACTCTTTTGTGCTTTTTACAATTAGAGTGGATAGTCCAAATTCATTATTTCACAAAAGTTTCAAAAAAACATCCAAAGAAGACTAGAGACAGCAAGTATTTAACTTAAAGCAAATGATGCAGATAACCACAGTGACTCCCTCCACTGCTACTGTGACCTAATTTCAGCACTTCTAAGTCTTATTAAATTAAGATTCTTTCAGTTAGGAGAGTTTTGTGGTGGCAGGAAGAGAACATTCAGATGGTAGCAATCAGTGTAATAAGCTTTATTTCTTTATTTCTAAATTAAAGTGGCAGCCGGGTACGCTCAGGCCCAAATACTGGGTCAATTTTAGAACTAAAGTGCGTGAATTGTAATGACCATAACCATAAGGTTCTGTTAAGCAAGCCAATATGTGTTATGGTGGCACGGTTTAAAAGACTGTAAAGTAGCTGCAGCTTAAGGATACACGCCTGGACCATTAAATTATTTTTGCAGACTCAGGTGATTAGCGGACGTTGCTATACATTTTCCAGCGATTACAGCCTTGTTGCTACAGTTGTACCTCTGAACTGCAGTTGCTTCACTGAAGAATGAAGCAACTGCAAAAGAGATGGGGGAACAGAATTTTGGCCGATGCTTAAGAGTGACCATGTGCACCTGACAGGCACGCACAGGTTAAACAGCCACACGGAATTGGACTCCTTGCTGTTAGTCGCATTAGCTGTGGGAACATTGTTTGACTACTTTGGAAGTTTCTGTTTGGGGCCAACATGCAAATCAGTGTGGGCAGTGATACTAAAGACAAAGTAGACAAACATAACAAATGACTAGTACACAATGGGAAAACCTGCCAGACTTGAACCCTTTAACTGAATCTTTTACGTTATGGAGGTTGAAACATCATGTGTGGTATCAAATGGCAATTGAGTACAGTCTAGATGTAAATGGTAAGTAAATCAGCACCACCCAGCTCCTTCGTCACAGTTTGTGATACTTGTTTTTACTTTTGTCAGTCTTTGCGGTAAGTATCACACTCATAAATGAATTTGTCTTTGAAGTTTACGATACTGCTAAACTAAAACTGGTGCACAATCGAACAATCAATCAACCAACTACTCAATACATTCCTTGTTTCACTTCAATGCTGCTATTCAGTGTCATCTCAGGCGTTCTAATGCATGTTTTATTGTCTTGTTTATTGCACTAGTATATCTTGCCATATACTTGCATGTTTTATTCAGCTGAGCAGATAAAGGGGGGTGGAGGGAGGGGGGTGCATTTCTGCTTGCCGTTCCAACCACTTTGCTCTTTGACTCCTGTCCAATTCTATATTCTGCCAGCTCGCCTCACACACGCCCACGCAGAGACACACAGACACACACACACAATTTATACTGTATACTCCATCACACATGCAAGAACATGAGCAGGGAGCACATATCCACTCCCACACAGTTACACACATGGCCAGGAAACAATTGTTATTTCTGTTTTTTTTTTCTCCTTTCATTTGGCTGACAATCAATTGATATTCATCCATGGAGATTTTCAGATACATCGTGAAAGCATTTGTTTGCATAGTTTGTGCGCATTCTGTCGTTCTTTCCTCTACACACACACACACACACACACACTTTAACCGGTGACATCTCTTAGGCTTATAAAGTACCATTTCCATGGGTATACCTACCTGTATAAAGAGGGGATTGTGAAATAGAGACCACCAGGCCAATTCGAGACACACACAAACAGTGCAATGATGGAGTCAACCAGGTGTAGAAATGGGTTCTATTCACTCACAGCGGCACCATACAAACTGGTGCTGTCAGTCAAACATCCATAAAGGAATATATGGGAATAGATGCACACATAGACTCACACATACAGTCCACAGCTGTGTGAAGGCAACAGTGCTGCAGTAGAAAAACACAGAATATGCAAAAATTGACTGAGTCTCAGTACACACACACACACACACATAAGTATTTAAATACATTGTTGCTTTGAGGGAAGGCAGCATCGTCCCCTCGTGCACAGCCTACTACTGAATAATAATGCTTATCTTTCTCGCCTTTATTTCCATCACTGCATTCATTGCAAGTGGTCTCCATTGTTCATTTCCGCTGGACCATTAAGTTGCTCTTCATGTTTTGCATAGAGACAAAGAGGGAATGGCTTGATGCCTCAATTACCATGCTCTCGTGTTTGCAAAGACAGCCAGCTCCCGGCTACGGCTGGAGGGTCTCAGTTACATCGATCTGCCTGCTCACACAGACATATGCAAATGAGTCCCACTTGCACACACATGAAGGCACGGACATGGGCAGCCGCATGCATTTAAGGCATGCATTCGCATTTATGGAAACCCACTTCATCAGAAAATCTGGTTTAATGCCTCACTTTTAATGTGAGGTATGTGTCAGCAGCCGGTTGGCTCTGCCTCTTGTTAAGCTGCTCTGTCCCTGTAGTCCAAAACACACCAGCAGCTTACTTGCCTATTGTTTTCTATATAAAGGTATGTATTACCATGTGTGGACTCACTGCAACAGAATGCACCACTGTCTTATTTTCCAGTATTTTTGCCAGTTGATGATTCAAAGAAGTACTCGTAGCCATTTTTGCAGATTTGGTGCATTGGCTACTGACTTCTTATCTTGCTTGGTGAGATCATGTATTTTACTTGGATCTTATACCTTTAACAGTGGACCAGCAATATAAAAATAATATTAAAGCACATTTCTTGGTGAACCATAGCTTGAGAGATTGGCTCTTCAGGTTCAAGTCAAGTGAAATAACGGCCAAAACATCCAGTGCAGTGTTCCATATAAACGTTTTATTCTGTTTTATACTTCATATTATGTATAGCCCTTTGTTGAAGTGCCATGCTATTGCACTTCTGATGCTACAGGTGGTTAATAATGGCCGTCATATTACGTGCTGCTGCACGGTCAGTTTGTTTTGGACTTCAGTCTCTTTTCTTTTCCCCACTCTGCACTCTCAGTACTCCACTCCTCAGTAAGAGTCATAGGCACATTACTGCGGCATACTGTACATGGAAAATTATTCACAACTCTCAGTAAGAATACTGTGGGGAATACAAATGGAGGAAAATCATGACGGGACAAAAAGGAACGAGTACTTTTCCTCTCTTTGAAACCTTATCATGACACTGTATCCCATCACTTACACACACATACACACACACATACACACACAGAGTCCATTGGTGCCTGACAGAGTTTGATAGAGCCAGAGTTCCAGGGCATTGCCCAAACATTCTCCAAGAAGCCCAGGCTCGACTGGTCAGCGCAGGGATTGTTTACCCTTCACTGGCCACACCAGCGTGCATGTGTGTGTCTTGTGATTGAGTGTGTGTGTGTATGTCTATGTCTGGTGAGTGAGTAACCAGTTATCAGGAGATGGAGAGGAGATCAAGGCGAAAAGGAAGAAGCTGGAACTGAAGCAGAGGGTCATTTCATAGGGCCACTGACTCTTGGTGACACAGAGGCAAAAAGTGGGATTCGAAGGGGAAAAATTGAGACGAGGGAGAGATGGGTAGGCCAAGAGAAAAGGTCTCAAGCACTGTAGTGTAGTTTCCTGCGTGTCATGTACAGATCAGTGCTTTCGTGTCTCAGAAAGCCCAGACACAGACATCTTCCATTTTAGATGTGAACGTTTCATTCCAAAGGGCTCTGTAACCGTTTTGGAAATTCGTTGCCATTTCTTAGTCATCAGTCACAAATGAATGAATCATTACTTTATTTATAAGTATGGACCTGTTAATGTTTCTTAACTTAAACCTACATTGTCTTTACCTTTGTGCGAAAAAAGGTTTCAGATTAAAAAACTATTTACATGCCCCAAGGGAGGAAGTACTCATGTGATCAGCTGGGATCACTCTAGTGTAGATTTTCAAGGAGCAGCTCCTGGCATAGAAAACAAAGGTGTTGCCATTTTGAATCTCATAAAGCAGAGTCATACTAACGGATAAAACTTATGATGGATAAAAGTGGCTTTTTTTAATTCCCTAATTTTCCACATATTTTGCCCTACATAACTCTTTGCCGGCATAAATTTCCTCTGCTTCACTTTACCTGTCAGCTAGAATTCTATTCCTGCTCTCTCACCTATTATTCATATTATTTCCATAACCACACTTTATTTTAGAGGAGAATTCAGGTATGGAGAGAAAAGAGCAGGCAGTGAAGAGTCTTCATTTACATGGCATCCATTCCTTGTTTTTGCTTTAAAGTTCTCTCCTGAAAACACTAGTATGTGGGCTGCACATATCATAATTCACTTGAAATGAGCAAAAATGTGAATTTGCCACTTATGTATAGGGTAAGACTAGTGCTACTTTTGTCATCCAAAATCATGATGACTTGTGAGGACAACATATTGAATCTTGGAAATAAACAAATACATTTTTTGTTATTGCTTTCTTTTACAAAAACACTATGAGCTGCGCTGAATTAGTGTACTATAAGCCAGTCAGTTTTGCACGTTCAACTTACATGGTTCCCTTCCAAAAAATGGATCCCTTGGGAAAAGATACATTACACCCTATCTCTTCTGATGTGTCTGTTTATTTCCCAAAGCAGTTCCCCAATCTGTGTGCCAGAGATAGCATTTTGGCCAATGAGGAGCAGCTAGGAAAACACATTCCCTACACTCAGTTATCAAAAAGTATAATTAAAAAGTATGCACTTAAAAGCTTACTAAAATGCATTGAGTAAATAAATGTTGGACATTACAAATTTGACCAAACTGAACAAAATTCTTATCAAACATTTATGGGCTCAGCTCGTCCAAATAGCAAAAAGACATTTTCCCAATTAACCGTAGTGCTGTCTAGCCATGTAGACAGTTTAAAGGATAAGGCTGGTAATAGTATATATTTTTATTGTTGACAGCAAATCCCATAAAAAGACCAAAACCAACAACCAGTTGATCCTACCAACAAGTATTGCCTGTGTAGCTAAAGCCTGATATAGCTGATGTCTCTGTGCTATACAGCTCCAATGTTGTCCGAATAACTATTAAAAACAGATCAACAAGCCATACTGTTGCACTGGGTGACAAGTTCCTTCATTACAATAAACATGGGCACCATCCTGCAGCCATAAATACTCACTAAAGCACCAAATTCCACAGCAGATAACAGTCCCCAACAAATCCACTATTTCCTCGTGTTTGAATAACGTTTGCTGAAAACTAGTATCCGGCTGTTTTAGGAAATAATTTTGCCTTTTTAAAATGACTCGTTTTAATGGATTTAATGTCTTCAGAGGGCTTAGGGCTGAGTGCCACAGACAGGCTGTGGAAGCCGGAAGGTGTAGAGAGACGGACTGACACATTGCCGGTTTTGTTCTTTCTATGTGATTTGCTGACAATAACAAAATATAGATTTTTTTTTTTAAAATTCTATTTGGGTGAATTTACCCTTTAAGACGAAACCTTTAAGTGTAGTTTTTTTTCTGTGATTACATGTGTACATTTAAAATGAAATGCACACTCAAAAATCTGTATATGACAAAGATGATGATGAAAACTCTTGCCAAAATTAACATTTGATGAGGCTGAGCTGACAGTGACGGAGTTTGGCCAGAATCTTCAGTGTTTTGGCATCCGCACATTTCTTTCTGCCATCTGGTTCTTCTGAAGTGTGAAATTTAAAAGTTGCTCCAGAATTCTACTGAAAAAAACATACATTTGGAACCAGTTTTGGGAGGATTTAACAGACTTTAGGATATATTTTCAAAATAAAGAATATATGTTTTCATAGTAATGACTATCTCTGACCATTTTATCATTTCTGCATGTTCTCTTGGCAGCGTCCATCGTATTCCAATGATTAGATTTGGGAGAAAGGAATCTATTCATCAATCCAAAGTTGTGTTGACTGACCATCTTTTAAAGTAATGAAAAGAGCCAGAATTGACATTGGCACTCCCCCCCTCCCCTCCCTTGTTTTTTTCCCAGCAGCGTCTGCTCGAGCTCCTCCAATGTAACTCCTGCTAGCGTGGTGCTGCTCTCGACCTCCTTCTCCACTCTTCCTCCTCCTCCTCCTCTTCTTTCTCCTCTTCCTCCCTTCACACAGCTGATGCCCAGGTACACTGGCATGTCTGCACTCCCCTCCTCCCTACTCTTTCCCCCCCATCTCTTTCTCCTCTTTTCATTCCTTCCCAGTTGTCCTGCCATATCTTCTCTCCCTCTGCGCTTCTTTTTCTTCTGTCTCTAGCTTTCCCTATACCAAGAGAATGATAATAAGCCAAAACCATTTCTCCTTTTTCTTCCCTTTTTGTCAAGCTGTTTGGCCCAATTCCATATTATATCCTCAGTACTGTGCTCTACACAAATATGAAATGAACTTAAAAATGTGATGGAGACTGTTGAATTCATACCAAAAGAGAAGCCTTGCTCCAAAAAGAGCTACTTTGCATCTGCTATTTCATTTTTGTCACATCTGTGACATTTCAAAAGAAGTAATGGAAATGGAATCAAGTCATGCGACTTTGCCTTCATGCAGCCCTGCCAATTATTTCTTCCTTATTTCCTCTCTCCAAGACTTAGTTGCTTCCTTGTCTCCTCACTTTATGTCTTGTCTTGTTCCCTTTTATTTTTGTGCTTCTCCTCGCCGTTTTGCCCATTTGCCTCTTGTCATTACATTAACGCATCCTGCTGTATGTCCTAACTGCAGTTTTCCATCAATGCCTTGCTTCCTTTAATCTTTAACATCGATTCTTGCCCTGCACTCTTCACTGGCATCCTTTCTTTCGTTCTCTCCTTGCTTCTTCCTCTGCCCCCAACCGTGTACTTTATGGGCTATACTGTGTGCCTCTTCAGCTATTTCTCCTTCCTTGCATACCCTTCTGCCCAATTATCCTCTTACCCGTAACCTCTGATTTTCTTGTCACTTCCTATGCCTCTCCATCTCCACACTTCCTCACATTTTTTCTCACTGATTTATCCACTGCTTTGCCCTCATCCCCTTGTCATGTTCCCCATTTGCTCCCTTACCTCTTTTCCCCCTTAGGTCTCTTGCATCTTGTTTCTCTTGGTACCGTCATGCCCTCCGTCCTCATCTCCCTCCCGTTTCCCCCCTCGCTCCCTTTCCGCCGTGCTCCCTTATCTATTAATTCTTGTCTCTTCTCCCCTGTCTGGTATCTCCTGCCCTGAGGATCTGTGCTGCATGTGTCTGCTGGTGTGTTTTGACAGACAGGGTCCTGACCTTGTCTCAGACCCTGCTGCTGCACAGGCTGAGGGATGTGTCAGCCTCACCCTCGATCACATCTCCCCACGCAAACACTCACAGGGACATGCACATGCAAAAAAAACCCCCACAATCCTGTAAACGCATGCACGCAAGCGTTTGCGCGCACACACTTGTGCATAACCTCGCACATATATATTCACTCGCACATACGCGTAAAGAAACAAGCACACACTCACATCCTTAAAACACACAATGCGGGTCCGTCAGGCTCTCTGTGAACTCCCTCTCAGCTGTGCACCGGATCTGTGTGAAGTGCTGATGTGTTCTGACATTCACGTTAACACACTCAGTCAAATGCACACACACATGCCCAGGTCTAAAGACACGTGCATGGACCACCTCACTCATTGACCTTCCTGTGTACAGACCGTGCACCTCAATGTCATCACTGCTCAAGTTCTAACTTCACCATGTCGCAATCAAAGCTCAATCGCCAGACTGCTGTCTATAATGAACATAAACATGATAACCAGCCACAATAATTATATTCCACGTTCACTTGTTGATATGATACAGATATAAATACATGTACAAAAACGTGTACATTTTGTCTTAAACCCCACAGTATATAAACTAAAATGCTGCTGAGAGGTCTTCAGATTATAGCTGGAGGAACACCCCAAACTGTTTATGACCATGTATTTCCATATATATCTGAGATATATTCAAAATATATTTATTCAGCCCCTTTTTTGTTTGAAGAACCTCTGATGTACTGTAGATTTTACCATCAAAACTCTCTTCAATTCCTTGGCTGTATCCCTCTTGTCTTGTTTTTTTATCCCTCTCTCTAATCCAAGTAAGCATGGTGCTGGCCATCCAGAATGTCTGTTCACCACTTGTTGTAATCTGTCACTTACAGTATGTGTGTGTTTTTGTGGATTGTGTGTATGTGTGTGTGAGAGAGAGCCAAGTTTTCCTCTAAGCCGTAAAGCCATCAGCAGTCAGATCATAGAGAGCTCTCTCCTCTTTAGGCCCCCTGTGGTAGGATGAGAGATAACAGTGTGTGCACATACGTGTAGAAAGTACAGTTGCACGTGTGTGTATGTGTGTTCATCTTTTTCAAAAAAAAAACTCCATCAGGCAGAAATGACAATAGCGTATCAATTCCCGGCCTATTGGTGTGTATCCGTGACTTGCTCAGTCAAATCAGGCAGGATTTCCACTTATGCAGCCTCAGATCTTTCTGTTGCTCATCAGTGCCGTCGCATCAGGGGTCTCTCTGAATGCCTCTCCATATCCTTTCCATCTCCACTATCAATACTCTTGTCTTTGCTTTCTCCCATCTCACAGTCATTGCACATTCCATATAATCTATTACGTTGTAAGATAAACAGCGTCTGATGCTTGTATTTGTTTGTGTCTGCCAACTGGGATAAAACACTGTCTGATGCCTGTCTTTGTTTCTCTTCGCAGACAATGCGGCTACAGCAAAGCTTCTCAAGAGGGAGACGAGGAACTTTACTTCCAGTGTAAGTGACAGCGGTGATCGCTCTATTATATCACAGGTGTGTGTGTGTGTGTGTGTGTGTGTGTGTGTGTGTGTGTGTGTGTGTGTGTGTGT
>NTHP01000098.1:1025474-1062683 GCA_003416845.1 Oplegnathus fasciatus
GTGTGTGTGTGTGTGTGATTTAACTGTGGGTGCTTATGTTCGAACTCTGAGCATAGGGGGGGGGTAATCTGTCAATAAATGCTTTGTCTTTCCTATTCCATGTGCTGGAATGCATGTGAACACACACAAGCGGCTGCATTACAGATGACTTTTGAGGCATTAGCGCCACGGCATTAATTCTTAATTCTGAGTGCATGCTTAGCCAACTCTGAGCATACTGACACACTCCATTAGGTGGTGTGTGCGGCTGAGTTTGATGGGGAGAGATTGAAATCAGGAGGAGGGGAAAGATAAAGAGCTGGAGATTGGGAGGAGGGGAGAGGGAGAAAGAGGGTAAAAGCTCCAGAGCAGGGCTGGCAGCCGCAGAGATTGCGCTTCCAACACGGACGTTAAATGTTGTTGTCGTATATGATGTCATACAAAGTTGTAAATGCTGCTTTTTTTAAACTCAGCTCACAAGGCTCTCAATAGGCTTTTTTTTTTTGACAGTGACAGAATGGAAGTAGTTTGACATATCTCTTCCTGTTTGTGTGTAAGTGTGTGTGCCAGTGCTTTGCTAATGTGGTGGATGTATGTGTGTTTTTAGAGTTTCTTTGTGTGTGTGTGTGTGTGTGTGTGTGTGTGTGTGTGCGAGTGTGCGTGCTCATTTGCGTTGTTTAATCTCCCAGCATGCTGAGCCCTCTGGAGAGGTTTGGAGCACTATGCCTGATGAATAATGAGCCGAAGCCATGCGGCTGGGAATTAAATCTGCCCAAACAAAGACATGCCAACAGCTGACAAGCACGCAACATACACACACGCACACACACACACATACACAAACATTTTTGGCCTGCTTTTCAAACACACACACCTTTTTTTTTTTGTAGAACACGGACACTCACATAAATAGGCACAAAGGCACGTTTTTGTTCTCTTAATCCAACACACACACACTCTCTCGAGTCCACGTCCTGTTCCGTGACTGTGGACAACACGGTCTCATGGTGCTGCAGGTCTGCCTTGCCTGAAAATGTGGAGTGTGTGAGGTAGCGAGTGTCAAGTAAGCCTGTTTTTTTCCCCTCCTGCCATCTGTCCACCTGCTAGAGTCTTAAAACACATTCCACGACCAAAGTTCAACACGGAAGGACAGGGGAAGAGCGAGAATGAGTGAATAAATGAGTGTGTGAGTAATAAAGTAGAGGGATGAGGAGGGAGAAAGGAGGGTAAATGAGTGAGTGAAGGGCGTAGTAAGAGGGGAGAGGGATGGAGTATGAAGAGGTGAGTTGGCAGAGATGGAGAGACTCATCATAAGTGACACTGCTCAGAACATTAGTTTTATGTCGGAGTATGTGACCTAGAAACATGAAATGGGGGCTGGATGGAGGAAAGACTCATCTGCAATCTCCATTAATGGACCAGTTTTAGATACCATCCAAGTTTGATTGCATGTAGGAGAGAGACAGAGAGACAGAGAGAGAGGGCGTCTGGGGAAATGAATGGAGAGAGATAGTATAAGGCATGATGAAGAGTTTGTGGCCTTTTGTTTAAAACGGGCATGCTCGCTCTATGGTCCACTGAACATTACGCAGCCAAGTGTGAATGTGCTTTAGTTTCCCCTCAATCGCTCATGGCAGTGACACAGTTAACCCTGAAACTAATCAGCCACAGAGCCAATGATGCGTGCATCTGTGTACGTTATATATGTCTCTGAACATTTGCAGCCATTCTCTATTCCCTATATTGTTCACTTCACGAGGCATGTGAGCATCCCCTCTTATATGTGTGTGTGTATACTGCACAGCTGGTTTTAAGCTACAACAGTATGTTTGAAAACCCTATTTGACAAAAAAGAGTCTTCGATCCTCCATTCAGCCCTGGCCTTGAATAGAAAAGGTTTCATTTGCTTCATAATTGGACTTTTGGCTTTATTTGTCGATGTGTGTGTGTCTGTACACAAACATATCTGTGAGTGTGTTTGTACACACAAGCAAGTGTGTGTGTGTGTGCGTGTGTGCTTGTGTGCATGTGTGTGTGTGAGGTGGATCAATAAGCCGTTATGAGGCAGCCAGTATAGGATCCCTCAGGTCGATCTAGCGCTGTAATCACATTTCAGAGCCTCTGCCCGGATTTTGGGAAAACTACAAGGCCTTTTCCTGGAAGATTACTCGTAACGTGTAGTAACATGGGTCAAAGGTCATCTAATTGAGAACTATATCCCATTGGTTAATGGTTATTGGCTATCTGCTGGCTAGTTTATTTGCTAGTTGTTGGTGTTCGGTAAATACAACAGGCAGTTGATAAAGAAAACAAGAGGCTCATTTAGAAGCCAGGCTTTTGTTGTGTACAGTCAAACAGTTGGGGTCAATATCACTTGCAGCTTTAAATGTCAGCTGAAATTTCCAAATGCTGTGTCTCATTAGTGTCACGGAAGCGGTTTTGTAGAGGTCCTTGAAAGAAATTAGCCAAGGTAATCGTTAATAATAACCTTTTTTTCTTTAAAGACTGTTTAGGACAACATGAAACAATTGATCTATTTTGAGTGTAGACTCCAGGTTTCAATTTTAACTGATATTAAACCCTCTTCTTGTATGTTAACAACTTATGTAGCCCACAGTACATCACTTTTATACTTACTAGGCTATTTATCAAAAGTCACATTGTGGATAGAGGACATAGAGTAATGTTATTTTTGGAGATTTTTTTTGCTGACGTACCTAAGCTGTCATTATTTTAGGGAAGCACCAGCACCCAGACTCTAAAACTAACAACCAAGCAGCAAGCCATCTACAAGTACCGTGGCACTTTAAGGTTTCTCTGCCTCAGCATTTTACTGTCTATTATGTCCTGTCCCAGTTTCTGACTGAAGATTATATTGTGTTCGCGTGTGTCTGTTATTTTGCATACGTACTGCATGTGTGTGTTAGTGAGATTATATTTTGAAGCAAGCAGAAAAGACAAAAAGCCCTCACGGAAGAGCCTTGTGATCTGACTAAAGCCGCCCGGAGGAAACCCAAAGTCAGATTTGAGCACTCGGAGCCTTTGATCTCGGTTTTTCTCTCTGCCTCTGGAGTTCGCAAGGTCAAAATAAACAAAAACGGAGAATTAGACGCGTTATGAATACATAAACAGAGGCTTTTTCTATCTTTGAAATAAATGAAAAATCATCCTTAAAACAAGTTTGAAAAAATCAGCTGCTTGCAAAGTATTTCGAATTTTGGTTCGGTCGTTATAACCACAGATAACTGGCTAAACGTGTCAAACTGAGATATTTCCAGTAGGCTTACAGTTATAGTGGGGTTTGATAGCAGAAAATGTTTCAGCTATCTGAAACATCAATGGTAAAACTCAGGCATTGATTTCAGTCTGTGGATCAAAGAGCAAGAGCTTCTTCCTAGACACAGCATTTTGGTCTAATGTTCAACAATCATACAGAGAGAAATTCTTTGTTGAAGGAGGCAGAGATACCAATTTCTCAACTGACTGTAGCCTCAGTAGAGCACAAAGTGATGCAGACATGAGAAATGTTTTGCTTTGTGTTGAGAGAGGTACCGCCCGGGCCACAGACATCTCTCCATGTTAACAAAACAGTTGGCTAGCTATCTATATTTCTTTGCTCGTACACAGTTTAATGGTATCTGAGTCTGAGAGTGGTTCCTTTTATCTACTTTGTGACATTTTGCTGTTTGGACTCCAGACCTCTATCTTTTTATGTGTGTCTTTTAGCAGACAAGCATGTGGACCATGAATTGTTGCTGTCGTATTGATTTTATGGACTGAGGAAAGTCTTGCCTCACCAGTACACTTACATTGTATGTTTGTTTGTGTGTTCAGTTAAGATCCCAACACGGAGGACTTACATTGACCCAGAGACCTGTGAGGACCTGCTGCAGGCCGTGCACGCCTTTGCCAAGGAGCTGGACAACTCGAGCATCAAGATAGAGAGAATTGTGCACACAGGTACATGATTGTATATGGCGACAAAGCAGGATTGAAGTTGCTCTTTTTAAATGGTTACTTCAGCAATTTAGTATTCGAAGCGGTAAAGGCTGAGATATCCTGACTTTTAGCCTTTAGTATGGGTCAAGTTCCCTAAAACACTGGACTCTACATTTCCCAGAATGCAACTCAATAGCCATTTTACAACTGTTTTTACAGGCTGAGCAGCACTCCTTGTGACGAGTAAAATGATCTTCATGTGAAAAATTGCTGGATTGCCCCTTTTAAATTTAAATCCGGATATGAGCATTACATTGGGTATAGAAAAACATAATAAGTAAGGAGAGTATGGCACAGTAGAAATGATGGAATTCTGTTTTCCAAAATGGTAACAGAAGCAAAACAATTCTTAACCTTGCTGCCATTTCTATTATGCAATATGAAAAGATAAATAACAGAATGGGCAAAGGCAGCAAACAGAGTAGGGACTATCAGCGGTTGCAATAATCTTGAAGTAACTCAAGGTATTTTTGCACTTTCCCTCACCCTGCCTTGAGACAAATCGAAGAAACCAGTTCAATCAGTCTGGCATCTTACTGATCTTTGCCAAAATCGAGGTCTGCTGTTCTGGCTGTTATATTTGTCTTGTCTCTGCTTGATGTTCCACTGTTTCACCTGCACCCTACCCCATCTTTGATCTCTCTTTGATCCCTTTGTATTTCATGTTTCTCTGCGTCTCAATAGTGTCTGTTCATTTGCGTCATCTCTCTTCCTCCCCCATATGTTTGTATTTCTCCATCTGATTCTGCTCCAAACACGTCCCCCTCTCTGTCTAACCACCATTCATTCCTTCTCACTTTCTTGTAATCTTTGCACAGATATTACTCCATACCAGAAGTCTGACCTGCCCTTTTCTTTCTCCGCTCCCTCTGGTTGTTCATCAATCAATAGGGATCATGACCTCTGTTTGCCTGTGTCCCCCTACAGGCGACTTTGGGGAGGTGTGTCGCGGCTGCCTGAAGCTGCCCAGTAAGAGAGAGCTGCCGGTGGCCATAAAGACATTAAGGGCCGGCTGCTCTGACAAACAGCGCCGCTCCTTTCTCAGTGAGGCCGGCATCCTGGGGCAGTTTGACCACTCCAACATCATCCGGCTGGAGGGCGTCATCACCACCGGTAAGGAGGATGGGAGGGAGATCGAGCAGAAAGCAGAAGGTGAAAAGCAGTTTGTGAGGAAGGCGATACCACTGGGAAAAGAAAGGAGAGCGGGTGAAGATGAAAGGAAGCATAGAGGGGGGAAAAAATCCTGGGTATCCAAGGATCAAAGGAGGAATGGGACAGTTTGACCACCTCCAGTATCATAAAGAGGGTTCATCACCTCCATTACCAAGGAGGAAGGGATGGGAAAAAGAAAGTGAGGCTGTAGGGGAGCAGAATGGGGTAAAGAAGGGAATTGGAATTTGACCATTTCAATATCACACATGCGGGGGGGTCATCGCTTCTTGTAACTACGGAGAGCGATGGGAAGAAAACTGGAGGAGGAGCAAAGGCGATGGACAGGAGAGGAGAGGATTGGGAAGAGCACTGCGATACTCCGACCACTTCAATATCACACGCATGGAGGGGGTCAATGCTCACAGCAAAGGGGGCGGGACGGGAGGATGGAAAAGAAGAAAAGGTTGAAGAGTAGAGAGCAGGGTGGCGGGATAGATGCCATACGCTGGCAGCAGCTGAGCTACATCAAGGCCCATTTTCCGCTGACAGATAGCAATTGAGGTCCTAGAGCGAAAACAGGATGGAAGGGGGAGAAAAAAAAACTTGAAGGGAGGAGACGGAGGAAAGAGACATGAGAGACAGAGAAGATGAGGTAGAGGTTAATGGGAATGGCAGGTGAAGGGAGAAGCTTTAAAGAGTTTGTGAAGTTTTTGTTACTGCCGCAGTGATGCTCAGTGTGGTGTGTGTGTGTGTGTGTGCGTGTGTGTGTGTGGGCATGGTGCCCGAACACACTCTGTGCTCAGTATGATGGCAGCAGATGTGCAGGGTACAGTAATTGGTGCTAGAGACCCAGCGGGGCCCTGAGATCCACTCCAATCTCTCCCACCATCACGTGCACAAACACACACACACACACAAAACTTGCGTGCATGCTCCCTCACACACATGCAAAGTCAGTCCCATATGCTCACTTTCTCTTTCACTATCATTGACACGCACACACCTGCTTGCTTGCCTCTCTCACTTGGCATGAAATCACACATCCGAGCACACAAACGGCACACACACACCCACAGACTGTTAGACTACAAATCACCTGCTTTACATCACTTACCCCCCACCAGATCCTCACTCAGCCCTCTTCCATCCCTGCACCACACTTTGCCCACCTGCAAGCAGC
This sequence comes from Oplegnathus fasciatus, assembly GCA_003416845.1. Taxonomy (NCBI): domain Eukaryota; kingdom Metazoa; phylum Chordata; class Actinopteri; order Centrarchiformes; family Oplegnathidae; genus Oplegnathus; species Oplegnathus fasciatus. The sequence goes on from NTHP01000098.1 coordinate 1,031,785, forward strand.
ACCCGCCTCCTTACTAATCTTCCCACCCTTTCGCCATAATTCAAGGCCACATGAAAACCCGGGAGTGCCCCGTTAAATCGTGAAGCTTCCTCCTTTCCTTTCTGCCCTTTTTACCTCTATATGCTCCTTTCTTTTACGGCCCTCCATTTGCTCCACCTACTTACCGGCAGTTCCAGGATTATAGACAGTGGTGGAAGAAGTACTGAGATCCTTGCTTAAGTAAAAGTACCAATACTGCAATGTCTTTATCCACAGTTTAATACTAGCGCAATCATTTAGAAGTGCAATCCCGTCCGCTCACTAAAAGTGAAGTAGGTCCTTGTTCGTAGCCTAATGTATCTGTCATTCCAGCCTTGTGCAACCCACCAACACAGTTAAACCTCTGATTTCCTCTCCAACTCGCATTAATTACATGGCGGCTGGCATACTATGGCAGTGTCTCTGTGCTGACTCACAGTTCTCGAGTGTTGTTGCTAACCTTTCCAAATAGCTTTCTAAAAGCCCAGTGATGCTGGCAAACCATGAATTGTGGATATTACAATGCCAAGTTATCATGTTTGTAAAATGCGTAAAATGTGTTTTTAGATATCAAGTTGTTTACATACTACCTATCAAGGTTTATCTTACTGTCTCAACCTCCCATAATCCACTCCTCCTTTCTCCTTGTTTCCTCTCTCCTCCAACTGCTGCAGTCTTATTTTCCTCCTCTGTGCACTTCATAGCACTGCTGGATCCCTGCCATCTGTGCTTGGGCATAGTGTGTGTGAGTGTGTGTGTGTGTGTGTGTGTGGGTGTGAGCATTCATGCGTCTGTTGTGCATGTGTGTAGTGTATATGAACGTGCATAACTGGGCCGTGTTGATCCGTGTGTACGGTCGCGCACAGATTGTGCGTGCGTGAGTGAGTGTTTGAGGGTCGTTAAACTTGCTGAGACAGCCAGGGCAGCGCGCAGGTTCTCCCGGCTTCACCACAGTTCACTGGGTGAGGAATGGCTTTGCACAATGCCTGCCGTGCTGCCAAGTGGACTAGACTCACTTTATTCTCTCCCTCCCTCCCTCTCTGTGTCTCTGTCTCTATTACCTCTTTCACCTTCTTTTTTTCCCCTCGATTCTCTCCATTTTACCCCAATTTCACTTATTCATAAACTCTACTGTCTTGCTCTCTTTGTCTTTCTCCAGGTAACACCATGATGATCATAGTGGAGAGCATGTCTAACGGAGCTTTAGATTCCTTCCTCAGGGTAAGATCTTTGTGTAATTTGTACGCGTGTTTATGCATTTATGTTAAATGTACATGCAGACGTGTTTGCTCATTGTCTAATTGCAAAATTAAGCCTCATTGTTATCTTCTGTTTTTGAGCCGCTTCACAAACAAGGCATTTTGTTCTAATAATCCTAAATGCGCTATTATTATGATGCAGTCCTAGGGCAGCGAAAGTTGTGCTTATTACAGTAATAAGGAAAGTGTAACATAATTAACAGCACAAATGAAGTGTTTCTGCTTAAAGATGCTGTAAGTTTCTGTAAACTGTTATTGTGCCCCTCTGCTCTGTGAACCACTGCGGCGTGGTTTATAATGATATGAATTAATGGCCTGTTTGTTTTATTCTCCAAATAAAGGGATTCAGCTCAGTGAGCACAACATTGTACTGTAGTAACAGATGTGTCACCTTTTTTTGGATCACGACATACATACTATGTACACTCGCCTTATTTTCTCTTCTTCATCTCTTCTTTCCTTCCCTTTTCCATTCACCCCTTCCCTGTTCGTCTTTCCTTTTTCTCATTTCCCATCTCCTTTCCTCCTTTCCTTTTGCCTTCAATAACCTCAGAAACACGAGGGCCAGTTGAGTGTAATGCAGCTGATGGATATGCTGACTGGGGTGGCATCAGGGATGAAGTACCTCACTGAAATGGGCTTCGTCCACAAACGGCTGGCCGCACACAAGGTAAGGGAGCAGGCGGGAGGAGATGATAGAGGAGAGGGTGTAGGCTGATGTACTTCTCGGGCTATTGCAAGTTTTTATCACAGGTGGGTACAGGATACAATTTGTCCTTGTCTGCAATCATCTTTGACAATCACTTGCCTGTAGGTTTTTATTAGAGCGTTACAAGAAGCCGAAAATAACGAGACAATACTGTCAAAAATGTTTTGTCACATCCAGATTTCACTGTGTGGCATTTTCCTAAAAGAGCCCCTCTGTCAAACTGTAAATGCAGTGGTCACATTGCGGAAAATGAAGAACAGGACCATTTCTTCTTGTAAACAATCAATTGTCCTTGGTGTGATAAGAGCTTTGCCCACCGGGGTGGTGAGCCCTCATACTGAGATTGTTTCCCCTCCAAATGTAACCAATGCTAATCAGTTTGTTTTCCCAATCTCAGGTGCTGGTTAACTCCAACCTGGGCTGCAAGGTATCTGGCTTCAGACCTCTTCAGGAGGACAAGATAGAGGCCATCTACACCACACTGGTAAGAGAAAACCACAGTGAAAAAGTGTGTGCTGCTGGCAGGAGGTCAACTTTACTTGATATTTTAGCTTCTGTATTTTACATTTTACTTTCCTAATTAATGACCCTCAAACCGGCACAAAGCCTGTTAGTAGGAAGTTCACACATGTAGGGGTGATATTTTTAATGAGCCTGGGACTGAATGAGAGTTAACACATGTCATGTCAGGTTCAGTTGAGGTCATATAATTAAGCTGTCAGAAAAAAAGAGAGAAAGTATTTCGGTGCTTTATTTCCCTGGATATTTTTGGGTTCCACTCAAGGTGAACCCACTCCTCTAAAGATTCTTTTGATCTACTGAAAATATGTTCAAAGTCTTTCAAAGAGAATATTAAAGCTTTACTTTTGTGAACTCTGCACACCCTTTTACTCCACGTCTTACCTCTTCGGTTTTCTCCTGCAGCATGGAGGGAAGAGTGTGGTGCTGTGGACTGCTCCGGAGGCCATCCAGTACCATCGCTTCTCCTCGGCCTCGGATGTCTGGAGCTTCGGCATTGTCATGTGGGAGGTCATGTCCTATGGAGAGAGACCCTACTGGGATATGGGGAACCAAGATGTAAGTGTGTATGTGTGAGAGAAAAGGAAAGAGATAGGAGGGTGCTTTCCATTAATCTCTCTAGCCATTTACTTCATACTCCACCCTCCATTTTTTTAATATAATATCTGCGCTTTACCAGTCTCCCTCTCTCTTTCACCTCCCTCTATCAATGAACTCTGTATCCATGCCCAGCTTGGATCTTATTAAAAGAAAGCCAAGAAGCCACAGTACCTCTGAAAGCTTTTGCAGGGTCTAAGTCCCCCTCTTTAAGTCTGATTTAGCTCCATGACCAATCCTGTTTTCTCTTAAGGACACATTGACCCCCTTCTAGTGGCCTCCGCCTGTCCCCGAGTACCATCCTGCTCTTAAAAGTGTCAAAAATCCCTCTGGAAAAAATCTTCCAGGAAATGTAAAGCGCTTGCTATTTGAGGGTTGAAGAGATTGTCCAGTTGATAGGACCCTGCTGTTTGTCACTAGCAACCTATAATTTCCAAGTCAATGTGGGAGGGTTCTCTGTTTTGCCATCACTCCTACCTCTTTGTTCTTCAAAAAAAAAAAAAAGGGTTGTTTTTATTCTACTTTCTGAAGGAAGTCATGCTTCTAGAGTGCAGTTGAAAGCATGATACAAGAGAGAGAGCAGATTATTCTTTGTGACTATTTTTCTTTTTATTGAAGCCAACAATACACAGAGCACTGCAAAGTGCAAAAAGCTAGCGATAATTTTACGAACTATTATTGTTCATCAAGTCCAAAAGCTTAATCATGCTAATGCCCTCTCAAATTACTGTCATCATGAAATAATGCCCACACTTTATGCAGGCAGGTGCATAGTTAAAAAGCAACAGATTATTAGCATGTTCCAGTTTTGAATGTCCAAAATTAATATGCATGAGTTATTCAGCAGGCACAAGAATAGCTAGCTCTTTACAGTCCTTTTTTTATCCTGGTGCCCTTTCACAAAGCAGGAGAAAGTTTCCTCTCAGCCTGGTTCATATTATCAAACTTTCCAATTGAGAGGGCAAAGGTCACGCTTGTAGAGCGCCAGGGATATTAATCCACTTTAAATTGATACATTATATCATAACGGAATTGTTGGTCGGCCTGTCCACCTGTGATCCATCGTGACCTTTACCTAGCGACTTTGATTAAATGGAAAATGTCAAATGCTGAAAGGCATTTTATGAATGCTGTTTAGTGAGATAGGAGCTTAAGAGGCTGAGAGGACGGTGGAGTGGGGCGGTGGGTGGGTTAGGTAGAGAGAAGAGAGAGTGTTCTAGGAAATAATGCCACTGAGGGATGTCATTTTTGCGATTATGCTCTGACGTTATTTCCTCCTTTCAGGAGATTGTATTTCTTGAAGTAATTCAGGGGGAGGACGTATCGCGTGTCCCTTGATATACTCAGAGGAAATCTCTTGTGAGGTGTTACGGTGAATGGGGACAACATTAGTTTGATGGAGGAACATTGAGGAAGTCTGGAGGGATGCTTTCATGCTCTGCTATTTGAAGACAGTGAGGTTTCGCGGGGCTAGATGAAAAATGCTGAGCCGAGATGAATCATTTTCTATGACTCATTGTATGTAGTAGCTTATCTAGGTAGAAGAAAATACTGGCTCTTATAATCTGTTTGTTTCATCTCTGTAATTTCTCTTCTATTTCAAACCTATCCAGATTGGGTTTTTTTTATTCACAGGCCTACAGTATATTGTATTATAGGAAATTAAAATGTAATATTACAGCTCTCTGCTGATCGGAGCCCAACTATTGTGATACCCCATCAAATATCCTGTGAAGTGACAGTAAGAGACATTGAATATCCTGTTAAGTGACCTTTAAATCCACAGAAAAATTCAGTCAGTCCTGATTCCGTTTTTGCAGGGATACCCTCCTTCTCTTTCAGATAAGAGTTGTGTATTTGCTGTATGGTTCCAGTTTTTTGTAGCAGTTTTAGTCAAGACATTACTGCAGATTTGTATTCAGCTCATAGTGTTTAGGTTAGCGATATCTCCCTGTGAAATTCTGTTTGTTTTGCAGTTGGTTCTGGCTCGTAAGGTGACCTTAAAGGATGTTGCCTCAAAATAAGTTCAATTACCAAAAAGCAAAACAATGCATTGTAGGTGGTGTAATTAGTGACAAGAGAAAATGAAAGCACCAGCACTTTTCTACTCTTATTTATCCAAGTAGGACCTGTACTGTCCAAAGGTTTCTATTCTTGGCAACTAAGCAATTTCACTGTAAAAAAAAAAGTTTTTTAAGTAGGACACAGTCTTATTCACTTCCCCCATCCTGCCCTACCAGTCACACATGCCCTTTTGGGAAATTTAGGGAATAAGTAGTGAAAAATCACTATCAATCACTAATTGTAAATTTTCTAACCTGATATAATTGTTTTCCTTCTTCTGCATGTCCTGTAGGTGATCAAGGCCATCGAGGACGGCTTCAGGCTGCCGGCTCCAGTTAACTGCTCTCCACATCTCCATCAGCTGATGCTGGACTGTTGGCAGAAGGAGAGGACAGAGAGGCCCACCTTCAGCCAGATCCACTCAGCCCTCAGCAAGAGCATTCGCTCCCCTGATGGCATTGGTTCCTCCACTCTGGCACGCAGGTATGGTCTGGTAATATATAGTCTCAGTAAATGGATGGCTGTATACATTCATTTCGTCAAAATTTCCAGTTTCCGTGCAATCAACCCTATTTCTTGTCCCCTAGAACCCTGAGTTCATCCATTACGCTAGCAGAGAGGCCTCTCCCCTCCTTCCCATCCTTCAACTCAGTGGGAGAGTGGCTGGACGCAGTGGACATGGGCCGATACAAGGACAACTTCACTGCTGCAGGATACTGCTACTTGGAGTCTGTGGCACGAATGACTGTACAGTGAGTGGCTTTATACAACTGTCTCAGTGACCTTTCATTTCCTGTTTTGGAGAGAGTGGCTACGTGAGAGAATAAGAGAACAGATCATTAAAAAGATAACTGCATGCATAAATAAATGACATGGGGGATAATGTCCACTCTTTTTCTTCATAATGGTTCTTTTTTAATTCTTGACTATTAAAGATATCTACCCACTTAAAAAGGTCTTAAGTGACAGGTGCATCGGGAAAAAATCCTAAATATTTGGAGCTAGCTTCTCAATTGTGAGGATTTGCTGTTTTTTTGTCTTATGTAATAAACTGAATATTTTTAGGTTTTATATTCTAAGTGGGGGAAAAAACAAGAGATTTTATGACATTACCTTGGGCTTTAGGAAATTGTAATGGGCATTTTTTTTTACTAAATATTAAAACAATTTATTGAGAAAACAGTTGGCAGATTAATCAACAATTAGTTGCAGCCTTAAAATAAGGTAAATACACAATGGGAGCGAACTCTAACTTTGGATAATGTGCTATAATCTATAAATTGTTTTCTTAGGAGCTACTCCAGCCTAAACAATTTTTTACATATGGAAACTCCATGTGCAAGATTTCTGGACAAAAATTCAAATTCATTTGACATTAACATTTTTGAGGAGCAACACAGCTGAAAATCTTGTTTTTGCGCACCACCAATGGTTTAACTTCCCACCTTGCTACAGTGATGTAGAAGTGTACTCCTGGGTGTGTCAGTACACTATAACATCACTTGAAACTTGCAACCAGAGAAGGCAGAGGAACAATGCTTTTCAGCCTGGTATTAATTTACTCTTGTATAGACATAGAAAGATGGACCATTGTAGCAGGATTACCAAAACTACCATTTAAAGGCCCTGAAAACCTATTTTCTCTGTCAGGTTCTTATAATGAGCAATAGGGTCCCACACCAACTCAAAATGTTATGCCAAATTTATATCCCTACTGGTTATTTTACCATAGAAATGTATATTTTGTGAGATCCTTTCTCTGGTTTGAAGTAGGCGGGGCTCAGGTGAAAAAAAGCGATGTCATGTACTGAGGAGCACCAGTCAGGATTTAGCAATATTAGAACCCAAGTATGATGACAGTTTCTTATCTTTTATACTAATCTTGGTAAATCTTGACCTCTGTGTCCACAGAGATGTACTGAGCCTTGGCATCACTTCCCTTGAGCACCAGAAGCTGATCCTGGCTGCCATCCAGACCCTCAGAGCCCAAGTCATCCAAATGCACGGCCGCGGGGTGCAGGTCTAACAAACGCCTAATCTCACACTGCTGCCGCAGACCCACACGTATGTGCAGATGGATAATGGGGTGGAGAAGAGGAGAGAGAGAGAGAGAGAGAGAGAGAGCTCTTCCAAACTGAAGGAAAGATGAGCAGATCTTTCAGCTCACTGCACTCCTCTGTCTACTCCTCCTTCCCACACTTCCTCATGACTTCCTTGATTCCTTCCTTCCTTTTTTCTATGAATCTCCTCAAAGACGAGCGGTGTTCCTGTCGCGATTGGGGGATAGCAGAGGAGTGATGTCACGTGACCTTTTTTTGTGACTTTCAATAACTCTGTCAGCTCCATCTCACTGGCTCTGGATCAGTGCGTAAAGACAAATTAAATACTGTCTGTAGCAGGACGGGCTCTGTCTGAAGCTGACCTCTGAGCTGCGAGAGGGGCACAGATCTACTACGCTGCAAACACACCGGTTATGGACTAGTGCTCAAAGAAACATTTACATTTTGGGTGGAATTTCCCTTTACCACAACATCGATTCACTAACGACAATATATCGTCAAAGCCAGAAACTACTTTACTGGCCTTGGATCAAATTATTCTCTCCTCAAAACTGGCACAGCTGATTTCACATCAAACAGGAGCTGATTTCCTACAAAGGACACAAAATCATATCATTGTACGTCAGAGCTGATCTCATATCAGGCGGTAAAGGAACACTTCTGAAGATTAAACATGGCTGGAATGTAACCTACGGTTTCAGAGCTGTAGCTTAAGAAGACTGTGCTGTCCCATGTCAGGTGTCCAGTGAGTCTGAGATTAGAGATGGATGAGGCTAAAGTCTAAACGAACAGGGCTAGCATACAGTATAGTCCTATATGGTAGAAAAAGTGTGCTGATGGGATGAACAGAGCTACAGTATGTTATAGGTGATGATGTACTGTACTTTCAGGAACATCAACTGGCTTTTTTTGGGGGGGGGGCTTACTGATACTGCAGGATACAATTGTAAAGGGAAAGGTTGAAAGCGTGTGTTTGATTGTTCATTAATATGTTGTATGTCGCTGTCTGTTTTCCACTCTCAATTATACTTCCTTTATCTTTCTTTCCCCCTCAGTTTGAAGTCGTTTTCTTTGTGCATTTAAAGCATCTAATTTTCCCTTTAGCCTGCTGGACGTCATCTCTGTAACATAATCCTCCTCTCCAAAGCCTCTCTCACTACAATGTTTAATACTCTGTATAGAGCACGGGCCAACTCTGGAAGATGGCCTGATTCAGATATTTAATCCATATTTATTTATGTTTACAGACTGGAACACAAACCTCTCCAGAAAAGAGGTTAGGAAGGTTTATTTATTTAACTAGTATTTAAAAAAAAAAAAAAAGTTAAGCAAAGCAGTTGTCTCTCGTTTTGTTTCTGTTTTGTTGATTTATGATATGACTGTGAGTTTATACCTGAACAAATTAGTTGTTTTGTACACAGGAAGTGAGAGGAACACTGGAGGATTTTTACTGTCAGCACACAGTATCTGTGTATTCTTGAACACTGGATTTGATACAGTTAATTTTATGTCCATTATCCTTGGATTTGCTGTATACATTACAGTGTGTGTGTGTTGCAGTATGGATACAGTATTATGGAATGTCATATGGACTTTTTGTTTCCTATGTAGCTGTTGGATTATCATGTTTAATTTTATGTTGCTGTTAATATCATGCTCTACCATGCTATGTGGTTGCACTTTTTTCCAGACAACTCCCAGAACTCTCTCTGTACAGTGATCTGCCCCTCGCCTTTTCTGTCCTATTTCAATACAGAAGACCTGAAGGAAGAAGTTTATCGGGGCATTATTTGACTATCATACAGTTTCACAATAGAAGGTACATACATTTTTGACTGGAATATTGTAACTGGTTTGTATTTGGTACAAAATGAATTTTTGGTTCTTTCTCCCTGTACTCTCCTTCCCTCTGTAACCGTTTTGTCAAATTAAATAAACTCATATGTCCTTATAAATGTTATCACGCACATGTTAACATATCTGAAGAAACACTCTGATGGTCCCTTTGATACACACACACACACGCGCACACACACGAGACTACAAAGACACACACATGCAGTCGCTAACACAACACCAAACTGGACCTCGTCACCACGATGAATGAAACTCAAATTGTTTCCCCTCTCTGTTACTGTGACCATTATGATATATGTTTAATACTGTAAATATGTATTTGAAAATGCTAAATCTATTTTTATAATTTGTTTGAAGAACAATGTGTTGAATATAATATCTGCTCACTGTGTAAGGGTTTTATTTGTTTGAATTTAGGGCCATAGCCGAGAAACTCTGGTGTTTGGAATATAAAACTGAAAAAAAAAAGTTTCTTTTTTCGTTCGTTTTTTGATGATTTTTACCTGTTAGAAGAAAATCTGATGGCTGTTGCAATATTGAAACGTGTTATTAAAAAATCTCCAATACAAGCAAACATTTTCTCTCCTTGTCTTCTATTTTTGGATTGAATGTAAACCTTAAAATTGAATCCACATCTTATAGCCCAACTGATACTGGATTTAAGAAGCCAACATCAATATTAGAGAGTTTAAAAAGTCCAACAAGATATGCGCTGAGCGGGGCAATTTCCAATTGAAAATTTTAAATTTGTCAGGGCTCTTTGGTGGACAAACTATTTAATTGTGTCACTGTTTCTAAATTACCTCAAATATTTTTCAGTCTGTGCAGATATTTCCTGTTACTTACTGGCCGACATATACACTTATGGAAATGTATCTGCAATAGCTAGGTCGCCCAATATAAAGGTTTAACTGTACTACATGTAACATCACAGTTAAAACCTATAATAATTAGACTTTTCATTTGAAATGCTAATTTTGTGACATTCTTACTAAAATTCTTAATTTGACAATTCTAACAAAGTGACACTAGTTTACAAACACGACTATTAAGGGTCGAATGACAATTACTAAGCTAAAGGTGGTAATTCCATCAAAATTATTCACCTTAACTTTTACCATGTAGTCATCTACACTCTAAAAAAGCTTTAAGTCTCTCAGGTTTTACATCCACATTTCTATTTGTAAATCTGTTATTGAATATTTGAATGTGTAGCAGCAGAACAAAAATTGAAATTGGGATTCAGGATGTATTAGTATCTAAAACATTTCTATATTAAACATATCATAATTGCCTTCTCTCCTAGAAAAACTTACTATACAGCGGTCTAAAGGGTCAGTTCACCCAAATTACAAAAAAATTATTTTCTCACTAGGCAGATAGTTTTGGTTTAAAAAGGTACCCTATAAAGTTTTTGACGACTAGCAGCACTGCTACAGAGCCCCCTAAGGGTCATGGTGAGAATTTTTTGAGGACTACTTTTGCGTTATACCTTGCAATATGTTTTGTGTTACCTCGCAATACTTTTCTTCCTCCATTCCCAATGAGCCATATGTCTATTTCCGCTCAGCTGCTCCTGGCGCAACGCCCCAGTATGGATCAGCTCATTGAATTTTATTTTGAACTGGGTATTAAGTATGCTGATATAGTACTACTGCTCGATAGGCATGGTTATGCAATTAGTAAAAGTAAACTTAAACGAATTCTTAGATCAAGAGGTCTCTCCAGAAGAAAGCAGTACAGTTATCTGCAGGATGCTGTTGGTTTCATTCGTGAACAGTTACTGTACTCAGGACAACTGCACGGATACAGATGGATGTATTCTAAATGTAGAGAGTATGGCCTACGAGTAAGAAAACCTGAAATGGGTCGCCTGTCCACAGCTTATATGTGTAACTTCATGCCAGGGCACCTAAGATGAAATGACAATGTTGCATGGGAACGCAAAACTATTGCAAGGGAATGCATCATGTATTGCGAGGTAACGTAACATGTATGGTGAGGCAACACAAAAAAAAAAACCTTAGTGGGCTCCGCAGTAAAGCAATGTTTTTATCAGTGTTGTGAGTGTTTTTTAGACGCAAATGCATGCTCACGAGCACATGGGCAGCACCTTTCACATCCTGCATGCCATTCTGCTGTTGGTGGCAGTAATACGCCAGCAAAACAGCAACGCACCAATAAAGGCATTGAAGAAAGCTGCTAGCTAATAAACATGCATGTTAACAGTGCACAATTTAAAATATTAAAAATGGCTTTGCAAATGTTTTATGTTGAGGAAGGAAATGCACTCAGGTGAGAAACACTGAATGTAAACATAACTTTTGTTTGTTTACAAGTAAATGCCACAGGGAACCTTTAATTTGTCCACGTTTTGGGATATCCATCTGAGATCACCCCAATACAGTGGAAGAGAATGGAATTTCATTTGTGGTGCGCAAAGCAATAGAAATTCACCTTTTCAAAAATCAACAGTAAAATCTCTTTTCCTTTGTTCTCCGGCCATGAAAAGCTTTCACAGAAGCTATTTCTTTAGTAGAAAGTAGTCCCAAAAAAATGTTTACTGTGAGGTCTATGGATTGTTCAGAGTAACTGGGTTTCTGGAAAGAAACAGTGCTGTTGATTTTTTTTTTCTCAGCGCTGTGAGAATTCAGTTCACCTTCACTGTATTGTGTGACAGCCGAAATCTTAAAAAATGTCTCTGGCCAAATAAAGCCAAAACTACAGGTAAGTAAGAAAATGTTTTTGTTTTTTGCCATTTGGGTGAATCAACCCTTTAAAAGAACTTCACAGTAGAACCTGGGTTTCAGTGTCTTAGTGCCAAAGGAAACAGGCATTGAGCAGCTGAACCGTTAAGGTGAATGGGGTCTAAATGATAAACTCCCAATTATCCGTCTACCCTTTAACTTCACTTCTGGTGCAAAGAAATGACCCGACAACCTTTAGAGCTCACTCATTCCCCTAACCTTAAGGCTACCTGGGCCTCTCGTACTTACTTATCTGCGTGTTACGAGGTTAATGCCCTGTATCCACTTACAACAGAATTCAACTTTCTGTTACCTCTCCTCGCCTGCTTCTGTGGTTCACGGTTTTCTCTTTTCTCTTCTCTACCATGTGAGCTTATTAAGTCTCTCTCTCCGGGACTGAGGTTATATTACTTATTGCTTTATTACACAACACCCACCTTTAGACTAGCACCGAGCATATGGGAAATGATTGTAAATGCAAATTAACTTTGCGTGGGATTGCTGTGGGCAACAGTGTGGGTGGGTAGAAGTGAGTGTGCTGGTACGTGCTTCTGTGCCTGCTCGCATGGGTCAGTGTGTGCGCACGATACTGTGCGCATGCGTGAATGTACTGCATGTGTGTTGACAGTCCATGGGCATACATTTGAGAATGAGATCTTTTTATTTATCTCGTACAGTCGCAGCAGCAATCCATACTTTTTATATTACAGTTTTATTGGAGTTGAGGATTGGAGTTTTGAGACTTAATGAGTTTCATCTCAGCCATCGCTGGCTGCAGCTTTCTAAACCTCCCACGCAATCAAACATCACCCCCTTCAGATGCTGCTTAGCAGACCCCAGCATTTGATCTCCCGCTGCAGTAACACTGAATCTGGATTATTAATTATCGGAGGCACAAAAACACAAAAAGAGCTTATTTACATGTCAGGCTCATCAAGATTGTAACTGCTGGCTCTACAGTTAAGACATGTTTAGATAGGCGGCTCACAAATAAAAAAAGCAATTTATTTCTACATTATTTCTAAAAAAGTGAAGTAATTGCAATGTTGTAATACCTATAATTTGCCAATCTAGGAAAGACATAAAAATATAAAATGAAATCAAAAACATAGCTGTAAAATATGCTGCCCTCTCTAATCTACATAATATAAATTATGAAATCCTAATAGCCTCGACACTTGATCCCTGCCTGCTCTGGGTCATGAGCCACCTTAGCGGCTGCACACACGCTAAATGAGCCGAATAGCGGGCCTAATCAACTGCTATCTGCCTCCTATTCCCTTGCAGTACAATATAATAAATGCTATTCATTTGAGTGTGATGTCTTAGTATGCAAACAACATATCCCACAGTAACTCTCGTCAGTGGCGAGGGGGTTTGAGCGTAAATCTTCAATCAGATTTGCCTGTTTATTCACTGTAAATGAGACTGGGACAGCGAGACGGGCAGGGATTCTTCCAAGAGATTAAAGCAAATCGTGTTTCAAAAATGCAAAATATAGATTGTTGTACCTGAAATCCATCGCTTTTTCAAAATCAAGACTACACTCAAGACATGTTTAAGGTCTTCAAATAACTTAGAGTCAATGAATCAATAACTTCATCATCAGAAACCGACAATAATTTTGATAATCATTTAAAAGTTATAGTCATCAAAGAAACATGTGTTGTAGAGCTGAAACGATCACTTCCAGCTTCTCCAATTTTTTCTGCTTATCTTTAAAAGAAATCATTTTAAATGAAATAACTTTCTTTTTGCACTGTTGGTCGGACAAAATGAGACATCGGAGAAATTATGATGGGCATTTTTTACTATTTTCTAAAGTTTTATAGACCTAACAATTCATTGAAAAAATAACTGATAGATTTAATGATAATGAAAATAATCGTTAGCTGCAGCCCTACAGTAATTTGCAGGTTCCAGCTTGTAAAAACTTTAAAAACGCTACTAATTAATATTAAAACGCTACTTTTGTCTACTTTAAATAATCATAAATTAAATACATTTTGGTTTTGGACTGTTGATTGGACAAAATATGCAATTTAAAAGACGTCACCTTTGGTTCTAGGAACCTATAAAGTACATTTTTTCCCCTTTTCTAACATTTTGTAAACTTAACAATAAATCATTTGATTGTAAAAATGATTGTTAGATGAATGGATGATGAAAATACCAGCCCTATACACTCAGCCCTGGGCATTATGCAGCTTTTTACCCAAAGCAGACATTCTGATCTACTTGATCGCTATAAGATACATCTTAATAATAAAGGATACAAGCTTATAATAAAAGAAACATTTACAGTTGGAAAAGAAAAGACAAAAACATGTTTTTAAAGAATCCAGAAATTTAAGAGGAAGAAATGCCAAAGGTAGCGGAAGCGGCAAAAGGATTCAAAGAGGCACATGAGAAAGCAGACAACACCTCTGTAAAGACATTAGTGATTCCCAGCTGTGTGTTGAGAGCCCTCTCCCATTCTTGTCCTCCCTCTATCCCTCGCTCCCTCTGCTCCGTGTGAAGATTAAAGCAAGCGGCATAAAGGGGAGAGCAGTCCACCTCTAAGCTAGTGTGAAGGGGAAACTTCCCCCGGCACAAAAGTTCTGCTCTCCGCTCTTTGCCGAAGCATGCCGCAGCTCAAATCGGCTTTGAGAAATTAATCCCTGCATTATGGAGGGAGTAAAGTAAACAAACGGAGGACAGGATGGGGACCTGCGAGAGTGTGTGCGTAGGTAAAAGCGTGTTTCTCCAGAGAAAAAGAGATGTGAAGGCTGTGTGTGCTTGTACATGTGTGAACGTGTGTGTGTACAGAGAAGCGGAAGAGTGAGCTCAAGAGGTGACGGGGGGGTGAATGACGGAAATGAAGCAGCAAAAGCCTGCCCGATCCTCTGGGACACTCCTGGGAGAAGAGCGTCACAGCCTTTTTGCTGCATGATCTTAAACCTCTCTCTGTCTCTCATATGTCCAGCTTATTACTGGCTTTGTCTTTCCCGGCTTCATTCAACCACTTTGCCCCTGTGGCATAGAGTCATTGTCTGCAAATCCTCCTCCTGCAGCCTCGTCTGCTTTCCCCTCTCCTTTTCCCATCCTATCTATCCACTGAGAGGGTACTTAGATAAGGCCCGGGGTTCAGTCTGACGAAATCAGAACTTCCCACTGAGCAGAGATTAAACTCTGAGTGACCGAACGGACAACTTCTCTCACTCTCTGTGGTTGGCTGGCAGACTGGAGGCTGGCGGAGAGTTTCCATCTCCCTTTTTGACAGTTTAAACACCCGTCTGTCTGGACGCCTCCTGAGACTCTCCATAAGTGCACTTTCAGTCTCTCTCCGCTTGTCTGCTTGTTGCCTCTCGCTGTCTCGCCATATATCTGCTGTCTGTCATGGCTCCCCATCTCCCGACTTTTCTGCACATGCTTTAAAGATTTCCACACATCTTTCTCGCTCCTTGGTCTCCCTTCACTCGCATATTCTCTCGCAGCAGCTCAAGTCCATCTCCCCTATATAAGTCCTCATTCTTGAGCGTTCTACCTCTGCTGTTTTGTACAGATGTATCCTACTTGTCTCCATCTGCCAATGATTCGACTTCCCCCCTACCAGGCAGGCAGACCAGCAGATAAACAATATAAAAGGATTTAGCAGAGTGAAACCTGCTGTTTGTGTTTTTTTTACTCCACAATCCCTCTCAATGAAGCAGCCAAGCAGAATAACACTAAACTGACACCCAGCCTTTGACCTTGAGGTGTTAGCAGAGGGTCAGGCTGGCAGGGGGTTTTTGCAGTCCCATACTGCCACTCAGTGGAATATGTGAAAACTGCACCATACAATAATGACTGTTTTCTTAACAGTGGTGGAAAGCAACTACGTAGATTTACTCAGGAAATGAGAATAAAGATTTTACATACATAACATATGATAATCATATATTAAAGTGGTTTTACAGGGTTTTTTGGTGGAACAATTTCCTGGTCACACCTTTTTACAGTTAATTTGTTGTAAAGATTAATCAACAAGATATAACGTGTTAATTAGTGAGCTTTAGAGGTGCTGGGAGGCGGATTTGGTTACTTTTAGACAGAGCCAGCCTAGCCGTTTTCCCCTGTTTCCAGTCTTTATGCTAAGCTAAATGAATCCCTTCCCGGCTGTAGCTTCATATTTGCCTTACAAACATGAGAGTGGTCTTGATCTTCTCATCTAACTCTCGGCAAGAAAGCGAATGAGTGTGTTTCCCGAAATGTCGAACTATTCCTTTAAGCATTACTGTAGATTAAACCACCTGGCTGTATAGAGAGTTGTTCAAGACCTCAAACAGCTGCAACAGTAAATGCTGTCTATATGTAAATGTATCAGTAATAACAATGCAATTGCTTTTGATGCTTTTTTTTAAAAGTATTTTTTCTTTGCATTTTATGCCATCATTGGATAGTTGACAGCAAAGCGATGACAGTAAATGGGGAAAAAGAAGTGCGGAACCACATGCAACTAAAGTCCCAGTCGGATTCGAACAGGGGACATACATGGACAGCACCCAAAACACAAGGTCACCACAGCACCTTTTGAGCAGCTTTTAATACTTTACAAGTACATTTTGATGGGAGTGCTTCTTTCACATAGGTAAAAGTTTTAATGCAACACTTTTACTTTTAAAAGATTATTTTTACACTGAGCAGGGCTGTCCCAAATACCATTTTTGGGGCTTCGAAGCTTCGCTGAGAATTACCCGCGAATATTTTGGCAACATTTTGGCCTGAGTGGGCTTCTGTTAACACTATCGTATCGTAAATGGATCGAGTTCATTTTTGAAATTGTGCGAAAATTCCCTTCAGTTCTCTGGACATGATACTCCGAGCTGAACGCCATCAGTTTTCAGCATGTCGAAATGACCAAAGGCTCGTCGTTGAGAGAAAAAAGTCGTTACAGTGCGTGGAAAGGAGTTCTGTGAATCTGCACTCGATTGCTCTTCCTCAACGACCGGATGTGTGTCTCAGTAAACTTAAATTGAATTGTAAGAACTGAATTTGAATTGTGAGAACTGAATGTGGAAGTATATAGAGAGTTGAATTTTCAGTGAGGATCAAATACAGTTTCAGAGCAACTGAATTCAATTTCATAATATTACATTCAGTTTTAAGTTAATTGGAATTCAGTTCCAAACTAATGAATTCAATTTCTTTGCTATTCAGATTCACTTTTTCAATGCAATTATTCAGGTTAAAAAATACAAATTCAAATTACGTGATTCTAATTCAGTTTTTTTAAATTTAATTATTAAGTTGAGCAATTGCCATATATCTACTTCAGAAGACAATACTTAGATTTGGGACACTGTGGATTATAACGCATTAGACAGAAATCATAGTACAAATAGAAATTTTATTGAAGATGCTTTAGTCCAAAGTTCAAATTCAAATCCAAACTTCCATTATACATTCAAAACAAATTCATAATCATTTAGTGCATTGATTGGTTAAGGTAAAGTACAGTTAAGAGTTGTTTTAAAAGTGGTGTTATGATGAGTATCTCAGATTTTTATTACACTGTAGTTGTTAGTTATTATTGTTATTACGATATTCCTTCACCTGCCCTTATTTTTCTTATATTTTTCTCTGACCGTTAATTTCAGTTGTACTAGTGCATTCTTCTGTCTTTTGTTAAATTGTTATTGTAAGTATGTTTTCTTAAAAATAAAAATAAAAAATCATTCATCCTTAAAAAGCCTCCCTCACTGTGTATCTCCTTTACCTCCCTTCCCTGTCATTATTTCCTCAATCCTTCCAGCTGAGCCCAAGCGTCTCAGCGATGAAGGAAAAGATGTGCGTGTCCTCCAAGATGGCCTTTGCGGTGGGTTTCCCCGCACCGTGCCCACTACGGGTGTCCACCCTGACCATAAGAGGCTGACACTGGCCTGGGCTGCTGCCCACTCCATGCTGCAAGGCAGCACAATACTTCAGGGTGTGGAGAGGCACCACGCGATCATCGTGATCTGCTGTCAGAAGCAGGATGGCAGGGTAGGGCGGGCCAGAGTAAGGTGGCTGGGGCAGATTATGGAGAGGAGAGTACCTGGAGAGAAGGTGAGAAGGGCCGGTTGGAAGAAAAATGTGAGAAAGGAGAGAGGAGATAATATAGGGGTGATTCATGAACTTTAATGTGTGATTCAGTTGCTCTGCTGTGATTTTTTTGTGCATATGTGGGTGAGTGTAAAGGTGGGAACAGACCTTGAGATTATTGAAACCAACAAAGATTAAACATCCCCCACACATAATGACAATCTACACCAACATGCACAGATTTTTTTTAGTCTTGTGATTCAGATACAATACGCAAAAACTGAAACTAAATACAAACGACAAAACACGATGGCGACTATGAATAGAGATGCACCTCTAGACAACCCCCAAAAATCCAGCGGGAAGACAAATTCTCACGTGTGGTTATACCAAAGAAACAAACATCCATCAAAAACCATTTGCCTTGCTAATTTATGCTGCAATCGGTGCAGGAAAGGCAAAGGAATGTGGGAAAACACTACATTTGGATGAGATTGTGGATGGAGAGATGTGGGCAACAAGGAATGTAAACTTTGCAGAGAGAGCTGAAGGTGAGTGAACTACACACGAGTGAGGTGAACCTCAGGAGAGTTGTAGCTCTGCACAGACACCTGGATGAAGTGCATTATAACCTACTTCTCATTCATGGCACAGTGCACTATTTTACTGTTTGCATGCCGTTTTTGGACAGTTAACTATTTTTATTTACCAGTCACACACTTCACATTGATGGTGCCAATTCTACTTGTAAAAACGTTTAAACTAATCTTACTTTGAATGTCATATTGTTTCTAAATGTAGCACTTGAAGCAGTTCATCATATTCGATGAATCTGATGTACTTGCATGATTCTTGCAATTCTTGGGTTCTATCCACATGGTTAAATGCACTTACTGTAAGTCGCTTTGGATAAAAGCATCAGCTAAATAACTGTAATGTAATGTAATAAATTATTAGAATCATTAAACATCACACACTCAGATATTTCCACCAACTGACCCAGACTGGATCCAATGTGGTCTGATGAGTCACGACAGAAGGATGTGAGCATACAGCAACTGTAACGTGTACTCATGCGCAAGTATATTTTAGTGATTTGTTGTGTCTGTGCTTTTCGTACTTGCTAAGCCACTTGAACTGCTCCGGGTCGTCAGAACAGCCGTAGTCGGTGGTCCAGGCGTGGCCAATGGTGAATTTGTGGAACTTCAGCATATCCATCACCCCAACCTCTGCCACAGCACAGCCGAACAGGTCTGGACGCTGGTTCACGCATGCCGCTGTGTGTGTATTTAAAATTTGTGTTACAGATTCTATTTACCTACAGACACACACACTCAAACACACATACATCCCCTTTACTTCACACTGTAGGACACAATCACTCCTAAATGGCCACTTACACACCAGGGAAGAAGGCATTAGTTGGGTTTGTGCGATGCCATATGGCAGCCAGCCGCTGGTAAATGATGTGACTAAGCACTGTTTAATGTGCTGTTTAATAGCCAAATTAATTGAAGCTAAGCAGCTAACTACTGTTAGATGAATTTGACATTAGCAATTATGCTAAAGATGTAATATAAAGAATACAGAGCATTGTGATCAATGCAGATGAGGCTAGCAATGGACAAGTGATCTTAGCTGGCTCTTGGTTGGCTTTGAGTAACTGCACAAACATGGAGATGAACAGTATATGTATTGTTAGTAGCCTCCAGGGTTAAGAAAGTGGGAGCTGAGCTGGTAAAATGGGGAGGAGGAAGGGGTGAAGCACCATTGCCAGATTTCAGCTATAAAAAATGAAGAGCAGGATTCCCCCACCTTCACAATTTCAACTCCTTAATGTAACACATAATGGACTTTATAATAGTTTCCAGGGTATACCTTTAAAACTCTTTCACTTTTTATCGTTCTCTTTCTCTGGGTTTTCACACTAAATACATTAACACATAACGCACAGACACACACAAAGTTGATCCCGTACTTACCCATTAGCAGCCCTCCATTAGAGGCTCCGTTGATAGCGATGCGGCTGGCTGTGGTGTACTTTTCCTGGATCAGATACTCTGCCGCACACTGGAAGTCATCAAAGCAGTTCTGCTTGCTCCCTAATGTCCCAGCTACAAAACACATGATACAGCAAAAGCGTGTGAACACAGAATTGCTAACACAAACTAACACTGACACACTCCTTAGTACAGTCATGTCTTTCTGGGCGCGTTCCTTGGATGTCTGTACCTTTGTGCCAGGTGAGGCCGTACTCTCCGCCCCCTCTGATGTTGGCCACTGCCAGGATCCCTCCCAGGTGTCTCACATACAGCAGGTAAGCAACACTGACCACAGACAAGACAGACAGAGGAAATAAAGCCATGTAAGCACAAACAATGTTATGGACCATCATGGGAAAAACGTAATAGCTGGATAAAATTTAGGATACATTTAAACATTTCAAAAGATTACCTTGAAATGACATTAAGATTCCTACATTATATTCATTTCACTTTCTACCTTTAACCCTTTATGAAGGCATTTAAACTACATTTAGCAGTGGTACAGTTGTGTCAGTTGTGTATGGTTCGCAAAAGGATAAACAATACGGTGACCTCCTTTTCATGGGCATTGAGTATACATGCAGCGTTTCACCCCTGATGCATATATTTGCGCCAACAACCTGTCATTTACAGAGAAGTCAGACACAAAGTATCTGACAATGGCTGGTATGTTGGAAACAGCGGCAACAGCCAGCAATCAGCTCACCCTCATGTGCTATCCAATCAGAAATTCCCAATCTTCTATAACCTCACTGGTGAATGGACTATTAAAATGCATGTGCATCTTTCTAAAACATCAATGATTCGTGAAACATTCGTATTTTAACAATGACATGACTACTATAATAATAATGATCAGTTTAAGAGCAGAGGATGGTTTTGCAGAACAAACATGGCAGCTATAGAAACATGGTATATGCATTATTCCCCAGCCCCCTACACTTTGGACATTTTGTAACTGATTAGTGTTTATCTGTGTGTGCATGGCTTTGTCAGCGAATAACAAAGAAGAAAGTGGTCACATTGGCTTGTGAGATTTTGAGCAGAGCAGTTGTACTTACTTGTAGTACGGTTGGATGGAAGCCTCAAAGCCTCCATAGCCATAAAGGAAGACAGGATGAGTCGCGTCCTTCTCTAGGCCTTTGGTGTGAACTAAGAACATGGGGATCTTGGTTCCATCTTTACTGGGATAAAATACCTGTAAATGTGTGAGAGCAGTAGATGAAATCAGTTTGTCTTTCAAGGTATCTATCTTTTACAAAACATCTCTTATGTCGGTGGTATTAAATGGCCCAGCTTTCACGTAAATGTTAGTCAAAAATGACCTATTTACACACACCATACACCACTTCCTCAATCACAGTGAATACGATTCTAGGAAATCTGCATCATGATATGAATACGCAACCCAACCAGTAGATGTGATAATACAACAGGAACAAGAATAAAGTGGAAGATGAGGGGGGAGAAAATAACTGTACATAGAAAGAAAGGGGAAGTTTGAGCATAGAGACATATGGTCTACAGTTATAGATGAGATAAGTAAAGGAGATAAAACAGGAGGACATTACCTGGCTGGTCTGATAGTCCCCTTGCTTGATGCCTTTTACCTCCACCTCCCTGAACACTCTGGGCTCTGGGTTGGACTCGCTCAAATCACAGTGGTAAATGATACCTGCGCACCACAGAAGAGAGGTCACACAGGTTAGAGGTCACTGTGTGTTTAACTAATTGCATGGGGATACTTTAATAACTAATTGCTCATATTAAGTGAGAAAATTTGATGATGTAACACATAAAAATTTCATTTCAAGTTACATTACTTGGTCTTTGGAGTTTTTAAGTAACATTTAATGTATTTTTTTCTGACATTTGATGGATTATTTCAAAGTACTGGAAGCACTACAAGTTGCCATTACAGATGTAGCAGATGTATTATTTTAGAGCCGCAACAATGAGTCGATCAACAGAAACAACTGTTTCAGATTTGTCAAGCACAAATGCCAAAGATTCACTGGTTCCATCTTCAGATATGAGGATTCTTTATCATATATGTTAATAAACTAAATACATTCGGGTTTTTGACAGTTGGATGAACAAAACAAGGAATTTGAAGACAGCACCTCGGGCACTTTTCACTATTTTCTGACATTTTATGGAAAAAAAAGAATGAATCAAAAAAATTATTAATCAATAATAAAAGTAATCGTTACTTACAACCCTAATTATTTGAATGTGCTTTAAAGAGTTTTTGCATGAACTGATGGTAATTGTTTTTGTAGTTGCTTCTTATGTGAGATTAGTAACATTATTCTATAGTATTTTATTTGTAGATTTTATAGCATTCATTTTACTAATATGAGACATCTGTAACATAATTTATAAAATGACCGGGTGTATTACCGGGTGTAGTGAAAGAGGTGAACTTGTAGAAGAAGTCAGAGTGTTTCTTCTTGCAGCTCACTCCACCCACTGTGCCGACGTCCAGCGGCAGGTCTCTGACCAGCTGGCCTGTAGACAACTCATACACCTGCAGGATATCCTTCACGTCATGGAGATAGTTGACCAGCAGGTGGTGCTGGTTCACACAGGAGACAAAGCCTGCAGAAGGGTATAAAGAAGGAAGTGATAGAAAGTGAACATGACAATATGTGTAGCTGGTGTTGTTGAAAACACTGTTCCCAAGGGAAATAGTGTCCTTGTTGTCTGTCTGTCTTTCTATGTCACTGCAAATGTCAACTTCCTCTCTGCTAATTCTCCTTATTTATCTTGGTAATAATGAGTCATCTCTTGATCCTGGGATGAAACCAAATATAATGACTATGGATTGAACATATTGATTAGTTCAGTTAATTGAGATGTTACTGTACGGGTAGAGCAAAAAGTAAATACAGGTATGGGCTATGGATCCATTCACTATAATATGATGAAATCTCATCAGCAGCCAGCAGGGGGCAGTTTAATACACTATTATTGTAATACATGTAAATGCAGGACTACTGCTCAGCCTTCTCTTGGTTACTCTGTTCAATGTACACAGTAGCCACGATTCCATATATGGCATTTTGTCTTTGAGTGTCGTCAGTGTCAACGGCGACACAAAGTAAACTGATCAGTGACTTTATATTTTACATCAATGACATTATACTCAACAGTCTGATGCCCATAACCACCTCCATCAATATGAAGACCCACTTGGAGTTAAAATGGGGTGAAGAATTGCAACTGGATGTGTTATTGAAATGATACTGGACCTATTACGCAGCAAAGAATCTCAGAGGAAATGTGGCCATGTATGTATCAGTGATCTTTAGGTACAGTTCTCATCATTCAGGTGACTCATAACCCCCCCAAAAAAGTTTAGACAAAGTGCTTAGGGGCCAAGTTTCACTTTTTGAGCAGAGTTCCCTCTGACGAAGTCTTCGACCACAGACGCAGAACTTCCCAGTTGTTGTGGTTGGACTGTCATCGAAACATTAGGACAGATATTCAGCGAAAAAGTATTTTGCAAGATTTTAAGGGCTGATTTGTGGAACTACGATTCCATGTACATGCCTTTTACGTATTTCTACTAATTTTCACACGCTCAAGCCCACAGCTGTCATGCAAACAAAGATCACCGGCACTAGTGAACTTTCAGACGTATTACACTTCTTCTATAGAGAACTGATACTATACAAGTGGACTACATAGCAGACTTTGTCTTCTACTGTATATTGTATTGAAATTTCTATTCAGTCTCACCCAAGACATCCTTGTCATGCTGTGGTATGAGGGTAGTCCAGTGCCGCCGGTCTGGTTTCTGGATGTCTATGTTGATGAGACAGTATCGAGGAGCATCCAAGTTGGAGCGGAAGGTGAATACAGTTCCCTCATTGGTGACATATGAGTACTGGGCATCAAAGTTGTTGACAAGTTTGACCCATGGCAGCAGGCCTGGAGGAGAAGATGAATAAAATTACAAAAAACTTAATTATAAAAGATGCATCATGTGATTTTCATCTCTTATCATCGACCATTAAATTAAACACCCGTCCTGTCCACCTGAATTATGGTGGCTCGTAAAGACAAATAATTCATTTTCGCAATAGGCTTGCACTAGAAAGTTTCAAAACTCTAGTGTGTGGGGGAGGTTTTTTTTTAAAAAAAAAAAAAACAGAAAACAGGCTGCCCAGTGAATTTTGAAATCTCAGCATCTGGTGAAGTAACTGTTGAGTCACTGGCGTGGGCATCCACCACTCTTATGCTGATGCAGCACGGTTATTGTACCATGAAGCTGTAGAGATATTATCTATTGCCGCTTGTAATTCTGCAGAGCTGCAAAGCTGCCATGGTTTACAGTGATTCCATGTTTGATTTGGGAGATGACACACGTTTCTCCTACAACAGAACTGTTAAAGCGGCAGTCACTCACACACAGGATATGTTGATAGTCTTGACAGTAACTACAAAAACGAAGACAACGTGACAGCGACAAGGCCCAAACTTGACAGGTCTTTTTGTGCTCTTGTGCCCCTTGTCTATCAAAACAGTAAGAATTCTAGAGCTACAATGATTAGTCGATCATGAATTAATCGACTAATCATTGTCAGTGGACAGAAGAATAATCCGTAACTATTTTGATAATTGATTAATCATTTCAGTCATTTTTCAAGAGGGTTTGCTGTATTTCCTTGTCATATACCATTGTTAACTGAATATTTTTGGGTTTTGGGACTTTTGGTTGAACAAAACAAGGGTAAGACATCGCCGTTTAATCTGGGCAGTCGGGATGGGTATTTTGTTTTACCATTTGTTGACATTTCATAAACTAAATGATTAATCGAATTCAGAAAAGAAATGTGCAGATTAATGAAAATAAACAATTGCAGCCCTAAACAATACCCTTTAAAATAAAAAGATACCTCTGCCAATGATGTGTGGATTTTTTTCCATAGAGACATTTCCTTCTCATGAAATGCTTTATTCTACAAAGACATCTGCACACACATCCATAGATGCTGTCAACTACCACAACAACCATCAATTTTGATCACTTTAGGGATTAATATTCATCAATGCTTGTGAACTTTGAAAACATAGTTTACAGCTCATCTTACATCAATTTAACAGCAATAGAGAAATAAAGAAAATATGTGAATTGTTGTGTTTATGGAGTGCTTAGATCTCAGTTGGGAGTGCATCACAAGGGTACAGACCTGTGATGCCGTCGGGGAGCTGCTGAAGGTCACAGTACCACAGCTGGTTGACAGGCTCACAGCCTTCAGTGATGGCCAAAACCGCATATCTGCCATCATCTGATATCTGGAAAGAGGAAGGAACGAAGAGAGGTAAGAAGGAAGCAAAGACAGAGAGAGAAACGCACGTGATTATGTGAATGTAGTCTGTGCAACTTTTAACTTCATGGGTGTGACGCATCCTAACCAACCAGCCAGGTCATCAACCTTTATAAAACAGATGAGATGTAAAAATGTAAGGTTGATGACTCAAGCTTCACCAGAAGGAGCACTGATTAGTGTTCCTTATTTATTTTAAAGTTTATAGCGTTTGCATTTCACAACTTATTCTTTTCTTCCTACTGTGGGTGGAAAGGTGTACATAAGTGACACTGGAATGACTGCAATTCTGTAATAGAACTTTAAATTAAGCTCTAATGAAGCTTTAAAATGACTCTGATTGCAAATGGGTGATTATAATAAGCAATTCAAGATTACTATGGACTTACGGTTACTGAACTGTGCCACTTAGGGTGCTCAGGGAACTCTGCAACCAGAATGTCCTCTGACTGCTTGGTGCCAATGACGTGGTAGTAGAGCTTCTGATTGATGTTGCAGGTGGTCTCTGTGCCTGTAGTGAAATACAGAGGGGTTAAGTCTTGAATACACCTGTAATAGTCTTTTTGCATGGTGACTGATTTTGATTAAAAGTGTTGCTTCTTTAACGGAGCATGTGTTTGTGCGTATGATGAGGCTTCCTAACCATCAGTTTTGCCTTCCTGGCGAGGGTAGCAGTTGTAAAAGACGCCCTTGGCATCGTGGGTCCAGGCCAAGCAGCTGAATTTAACCCTCTCCAGTACATCAGGCAGTGCGGTGAGGTCATCAGCCTTCATGAAATGCACTGTTACCCAGTCGGAACCGCTGCTGCTCAGACCATACGCAAAATATTCACACTCCTCTGACAGACGACCCACTGGATGGAGAGAGGGAAAAATTAAAGATGGAGGATTTCAGCACTGAACGTGTGTGTTTGTGCACAATAAAATTTATAGCTGCAGTGTATGTGGTCTGCAGTTTGGCTCACTCTTCAGTGCCACAGTGCCATCTTCAGAGAGTTTATTCGGGTCAAAGAATATGGTGGCAGCTCCATCAAGGGAGTCCTGCACATAAAGCACATCCTGGTTCTGGAGACCTTTGTTGTGAAAGTAGAAATACCTGGAAATAAAAGCAGGAAATAATGTGACAACATGCATTGTTTTGTTTTTTTTACTTTACTAGCTCTGCAGTGTAAGTTAGTCCCTCTCATGTGTCGCAGTTTTTCCGTCCATGCGGTGCCTATACGTTAAATTTCAACCAGTACCTCTTCCCTCTTTTGTAAGGGCAGCTGTATTTGGGATAGTCATAGAGCTCAGTGAGACGCTGGTGGAACTGAGCCCGGACAGCACACTGCTCCAGGTATGGCATGGTCAGTTTGTTCTGCTCCTCAACAAAGGCCTGAGATACAAAAAGGAGAGAGAGGAGGGATGAAATTTGAAGAGTTTTTGATAAACAGCTTCAGCTTTCTGCAGGAGAACAACACATACCATTGTTTCTGCACCATCTGGGTCTTCCAGCCACGCGTAGGGATCGCATATCTTAGTTCCATGGTAGTCATCCACCTATTGCAGATGTACAAGTTAAACAGGAACAAACACAGAAACATGCAAACAACAACTGTGTTCACTCTCTGGTATTCAAACTTGATATTCTTGACAGAGGGGATTCTCTTGTGCAATATTATGGTTGTGACTTTCCTCTGAAAACAAATTTCTGTTGAACTGAAGAGCATCTTTACTTTTAACTGTCAAATGTGTCATTAGTATTTGGCTTGTCAGCACTGGAATGAATGGTGGTTCAGGTCCTTTAATAACACCGACCTTGACGCATCAGTGTGCAGATTAAATTTGTTCCAAGTTCTCTCAACACACACACACACGTCCGCCCATTAGGGGCACCTGGTCAATGTTCTGGTTCTTGTTTCCAGTAATCGCAATGAGAAATCATTTTCCAGTAGTTTTCTATTATACTGAAAAGACATGTTCAACATCTTTTTAGACTTATAGATATTTAACATTAGGTTTCGATATTAACATACTAGCGAATAGGAAATAAGGCCGGAATTTTCCATTTAGACATTGAAGTGCAGTCAGCCGTGGTGAAAGATGTGAATTTCTGTATTAACTGAAATGAGCTAAGAAAAATACGATTATTATGACAAGTGCTGTACCCAATTTCCTGAGAAGCACTGCATTAAAATTCCAGAGAATTTCGCCTTAGCACGGCATTGATTAAAAGACAATAAAAGACAGATGCTTGGCAATCCAAGTGAAAGTGGGCGTGCACAAGTTTGTTACTCAAGCTGAGGCTGTCAGATGTGTTGATTCAACACAATGAAAAAATGGCACAGTAGAAAGAGAAAATTACCTCTCTGCAGATAATTCTTTGTCAGGAGGCACACGTGGAGCTCTGACATGCCTACATTCTGGTTCCCAAGAAATCAAAGGGAAATTCTAAACCTACACATTCATACATATTGTCATATTGCAAAACATGATTGTCTCCAGGCTGTCCTGTCTTGGGAAATATAAGTATCTCACCTTTGGGGAGAGTCAAGTCAAGTCAAGTTTATTTGTATTATCCGAGACATGTCAAGTTTATTTGTATTATCTGAGACAAGTCAAGTTTATTTGTATTATCTATCCTGGTGTACATGTAGAAAAGGCTTCTCAGGCTGACAAAGGCATGAATTCCCAACCTAGGGGGTACGGGCTGCGTCATCACATTACATCAACCTTTTCCTCCATTTTGTGCCCCCACTGGTAGTCAAACTCCACGTCATCTTTTCCAAATTCCAAAGAATTTCTAAATATCAGATGTAGCTTCTTTTTTTTTTATTCTTCTCCTGCACTGAACAGAATTGCCCCATCACAGAGCAGCTAAAATTATTCTACCCCACTGGAAAATTATCTGTTCAACAAATCAACGAGAAGATGACTTTAATGACAGATGCATCATTAGAATGTATGTTAGTGAAAATCAAAGCTGATAGTATAAGAATTTTGAGATCATGTACCTCATTTTAATAATATTATATAGGGGATATTAGTTAAAATCTATAATATTTATTTATTATTATTTAAAAATATTGACAAATGACTGTGACTTGTCTCTGCCTTTGCAATGTAATTAAATCTGGGTAAATTATGGTATTTATCAGCTTGACTAGACTTTTGTCATTACAATTTGAAAAACCTTTCATTTTCTATCAAGCAGTAAAATGGTTTACTCGGTGTAAAATAGTGAGCTTTATTTGCCTTAATTCGGTCATTGCATCCTTTGAGATGTGACACATGCATGTTTGTCATGTTTAAAGTGTCAGTGGGTCAGTGTTTGTGAGGGTCTACTTTACCTCTCTTCCTCTTTGCCAGTTTAACTCTCTTCTTTTAGACATGTTGTCATTTTTTGAGACATTTCCCTTTGTTGTGTTACATAATTTTGTAGTGTCTGCAAATGATGTATCAGCAATTCGGGCAATGCCTCTTTGGCCACGTACTCTGAAAGCTCACTCATCGAAACGGTGATACTAGTGTGTCAGTTGCAAACACTGCTGAATTACGTACTGTGGCAGAGGTGCAAGTTTCAGGCATGATAAAAACATACGCCCATGGCCATAGTTGCCACTGAGGACACTGAGGTCATGCCCTCATTTGGGTGTAATCACCTTAAAAGGAGTTTACATCCTGCAATTACACAGGAGTGACATATGGTGGGTTTTGAAGGTTCATTCGGATGCTTTTACTGTTTAAGGCAAATATCAATAACGATTTATTCATTAAATTAGAGCTGAAATTATTAGTCAATTAGTTGATAAGTTGATCGACAGAAAATTAATTAGCAACAATTTCAATAGTTTTTAATAGTTAATAATCTTCTTTGATAGTAATTTCAATATCTTTGAGTTTTGGACTGTAAATCGTATTTCCTGTTTTGTACAATTAACAGTCCAAACCCCAAAGTTATTGTATAAAATATGGGAGAATAGCTGACTTACTTAATATTCAATTAACTATAGA
Organism: Oplegnathus fasciatus; assembly: GCA_003416845.1. NCBI lineage: Eukaryota > Metazoa > Chordata > Actinopteri > Centrarchiformes > Oplegnathidae > Oplegnathus > Oplegnathus fasciatus. The sequence continues at coordinate 1,061,030 of NTHP01000098.1, forward strand.
TTATAGATTAATCATTAAGAAAATGAATAATTGTACAATTAATCATTTATAAGTCATTTTCAGCTGCAGCCCTACATTAAATTAGAATAAAACAGATTTAAGTTAGTAGTTCTCCAAAAGAATTATATTCCTGGCAGTGTGGTGAAGGCTTAGAAACAGCCTTTCAACCATCATGTTGGCAGATAAACATGTATAGAAAACATAATTAATCAGTTGAATGGATATATAAATATGGGGGGGGGGTTAGTGCCTAATCAAAAATGTCCAAAAAAGGGGGCTGGGGTTGTGCTGGGGGAGTTAGGAAATAGTGCCCCAGTGTTAGCAAAGGCTTGGCTACAGTCCTGCATACACCAGTGGTCACAAGGAAACCCAAACTAACTAATGCTAACTGCGAGACACACCTCACTGGGACTCAACTCCGACACTTTCAGCGAAATGAGCATTATGAAAACATTGTTCCACTGGGACATCGTCTCACACTTCCCCTAGAATGACTTTTTTCAACTGCTTATAAAGTTTTGTTTTTGTTTCTTCGGCTATGCGCCATTTGCCTTTCTAACCCTCCACCCGCATGACTTGCCTTTCTCTTCCTGGTCTCGCTTTTCCTGCTCAAGTGCTTTGACCAGAGTATTTCACCGAGTGACAAACAGACAGAGAGAGAAAGCACTCGGCAGGACTTTGACACTGACCTTACTCTCATCTCTCCTTGCGGCCGGGTACTTAAACGCCATGGCGGGGTTTCCTAAAGTGGTCAGCTGTTTCCCTGAGTCGCCTTTCTGTAGCTACTTTGTTTCCTTTTCTTTCTTTTTTCTTTGTTCTGGGTGCAGTGTCGCGCCCGAATCAATGGAGCCCTTAAGTGAAAGTGAAAGCATTTTTTTTTTCACACATTCACACGTTCGTTCAAACCGCCCGTGCTTGTTGTCTATACAGGAAATGATGTGTCCCACAGGGCAAGTGATGGCATACGCACAGCCGTAATACGTGTGCTCGTGCGCAATTGTCATTTTAACTTAGAGTATTTGTGCCATGTATAACATCCTCCAAGTGTGGAGATAAAAAATATATATCCGCTAAAAATGTAATGTAGTAACAAAATAAAATGTATAAAAGTGCCTGTGAGCCTTGAACTTGACAGTAAAAAGAAGAAAAGGAGATGTGGTTGGGTGCATCTAGACCTGACAGAGCATGAGCAAGAGGAAGTTGTGCATTGATACTAAAAACTGCAGGCTTGTATGTGCTGAAACACTTGGGTAGCTTGGGTAGGTAATGTCTTTTAGAAGTATTTTTTGTTATATTTGTTGAAATTCTCTTTACATCCAGACAGCAATCAATAAATCAATCAATCAATAAAGTGCCCTGACAAATAAATGAAAAAAGTCTAGTGTCTGTGGCTGTTGCATGACTGTAATAAGCCCGTCCAATCATTTCATTAGGACCGAATGAAATGATTGGACGGGCTACCTGCCTGTCCAGCTGCGTCTGACTACCTGCGCGCACTCTGACCCTGCACTCACTGCGCATGCCCGTCGTCTTCCACAAGGCCAGGCGGCTAAAGCTAGCGAACTAGTCGCACAAGAATGGCAGAGAAAGGAAAGAAAGACAGAAGAAGAAAAGGCAGCGACCAAACAGAGGTTGGATAAAGCAAGAGGTCAAA
>NTHP01000098.1:1075447-1093052 GCA_003416845.1 Oplegnathus fasciatus
AAAAAAAAAAAACAATCAAGGGATGACATAGCCAAAGACATGAGGATCCTACAGCTGAATGAATGTGTGAAAGTAAGTCATATCTTGTTTCTTTTTTGCTTGTGAGGATAACCTTGGATAGATAAAAGATGGATAAATTATACAGAATTAATAGAAAAGGACAATCTGACCTATTGACCTCATAAGAAATGGCTGGTTAAACTGAATGGTGAGTGCTGGGATGTTGGCCAAGACCAGTGTCAATGAACTTTGGTTCTTCATGACTGGATCCGACTGCCTGTGTAATGAATGACTGCCAGGAGACATTTTGAATAGTGGAAAATAGTGAGTCAAAAATATGTGGGGATTACATGGATTTCAAACAGATTTAGTTGATTTTGGATACTGAGATTACTTGTAATAAACATCAGGTCAACCAGCTGTAGTAACATTTTACTACAGTAGGTTGTTTGTCATACTGTCAGTTTGCATTGGGTAAAGATGTCAAAGAAGGGCAGGTCACGGAAACAGGCTTTAGAAGGTGATTTCTTTCTGCACTGCATATTTTCTTTTATTCAAACATGTGCTTTACCTCAAAGTTAATATGATTTCTGTGACACTAAAACCTCTTTCTCTCTGCTCCTTTCCTTTTTCAGATCTTGAGCTTTAACCAGCGTACCTAAGACAAGGGACCTACCCAACCAAACCAAAGTACTTCGATACCAAAGCAACCTAAACCAAACAGAACCAAACCAAACTAAAGGTCTAAAGCCTGAATCCATCATCTTCAGTATAATCTATATTGTCAAGATGAAGCTGGATAGCACACCAGGAGACATGAGCGGGTGGAGGGAGATGGACTTTGCCCTCAACTGCACCTACATTGTGCCAGACCAGGTGTCGGACCCGAGTTTCAGCCTGCCCAAAGCCATGACGTCCATCCCACGCAACCTCACCTTTGAATATGGTACAGACAATGAGGTAAGAGCAATTCAGTTCCTTCAGATTGTTTACCCATTGAGAAATAGAATGGCTTACTCTTGAAACTTCTGTTTAAATGTAATACAAATACAAAATCAAATCTATATACACCATGTACTGGCAACCAAGCAGCCTACTGATGTTAAAACACATTAGAAAAGCACATGTTTTACTACTACTTACTACTGTAATTTTAACCCTACTTTAAATTAGTTCCCTGATGATGTTTTTTAATCGTCAATTTTGTCAGATTAAGGCTTTAGTGTGTACACTTCAAAATATTAATACTGTGTTACATAACATTCTGTTGAGCCATCTGCATTGGGTTACTTGGAACAAAAGATCTGCTGACTAATGCGATCTTCACACATACAGTGAAGTACACAGTGTGTGTGTGTGTGTGTGTGTGTGTGTGTGTGTGTGTGTGGACATGAGGGCTCTGGCAGCTTGAGGTCAGAGGCCTTTTTATGTCTTCTGGAGACCTTAACTTCCATTATGTCACCCGAATGTCTCGGCCATTGTGCAGCTTCTTTACACTTCTGTCTTACACTTATAATAATGCACGCACACACTTTCAGTGTAAGATATCTGGGGTCGGCCTGGTTTCCACCAGATCATCTAATTGCATCATTCCCTCCTCTCTTTTTTTTTCACAACCGTGCCTTTCCTATTTACCTCCTACGTCACCTCCCGCTCAGGTGAGGCAGGAAGAGCTTTGGCAATATCCCCAAGCTATTTCAGTCACCTGATTGTTTGGCTCGCAGTGCAGTAAGATCCGGCATCTGCCTGGACATGTTACCCACTGCAAAGTACTGCAATCATGTCTCCATGCAAGGTTTTAAAAGGGAAACTGTACTGCCGCTAAAGAAAAGAATCATCATCTTAAAAGAAAGAGAGAGAGAGAGGTTTCACACTTCTTTTGTAGTTGCTCTTAACGCTCTGATGCTTGCGGTTGACTTCGCTGTCCCCTTCCTCTTTCTGTCCTGACCCAGGCAACACTTTCTGTCGTCGTTCCTCTTCTCGCAGCTTTACTCTCATCTCTTCGTCCTCTCTATGCGGCATTTACTGCTGAGGGATGAGAAAAGCATGCAAACTAAGGTGATAAAATCTCTTTGAGGGCTAATTTCTAAACCCAAGCCCTTGTTTACCAGGTCAACACATCTTACAAAATGCTTCACACACTCACACTTGAAGCAGCCAAACTTGATTTTGCCAGTTGCTTGTGCTCACATGCAACATGACCAGTCATTATTTTAAAAAACTTTATTTTATTGTAATTTTATCTTATATTGACAACAAACACTTACTGGCAGACAAGTAAGTGCTCATGTATGTGTGTGCATATTTGATCAGCGAGTTGAAAAGATATCAGATAAGAAATGAGACATGAAAATAAGCACGAGGACACACTCACATGCTTGCCAGTAATCTTTGCTTAAACTGGCCCTTGTTCATTGAGTGGTTTCCCTTCCTAAAGATGGTGTCATGTGAATCTTTCTCCATGGCTTGCTGTCGCTAAAGCTGGGAAATCCATTTCCTGCGATGATCATAAAACACAGCTGCTCCTTTGTGTGGGTTTATGGGACCTGTCTCACCTCAAATGTGGGGCACAGTTCGCTCAGTTATCAGGAAGTCTCAGAGGGAAGGGATTTTTCACACAGGTGAGTGTGTTTCAGTCTGATAGATGAGTCAAATCTAAAGAGTCTGGATGGAAACAGAGAATGTAGTCAACTCACTGGTCTTTGTACATTGATAGCATATCATGATGCACATCAACAAACTTGTTCAGCACCTGTTTGGGTACAAGGAGGATTGTTGGGCCCACTTATCTTCCTATTCCTCATAACACCTTTCCTAGACCTCCTTTTCCTCACATTTTTAATCCGAAGTGTGCCAGGAAATGCGAAGAAGGGTGGAGGGGGCACGTGGCAGATGGGGCGTTAGCAACGGGTGCCAGTGAGCAGGGAGAGAGGCAATGGAGGGGATGGATGGGGAGGGAGAAGCTGGGGAGAGGAGGGTGTGTGGGGGGGATTTAGGTTAAAACCAGATGATTAACTTTCGTTGGGGACAGGCAGGCGGCCAGGCAGCCGGCCAGGCAGCCAGCCAGGCATCAGGCTTCAACCTGGCGGGCGCACGAGCTATTTCAAGAGGGTTAAGAAAAGACAAGGGATTGGGGGAGGGCAGGAGAAAAGGAGGGTGTTCGGGAGTGTGATAGCGTGGGTCCACTTAAGAACGCCCACCCTCCTTTCTTCCGTTCTTCAACACCCTTCCCTCCCCCCCTTCCCTCCCTCCCTCCGCCTTCCTCCCAACCTGGCTGAACTGAGCGGTTAAGCAGCAGCGGCGGCCATAGCGCTTTGTTAGTCACGCAACGCCAGCAAAGCACAATGTCCCTGTCACACTGGTTCATCACATCCAGGAATCACCTCACTCGCCTCGACTGCCGCTTGACACACACAAACACACACACTCACACACACACACACACACACTCCTGCCGCCCTCTGTGACCTGTTGTTCTTCTAATTAACTGCTTATACATCATTTACAAAAGCCTTCTCCACCCTTCATAGAGTGATAAATAATCACAAGTGGTTCAGGTGTTTGTCATTTTTGTTTTTTACGGTTTGCCCTCAAGGCCATGAAAATCCTCCTGAGAGTCAGTTTGAATTATAATTCCTCCATGGCAGGACGAAAGAGTGTGTGTTTATGTATGGGGGGGTGGGAGGGAGTATTTAAGGATGGAACACAAAGCTCCTCAAGACACCGAGGCTGCGTGTACGCCACAGATGCTGCTGCCTGATGGCGTATGTGTGTGTTTGGGTGTGTTTTGAGGAGGGTTGACCCCAAGCCTATGCACTTTCTATGAAAGTGTGAATCCTAAAGCTGTTCTGCACAACAAAAGAGGACATACCCTGTACGTCTATAGATTTATTATTTTTACTTCCAGCTCACTAAAAAACTTCCTCAGCTGGTCAGAAATGACTCAGTAACCTGCAGAACAGGAGAGGTTTTGTTCTTAACAAATATATTACCGTATGTCCCAAGACAACAAGGTACTCGCTCATGGTAAAAAAAAAATTAAAAAAACCCATGCACATGTCCCTTTTGCAATTCAAAATATATGTTTGGACAAGCTTTGAGACACGTATTCCAAGGAATCCAATTATAGAAAAAGGTGTGACTCATTTCACTGTTTAGAACATTTTGTAATCAGGGCTTTTAGGCTTTGAAGCAATCAGTCTACAGAGCAAGCAGAGTCGCTATTATTTTTGAAATTGCTTTCCATGCTTTTGTCTTTGTGGAGTCAAAAGTGTACAATTGTCTTCTATGAATTTTAAAACACTTAATAAATGAGAGATCAGAGTGCAGCATTCATGAAGTTCACAAGAGAAACAACAGGTGACACTGCTTCCTCACGCCCCGGTGTTTATGAGGACAGCAGATCAAAGATCAGTGGAGTAGGTCAGAGAAAGTGTAATTCTCTTAATTCGTTTAACTCATTAGTGTCGAAAGCGTGTCACCTTGTGGGTTTTAACCTGCATCTAGAGCTGTCTGGGTCAACATGACAAAGCCATCACAACTGCAACTCAAACCAACAACCTGCTGGACATAAACAATGGACAAACACAAGTGTTGCACTATATTATATGTATAGATTTAAAATGAGAGAACTGGCCTATGGATAATTCCTTAATTAGTGCTTGAAAGATCAACTTTTGTGTGCTCTTGTGACCCCAAGAGATGACTTTTTATGTTTTCTATGAAGGCTGAGTGTTAAGTTGCTGTGGACTCTAAATGGACTTTTAAATCTAATTAAGTTTTTGGTCTGTGTTCCAGGTGACAGGCGTGTTCAGCAAAGAATACATTCCCCAGGGGACTCGCTTTGGCCCCCTGCAAGGAGACATCTACACCAAAGACAACGTCCCCAAACAGGCTAACAGAAAATACTTCTGGAGGGTAAGGGAAATATACACCATGCATGTATCTATGCTAATTAACAATATATACACATATTCTATGCATAATCACATGTAGGCATCAATACGGTAATCCAGCTCAGTGTGATACTGGTTAAACAGGGGAAAGTCTGAAATCTAGAATGTAAGAAAATGAACCTGCGAATAGTTGAGGAGCGACTGGGGATGTGTTTTCGTCTTCCTCTATTATTCATGAAAAAAAAAGAAACTGGTTGCTCAGATACAGAAGTTTCACATCAAGTCCATGTCCATACGTCAATAAGGAAACAAAAATGCTTTCACACAGATTGCACTGGCTGACAGGGGTTTTGGTCAAAATTTTAGAGGAAGTTCTGAGCTCTGGTGGCACGTAGCAATGGATTCACGCTCACACAGTCATCAGAGCCTTACCGGCACTCAGATCCTATGCAACCTGTGTCACACACACAAAGGAAGACACTATTGTTCAATACACACACACACACACTCAGACAATCCTTGTCTTTCCGCTCCCTTTTAGTCTTCAAGTCCCATGTGTCTTTTCTCTCTTTCATCCAGACACAGCTTATGTCACTCAGGAAATTTTCTATTCTGCTGAGTCAATTCCCATAAGGACTTTTTGCTGCCATCCTACGTATTTTCCTTCCGGCTTTATTTCCTGTAAACCTGTGCAAGGGGTGTTCCTGCCCCGGTGCAATAGTGAAAGTCTGACGTTGACTGGGAGTGAATATGTTTTTCAACCTCATGACACAGGTGCAGGATGAGGGAGGACGTGCTGCCAAATGCATGCCTGCATGTGTCTTTTTGGCTGCCTGACAGACAAGTGCTGGCAGGCAGCCAAAACCCACCAGTCATATTTCCCTTTCATCTTGTTTGTTTTCATGAGCGGATGCAAAGGCAACTTTTTTTTTTTTGAAAGAAATCATCATAATTAAGTGTACCACTGGCATGTATTTCATAGACTAAATGACAAGACAGAAATGATAATAATGCTGTGAAGTGAGAAAGGGAGAGAAAGAGAAAATGAGAAGGAAACAGGGAGAGTGAGAGAGACCACGCCTCCGTGCCTCAGCTCAAATACAGTGTCGACACAAGCACAAACACACACAGGAGTGTAACACTCAGGACACACAGAGCAGAGCTGTAGAGCGCAGACCAAAGGAGAAAATATATTGTAACTGACAACTGAAAAGGGTAAAAGATATTTAACTGTACATGGCAGAGGTGATTATTCTTTTTTCTTTATAATCTTCATTTATTTTTAAAAGATTTCTATAGACTTTTGATGATTTTATGTGGATTTTAATCAGCATTTCAATCAGCTTCAGTTGTGTCAAATATTATTTACAATTCCAAGAATTACATGCTACAATGTCTTGTGACCAACAGATGGTCAACTAATATAATAGTTGAACTATATTCAATAATTTAACCATTTACTGTATTTAATATTAAACAATTTAACATACCACTAATACTCATTATGTTACACACAAATCAGTTGCTTCAAGTTTCTGTGTACTTGTTTCAATTCCATCTCCTCTCTCTTCTTCTCCTGCAGATTTACAGCGGTGGGCAGCTTCAAAACTTCATTGATGGCTATGACGTCCACAGCAGCAACTGGATGCGTTACGTCAACCCGGCCCGCTCTCTGGCCGAACAGAACCTGGTGGCGTGCCAGAACAGCCGGGACATCTACTTCTACACCATCCGACCGGTGGAGCCCAATCAGGAGCTGCTGGTGTGGTACAGCCAAGAGTTTGCCCAGAGGCTCTGCAGCCAGCAGGTCGACAACAAACAGAGTGAGTGCAGCAGGAACAGAAGCTTTTCTAGTTTTGTATCAGGATGTGTCAGTCTTTTCCACAGGAGAGATAAAAGTAGACCACCAAATATCTTGAGGCACAGGGAGAAACAGAGCTTGTGTATGCAAACTTTAGTGGTTGTTATTAATGTGATGGAGGTTGGAAGTGTTGTTCGTACACAACCAAAACAATTATCATGTTTGGTGAACTTGATTCCCCCGTGACCTTGCATTAATTTAGCTGAAGTATGATTTAGTGAGGGGGAGTGAAAGACAGCTGATTATCAGCTGCTTCGATTGTGAGGCAGCACAATGACACACAAACATTCTTGCTATTTTTCGTACTAGATCTGATAAAATGACAGATTTAGATCTGTGGCTATGACGAAACACATAGCACAACGTCTGTGTCAGGTGAGGATAGCTATTATCAGCAAAATTCTGTCTCTTCAAAGTCAATGTAGACACAGCATTCCCTTCCTTTGAATAAGACCTGATGTTATCTTCTATAAAGACAGTTGGTTTGATGCCATTTCTTCCTGTTTGTCTCGCCATAGAGAGCCAGATATTTATGTAAGATCGTGGAGAATGCACACTCACACTCATAGACCAACAAATCTCAGTATTTCATGAAATGTGGTAAATGACGTGGGATTTTAAGGAGAGTGGAGAAACCTAAGGGGAATAATGGCCGGTCAAAGTACCTTTGTGAGTCACTTGTTTTCAGCTATTAGTAGAACTGCAAGTCATACCCTCATCATCCTGAATGATTGTCTGTTGCCACAAAGTCTGATGACTCATGCCAACTGGATACACCAGATACATTGCCATTAACCTCGGTGACTAATTCTAAGGCAGTATCATTACATTGTTTTATCAACTTAAAGGTTTTAAAAGCATTCACCTGCCTTTTTGTCAAAGTCCAGGTTTGCTCATTGTTTGTCTTCCGGGTTGGACCTTCTAATATTTCGTGAAGGCAATCTAGTTCGGCAGCTCAGGCACTGGTTGTTGAAACTTCGGGGAGCGCTTGAGAGCACAAACCCTGAGCACATTTTGAATAAGTTTGGGCTTTCAAATGCATTATTGTGCATGTGTAATGTACAAATCAATTGTATTAAATAGGCTAAACCATGCCTCATGAAATTCACATGATGAACACAGTAGAAGCAGTAGTTGACGTAAAGTAATTGTGAGAAATTCAACCAGCCAAGCAAAGGCCTTCTCAAAAAGAGGAAAAAAGGAAGAGATGCTTCACATTTTCTTGTGGCTAGTACGGTAATACAGCTATACCCAGAAAAGGTTTCACAAACGAAACTCAGAATTTTGGTGTACAACTGCTCATACATGACATGACACATGGACTCCCACACATTTTACCACCAGCCCATTCACCCACACAAAAATCACTACTGCGATTGACAAACAGAAACCTGTACCGTATGATTTACGTGTCAAGTCAAAACTGAAACTACTATCATTTACCATAAGAGGGAGTGCCTTCTGTGGGCGGATGTGTGTCTGCAAGTGTGAAACATTTTAACTTACTGAATTTAATCGATATTACAATGAGCTTCTCTGTAAAAATGCGGGTTCTACACTTTTCTTCTGTTTGATGCTGTTATTTACTCATCAAGCTCTGTGACAATACTCAGTACGTTTTAATTTTCTTTCACAGAATACATGAGTTCTGATGAAGACCATGAGCTGGAGTACACCAAACAGCACCTACCTCAGCAGACATGGCTTAAAGAAAGAACAAAGGAAGAGGTGAAAGAAGAGAGGGATGAAGATGGAGAGGAGAAGATCGACGTGGAGATGTTGGAGAGAGACACTCCACCTGACACTCCTGATGACCAGATCATGGACTTCAGCAAAAAGGTTCAGAAGGAGGAGAAGAGTGAAAGAGATCCAGAAGACCGGGGCATCATTCCTTCCCCTCAGCCCGGACACAGAGAGCACAGCCTGGGCTTAAATCACCCGTACTTACCAGATCACCATCATGTGCTCCCATCTGCGCACCGAAATCTCCCTCTCCACCTCCACGGCCTCTACGGCCACAGGGAGGGCCTCGTTTCATCTTACCCCCTTTATCCCCAGTCCAGACCCCTCCAGCCCACTTACCAGCTCCTTCCTCCCTATGGCCCACACTATCCTCGCCTCCTCCTCCCTTCATACTCCCCTCCCTTTCCTGGGATGCTGCCCTCAAGAGGATCCCTCCGATACAACAGCTATCTGGGCACAGACGGACTCCCGTATCCACCCATCGGGCAGCCCAATCTACTTCCAGTGTCCCTGCCCTACCCTCCGTCTCCACAGGGGGGTCTGAAAGAACTAACACCAAATGTGTCGCCACCACGAGGCGCCCCAGCCACCCCAGAGCTCTCCCCTCTCCCCAAGCCCGACAGTCAGCATCAGTCTCCTGAGCAATCTCCCTCTGGTTGCGAGGAAGCCATGAATCTAAGTCTGGCTACGACTAAAAGCAACACAGCGCCACGTAACGGCCCTGGCCACAAATCCCTGCCCTACCCACTGAAGAAGCAGAATGGAAAGATCAAGTATGAATGTAATATCTGCTCGAAGACTTTCGGACAGCTGTCAAACCTCAAGGTAACAGCTTAACTTCCTCTCTTTTGTAATAATGAATAATAATTTAAATGTAAATAATTTAAACTCATCGTTTGTCATTCGACACCAGTGCTTAATACTTTTTTGTATGGTCTGTGTAATTGTAGGTCCATCTCCGAGTGCACAGTGGTGAGAGACCGTTCCAGTGTAACCTATGTAAAAAGAGCTTCACTCAGTTGGCCCACCTCCAGAAACATCACCTGGTCCACACGGGGGAGAAGCCACATGAATGTCAGGTATGCTGAAAATCACCATTTGTGTGTTTTCATCTTTCTTTGCAAGCGTCTTACAAGCTCTTTACTGATGTCACCATGATACTGATGTAAAATCGAGAGTGTGAGAGACATACAAAGAAAAACACTGAATACATAACACAAGGCTTACATACTCTGACTCACATACCTTTCTGGTAACGCAGCGTCTGTTTGATTTTCGTTGAGCCACTACCCACCTTGTCATGTAATAGCATATTCATGCTTTTGTTTGCTAGTGTGACTATATGGGTGTGAGTGCTGAGAATGACAATAAAACTGGTCTTACAAAGAAAGAAAAGTAGTCCCTGTTGTTTTATGAAAATACCCCAGAGAACTGGAATAACATGGCCAATCCTGATACTGTACTATTCATAACATCTAGATGACATCATACTCTACTGCTAAGTTTTTCCAAAATAATCCTGAACACAAGCCATACAGGTGTGACTAATCAGTCATGTGAATGTTGCTCACAGAAGCTTTAACCTTTCATTTCTCGCTTTCCAGGTGTGTCACAAACGCTTCAGTAGCACCAGTAACTTGAAAACACACTTGCGCCTCCACTCTGGGGAAAAACCATACCAATGCAAGCTGTGCAGCACCAAGTTCACCCAGTACATCCACCTCAAACTGCACCGCCGCCTCCACAGCGGCCGCGACCGCCCCTACCGCTGCCAGCTCTGTGCCCAGGCCTTCTTCCACCGCTTCTCCCTTCGCATCCATCAGCGCAGCTGCTGCCTGGCTAACTCCAATGCTCCTGTCAACATACACATGAAAGAGATGGTGGAGCGGTTTGACGCCAGCCAAGAGGCTGACACACTCACAGAGACGGCATCGGCACCGCAGGTGGAGGAAGCAGTAGAGCGCTGGTTGGCTCGTACCTTGGAAGGCGAGGGGAAGGAGGACCAGAGGGAGGCCACCATACTGCTGAAAGCCCTGACAACGGCTATTAACGCACCAGCAATGCCCATGGCCCAATCAGCTGTACCTACAACACACCACAGCCCTCCGCTGGCCTATCAGGAGAGGGCCAGCGTTGTTCATCTCCACAAACGGCCAACGGTGAAGACAGAAGGACAGTGAGAAGGAACTGAAAGAGGGTGAAATATAAAAAGGACATACAGCATAGCATCAATGAAGAAAATAGATGTCGCCAAATAAAACTCCCTATATTGTCCATGAAGGGCATGAAGGGGAATATAAACTTCCATAATCAAATGAGCGCAGCACCAAAAGAAGAGCATTCCAAAGACTGGGCGAGGGTATTCAGTGATTGTACTTCCTCCCAAATGTCAGTTTAAAAAATGAAAACAGGGAGGAAGTTGTTAAGCTGTGAAGTATTTAAAACTCTTTTCACTCAGGTAGAGAAGTGTTTGCTTTTTTTGTGCTTTAACTTATTACTTTTTTTCATTTGAGTCATGTATACAGTATTTATTTAGTTGTATCATAGTTTGTTTTTTCTGTTAGTGTTTTCTTCCTATGTGTGGACATTTCCAAGGCAATTTGATCTCTTGGGACAACCACAAATGGACTCAGGAACAATATGTGGATGAGTCTTCACTTGTCATATTGTGCATTGTTTTACTTTGTGTGACAGTGTGTTTGAGCTTCAGGGTGCATGTGTACGAGTGGAAGTTTTTATATGAACGACAAGGCACAGTCATAGCACAAACCACCTTTCTGCTCCTCAACTGTTTGCGACTATTTTATTTATTTATGATTAAAAAAAAGGGAAAAATCAGGTATCTTGAAACTGTGTGTTGATAAGCAATTGCCAAAATTACAATCAAAGAACATGAATGTGTAGCACCATTTTTTGGATCCTTATTCAACTCATTCTAACAGATCAGACAGAGCATTATTCACCTTTTTTATTTATTATTCACCAACTTCTCACAGCTAATTTAGATATCAAAGAACAAAAACCAGCAACAAACAAAACCAAATGCCACCAAAAGAAATAAAATACTACAGATTCAGTGTGACCACAGTATCACAATGAAATATGTACATGAGATCCTTTGAAAAATGGCTTTTATTCTTTCTTACTGCTCCATTTTTGTGTCAAAACTTAACGCTGAGTAACCAAGTGGCTTTTAACTGGATTCAAATGTTTCCGATATTTCTTACATACAAAGCTTTGCTGTAAATGTTTGTGAACTCGAGCTTCATCCAAATCTTGATTCAGACATCGGTACCTCATATTCAGCATTGGACAACACAGGAGCACAATTTTCTAACATTGTTAATATTTGTGTCACTCAGCACTGGAATAAAAATGCAACTAGATCTGTGTGCTTTTGCCGTTACCAAAAACCAGAAGGCGAGAATTGTACTGGAAAATTTGACTCCTGAGCCAGTTATGTCTTTTATCGTTTTGTAGTTTTTTCATTTGTACAGTATGTTTGTCTATGTAGTTTATTTTTGGAAACAGGTTATGAGATGTTAAGAATTTATATGTGAGAGACTATTTTGATGATACTTTTATATTTACATGATGTAGCATATTAAAGATATTGTTTCTATACATCTAGTATTTTGTGTGTGTTTTCATGCTGGTATAAGAGTTGAATAGTGGGACAATACAGCAACTGGGAGGGCAGAAAAGAAATCATTTCTGAAACCCCATGATAAATGAAGGACTGCATTATTTCTGGCAGTGCACAAATGTCTTACTAAGACTCAACTGATACGCCTTGGCTCACTCTGTATAATCATCGATCACCTTTATGACGACAATTATGAGGCAGTCGTCATATTGAAGCTTTCACCCAAAATGTTGCTGCTTCTAGTTATGCTTTCTTCCCATCCTTTCCGCAACACAAGTCCTCCAAATTAAACATCAAAATATGTTGTTTGTCTATGCCCTCTAGAGCGACACGTAGAAACGTTTTCGGATCTGATGCCCCTATCAGCAGGACGACATCATTTATCTGTGTCTTCCAGAACTGATATGACTGAATGATGGTTAAGGTTTGGCCAGGCAAAAAAAACAACTTGGTTAGGGTAAGGAAAAAAATATGGTTTAGGTTAAAATACTTATGAGACCTTTGTTGGACAGACATAACTTTGAGTTTCACTGTTATGCTGATGACACAGCTGCATTTCCCTTGAAACCTGGAGCGACAGGTGTGTAATATTTTATTATTCAAGAATTTCCTCCAGTTAATTAATTATAAGTCAGAGATCCTTGGGATTTTCCTCACCAGTCCTCGCAATCTCACAGTCTTATCTCAGTTTGTGCAGACTCTTGGCTACAGTTAAAGGTTCCAAATAAACAAAAGTTATATTAATATTCAGTGTTTCTTACGAAAACACACCAAGACGGGTGTATCCTTGGGATCTAACAAACGTGTTACGTTTTTTAATGTTTTAATGTTTAAAATCGATTTAATGTTCAAAATCAATTTAATGTTTTAAATCGTGCATTGTTTAGATCCATGTGTACTTACCACTAGCAGTCTTCTTCACGAGTGTTAAACTTAACGGCAGGATGTGAAGAAAAAGAGCACCCATTTGAAAAAACTATGCTCCCTTACCAAGAGTATGCCTCTCCTTTTACTTGCAAGGAAAGTCATACCTGGTTTATTTCCTCCAGGGATGGTTATTGCAGCCATTCAATCAGGCACAAGAAATTACACTGTAAACTGGAAATAATTATGCAGTACGTTGTGGGCCTTAATCTAAAGCGTTACCGAAATATCTCTTCTTTGCCACTAGTGCATGTTGCTCCAATCGTTGTTGCCTGCTATTACCTGTCTGTGATTGTAGAACTGATTTTACAGTTATATTACATGTTGTAAAACCTTTGTCTCATATTCTTTTTTCTTTAGTCTTCTTTTCTGGTTATTTATATAAGACCTTTACTGACGTCTCATATCAGAGTAGCCAGAAATGGACCCATGTGGACATTCTAACAAAACTCTCTTTCTATGAACACAATAATTAAAAGTCACAATTACATAGTTACTGGGCACAATGCATACGCCCATGCAACATCCTGCTTACTACCCCTCTCTTACTGGCAATAAACTCTAGGAAGTCCCACACTGCATCCCCCTGATCGGCTCACTCTTCAGGCTCTTTCCTAGAAAATAAAGGAAATGAAACTAGTCAGTCACCAATGAAACACAGAAAAAGCACTGCTTACATCACACATTTTATCTTACAAAATCATTGAATGTGACAAGCAGACGCTCCTGTTCTGGTGTCACTCCTGCTGTCAAGTAACTTGTTTAAAAGGAATGGTGTATAAATAACCAGTGCTGACAGTAATTACAGTACGAAACAGAGCAAGTGTTGAGAATTATGTGTTTTGGCTCAGTTACAGATTTGAGCTTGATCTAATTGAGGACAAAGTAACTGATTACTCCCTCTAGAGCACCTTTCCTCAGACAATACGTTTAAAGATAGAGAGTTTAAAGGTAGACTTAAAACCTGAATCTTTTCCTCAGTTTTTCTCAAGACAACAACAGTGTGACGCATTTGCGGTAATAGCAGGCATACCTGAGCGAACATGAAACCCCAAAATATGATTCTAACTTGAGCATTGTCGTTCCATGGCAGTGAGACACACTTTCAATCAACAAAATCTATAGCAAAGTTACTGTAAACATGGTTAGCTCTTTACAGTAATTCTCTCAGTCTCCCTCTCTGTCTCTTAACCACTTTCTTTTTCTTTTTGCTATGCAATGGTATAGTATTTCCTCTTGTGATCTCTGCTGTGGGGGAGAACCCCGCAGCAGACACCTACACGCCACTGACCAGAATAAAAACACCTCAGACATTTAATGTGCGCAGTCAAACTGCAGTGGTGACAGGAAATCCTTTTCCTTTGGCAGGCTGCCAGCTACACTGCCAGCTACACGTTTATCCTATTGTGCAATTAAGCAATAGAAGCAGAAGCCATAGTTAGAGTACCTGTAACAAGCCTGTGTACTGTTCTGATGGAGAGAAGAGAAGACAAAAACATAAAATGATAACATCCAGTGTAACAATGTCCTTATCACAGATAACAAACTAGTTGAGTCCCCCTCAAACTGCAGACAGCCCCACTTATACACCACATCCTTTGCAACATAAGGTCATTTACATATGCATAATGTTCATACTTACGGAAAACAGCACTGGGTTCGTTCTAAGGTACGTTCTTACTACTAGCTGGTTTTACCGAATCAGGTCAAAAGCAATCAACTATGTAAACAAGTATTTTAGTATCACAAGCTGTAAAATAACAAAAATAAAATTTTTTGGATATACATGTAGTTTAGTATAAGTGGGAAATATCTGATTATGCGAACCTAACTGCTGTTATTACTTGCCGAATGTAATTTGAGGTACAGTATTCTGTTATCTTTGTGAAATGCAATTTAAATCTTCTCAGTTTACATCATTTTTTTAAACACAACTTTAATCAAGTGTTCAGGCCAGATGTGTCGACTATATCCCATTACGTTTTTTTACCCTTCACTCTAAATGGGGACATATTGGCAAACTGAAGTTAGCTAACAATTACACCCGGCAATTAGTAAATATACAGTAACAACTAAACTCTGTGTAAGAAGATAGTGGTGCAACCCTTTTTTAATTTTATTGGCACGTAAAGAAACACTTATGATGTAAATAGGCTGAGTGTGAACATTTGGAACAGCTGGTGCCTACCCTTTAGACAGTAACTCGGGGTCTACCTGCCCGCCATCCCGCAACCTGTTAGCCTTGTGAGCCATGTGGTCAATTTATTCTGACCAAACAAAAAATGGAACAAAACACTTTTAACATTTGTCTTAACAGAATATACAGTATTCACAACACCTGCCACATGGGGTGGTTGACAGGCAAAAATGAAAGAAACCACCAAAAAAGAAAAACACAATGTCATTTCAGTTGTGCAAGTGAATGAGAAAACGTTATCTTGGTTCATGATCAGGTCATGCACCATGCAGTCACACTGTTGCCCATCAATTGTATTCTTAAAAGGAAGTTTTCTTTGGTACACTGAAGTGCCAATGAAAATTTCCATGGAAGTCCTTATCTTGTTTCAGATTGCATCATGCATCTAACTTGCATGTAAAAAGCTCCTTCTCTTGTTTCTCCTCTTGAAACTCAATAGATTGGACTTCCAGGGGGAAATGGATGCAAAGTTTACAGTTTCTCTGAGGAAATTGTAAACTGGGGGCCATAAGCAGATCCCTTACAGCAATCATTGCTTTACAGTGCAATGATGTGTCCAACCGGAGTAATTTCCTTTGTTTTTAATATTCCAAAGAACAGTATGCCCAAGGGGCAAATTACACTCCCACAGAGAACTTCAACTCTTATTCTTGGAAAGTGTTACTGGACTGCTCTCATTAGGTTGAAACATGTGAGCATGTTGTATTCTCTAGCCACAGTCCAATCTGTAGTGCTTTTACTTCACTTCCAAAAGGCCATCACCACGCCATGGAGCGTGTTGCATCGTGCACCTTCAAGACTGAACCCTGACCCCTGTATTTTTTTCGTGTGTGGTCTGATGCCCAACTCGCTTGAACTTGCGATCGATTGAACAAAGTGCTATTCACTTATCCCACACAGACTGACTGGTGTGTCATTACATTAGGAAATTTACAAGCAAGGAAATTTACAAGCATTGTCTGGGCACAGTAAGTGTCAGCAACGTGTCGCACATTATATCCACTCCTTTTCTTAGAAATAATGACAATATTCATGATTCAGTGCATGAGAGAGGGGAGGAGAGAAATGAAGGCAAAGAAGAACAAAGAAAGAAATTAAAGGAGGAAACAGAGTTTAGATGTAATTTATGGTCAGGAAAATTCATTGAAATCAGCTTGTGCCAACTTAGATCTCGGTGACAATTACAAGCTCTCATGAGCATGTTTAATATATAATTAATTTTTTACTGAAAGACCTTAATCACTACCAGCAGTAACAGTAACAGAACCCCTTGTGATCATCACAATCACTCCAATTGGAGGCTGTTGCTGCTTGTTATTTTGGCTCAGCCTATTTGCAACTAAATCAAGTCAGAAGTTGCATCAGTTATGCAGTATACCATATCTTTTTTGGACATACATCAGATCCATACATCCTGGGATTGCATCACCCTACGCTGTCATCGATTACTGTAATGTCTTTGATATATTTTGAAATAGGACACACTGTACAGAGAACATATACCATATGTGTCATCAGCCACTCTAATTCTAATATATCACAGGTTCCTTTTAACTTACAGCTGTAGCCAGTCAAAGGTTTCACTCTTGCTAGAGGTTGCTGGTTTTTAATTTGGCTAACACCCTATGTATCCATTTCATATTTATTTGGTTTTTATTTCATTAAAATGCCCTCTATTGTGCTGTGTGTCATAAGTACTGTTTGTGTATAAAAAATAGCTTATTTTTGTTACTGCATTATATTAAGAGAAAACAACTTAAAAATTAAAAAAAGAGTTAAGAATTTATAATATATTTTAAAAAAGAGTTAAATTTAATAAAGTGATTGTTTAAAGGTGATATTGATAACATTAAGCTCACTCCCTCCTCCCCCGTTCCATATCATTCACATCACAACATTGCTGTTGCTCGAAGCACATGCCGCCTCAAGTGGTTGCCAGTTCGTTGCACAACCTGCATATTTCATGGTCGAGTGGAGTGAGAGTCAGACAGACTCAGTCATGTCAAGTGATGAATCTTTCGTGATAGAGTAATGAATTCATTTTGAACCAGTAGTGCTTGTGTGCATTTATGTTGTGCATGTTGATCTGATGAGACAGTGTCGGTGTAGCTTCACACACTCTCAGAAATAGGGGTACAGTTTCTGTCCCCCAATGTACCCCCTAGAGCTAATTATTGGACCTCAAGGTAACTGTGTGTACCTTTTTGAGGGCAAAAAAGTACGTATGTGTTCCCAAGCAGGGAATGTACATATATGTACCATTTCTTCTAAATGTTAAGGTACAATATCAGGAGACAGTGTGTGTTAGGCCAAATACCAAAAAGAAGTTCTTCATTTTG
>NTHP01000098.1:1093059-1103648 GCA_003416845.1 Oplegnathus fasciatus
TTTTAGACTTGAAGGTCTTACTGTTTCTTTATTTGTTTAAGGTAGATTTTAACTTGTAGGCTATGGTTGAGTAGCCTTGAAATAAAAAAAATAAAAAACGTGGAAGGTGCTGAATCCTGAGTACAGATATATGACTGATTCACACTGAATTAAATATTGGACCTGTTTTTCATGAGCAACATTCTGGCAATAAAATGATATTTTTTCAGACAAACAAATCAGGAGAAAGTGAGTTTGTTCACACATAAGGGTAAAAATAAGTACCCAATGTCAAGACTACCACAGCTGTACCTTAGGAGGGTACTGCACCAGTGACAAGCCGTTGTACACGTGAAGGTACAAATTTAGCACATTATTTCTGACAGTGCAGTTAGCTAACGAAATCTTAGCTTTAGTTCACCTGTCAAGAAGAAAAGTGGCCACCTTGTCGTGGCTTTTCAGCCCTTCAAACTCCTGCAGCTGACTCCAACAAGCAAAAGCTGAACCAATGTTCACCCTGGTCTTGCTCCTCCTTTTGTCGCTGAGCACTTGGGGTACTGGAGTGAAGCTGAGCGCTTGCCGTCAAACTTTCCATTTCCAAACTTTACATTTTTTCCACATTAACTGGCAACTACTAAGACTCTTGACCACTGACGACACAGAGACACCACGTGAAACCAACAGCGTTATACTATTGGCTCACAAGCCTTGTTAGAAACGGGAACCAAACATCAGATTTCTTACACAGAGATAAACAATACATTCATTTTGGACCCGTTAAAATTTTTAGAATAGTTAATTCACAATCTAATTTTTTATTTTAGGAAAAGCTATACTTTGATTTCGCACTTTTCTAAAAGCTCTGTGGATGTTTTTTTTTTAATTATTCGTCTACATAAAAGATTGCATAATAAAATTGTAGTGGATTAAAAGAATTCTAGGTAAAAGATAAAAAGTTTTAATCAAATGGCAAAATGCCCATTTTATACTAGTCCACTAGCAATAATCAAGAAAATAAACAGGTAATACTGAGGAAGTGCTTTTGCCTGTAGCCAAGCCTTCTTGCCTTCTTGCCCTCTTGCCCTCTTACTTAGAAGAGACTTGTGTTGGATAATCACCAACTATCTTCACCATGTTTCATCTTATGAACAACGGCTATAACCCCTGAGCATCACATGACTTTCTGTTTAATTTCAACAGAAAGATTCAAGCGATGATAATGTTAAAAGGCACGGGTGTGTGTGTGTTTGTGATGTATGTGGGCGAGTGTGCATTGAGAGTGCCAAAGACAGAGACAAACAGACTTTGCTCAGATGCCAGTGTTCCCTTTCAGTTTTAAGTTACTGATATCCAGATGATGATTGATGTTAACAAGACAACAAACACTGATTACAGTCTTTTTTTTTCAGATGTGCATACTTTTAATGGTATATCATCAGGGTTCATCTCTTTTGTTCAGTCCTACATCATTAGCTCCAGTTTGATCTCAGTGTTTGACTTTCGGTTGCAGTTATTTTTTTAGTCAGCAGTAAAGGCCATATACATGGGTGTGGGGCACTGAGTAATAACACAAGGCTGTGACGCTGTAGCAATCAGCTAAATGGGTCTAAAGGTTTGACACATAAAGATAAAAAATGTTGGTTTATGTCACCATATATTTAGTGAGTTCCCAAGAAGCTACTAAACAATATTGATCAGTTCCCTGTACTCTGAATGATTGAGAGTTAAATGTTTTGAAAAGTTGCTGATAAACTACATAAACTTTATTACAAAATATTTTATTACAAACATGAATTTCATTGGATTTTATAGAACAATAACAAAAAAAATGCTAACAAAAGAATATGACACCTTCACTATGAGAGATCTAGCACTATTAAAACAAACTATGCTTGGCTACTGTTACAGTAAAAGCGTACCATGAAACTTTAGTCTGAGCTATCAGCTAAATACAAGTCTTTAGCTATTTTTCTTTTTTCAAGAATGTGATGGATGTGAAGGTTGTTTTACCAACCAGGCAAAGACGGCAACTGCCCCAGGGCAGTAAAATTTGTTCACTGTATGTTAATGATTTTTTGATAAAAAGATTCATTGTAATTTTGTTTGGGAATATGGAAACATGCACCATTAAAGCTGACACAATAATGGCCTTAAAATAATGGCATTGAACCTTGAACATTGAAGGAATAGTTTCACATTTTAAGAAATACACTTAATCATTCTCTGGCAGAGAGTTAGATGAGAGGATTGATACCACTCTCATATCTTCTTCGCTGGGACCAGTAACTTCCTGGAGTCCCCACTGGTTGCCTGGCTCAGAGCCAAGAAATAGTCTGACACATAACCCCATAGTAAAAGGGCAAATTGTCATTTCTACACTTTGGGTTTTGTATGGATTAAACAAACACAATATAATGTGCATGTAGGTGGATTTTGTTACCATTTGACAGGGCCAGGCTAGCTACTTCCTCCTGTTTCTAGGTTTTGTGCTAAGCTAAGCTAACTGGCTGCTGGCTGTAGCCTTATTTGTGACCATTTGTGACCATTCTTCTCATCTAATTCTTCGCCAGAGAGCAGATAAGTGTATTTCCTAAAATTCTGAACTTTTACTCTAGCGTCCTGCTTTATTACCTGATCTTGAGGCCTTTCCCTGATTTACCTGTGTGTAATCAAATGACCACACAGCAAACCTGGGGACATGCACTATTCCAGCATACAAATAGTGTACATAATGCACAGAGAGGGGGAGGAACAGGGGTTAATAGGGGCCCAGAAGCTCCCATGGCCCCTAAGCAGATTAATCCAGCCATGGATGTGAACATATGCAGTGATATAATCAAATACTGAGGGTTTTTTAATGAAAGGTAAAGGTTGAGCAATGAAAGGTTAAAGAGAAACAAATTATTTAGTTATTGTGTTATTTTGTTGACCATTCATTGCATCAGTGCACATGAGCTAATGACAATTCCAATTAAATGTTTTAAAAGATAATGAAGGACTTCAGAGGGCCCCATACTGTGTCCCTGAAGGTGGCAGCAGGGGAATCCCAGCACAGTGAGGGATACTATGATTTCACTTGAATTACCTTCCCTATTAAAATGAGATCATGTAAGATTTGTGTTTTCAGTCACTTATCTCTCGTTATCTTATCACCATTGGCAATGGAACCAATGTGGGTGGCTACTGTTACAGTAAAGCAATACAAGCAACTTTAGTTTCTGGTCATCAAAATGATGACATTTTACAGTATCACATGTATTTTAAGTGAATGTATGACTTTTACTTGTGAATATATTTACTGATCTGGGAAGAATTTAGTGTTTTTTTATGTTAAAGGTGCAGTAAATGTTGACAGCAATTTCTATATTTCACTGATAGGAGAAAAAAGCATGGTTTGGGTCCCTTTTGTGTTATTTTATTGGCCATTCATTGCATTCACTTCCTTATTAAACAAGTAGCACATACTGGAACTGACTTTTACTTGTTATACAATGGCTTGGTGTCTTTGATTGGATTGAGCAAGCTGGTAGCGCCATCTTGAGGTAGGGTACGCCACATGCCCTGGTAGTTCTGTGTCCTTTCACCAGATCTGTGATCAGGTTGCAAACTGCATAGAGACCACAAGGTGTCGCCGTTGATCCACTGAGGTTGTGCACTGTGGAGGTACACATAATAAGGAGACATTTTGTAAATGTAGGCTATATAAGCTACCTAATCTAGAAATTGCTCTGCGCAAATTTCTATTATCATAATTGCCTATCTTCTTAATTATTATTATTATTATTATCATCATCATTATTATTATTATTAGGCACACAAGCTATAATTTGAAGCAATTATCTGTTATTCTGAAGGTTTCCAATTTGTGTCCTTGAAAGTGCTCCCAGGCAGTGGTGGAAGAAGTACTCAGATCAGATAGCATGGTCTAAAAATACTCCTTTACAAGTAAAAGTCCTGAATTCAGAATGTTACTTAACGTTACTTAGAAGTAGAGAAATATCAGCAAAATGTACTCAAATTATCAAAAGTAAAAGATCTCACTATCCAAAATGGCTCCTTTTAGTATCATACTATAATTGAATATTATATTATTCTGTTTTACATATAAGAGCATTTCAGTGTTGTAGTTCATCAACGTGGAGCTAATTTGATATATTTTGTTTGGGTAGTTTAGTAGTATGGTACAGTATCATATCATATAAGCATATCATTTGTTTAAGTAAAAAAAACTAGTAACTGTAAGTGTCAAATAAAGGTAATGGAGTAAAAAGTATAACATTTACCTCTGAAAATGTAATGGGGTAGAAGTATAAAGTAGCATAGAATGGAAATACTCAAGTTTGTCAAAATTGTAGGTCTACCTGAGTAAATGTAATAGTTACATTCCACCACTGCTGCCAGTGAATTCCCAGCTGGACAAGAGATCATGTGAGGATTTCTGTGTTTTCAGTCTTCTGTCTCTTATTATCTCCCATTATCAGACACACATCCTACAAATGAAAAGATTATATATATATCGGACAACATTGTATATTTCTAAAATATTACATTATCAGTTTTGGTCAGGGATAGCCTGATAAAGCCAGGTGTGTTTAGTCCAATCAAGATGGAGACTGCATGGCGGTCCATATATGACCTAAGAAATACTGGGAAAGTAGGAAAACTAGGAAAATTAAATCATAAAAATGTGTTGATTACTTTTTAGAAAAGTAAACAAATAATACTTTACTGTATATATGAACAAAATCTAAAGGTAGCTGGCGTGTGTGGCTCTTACTTGACATTGTAAACTTCATATAAGAATCCGTGTATCATTTTAAATGTCCTATGGGCGTGATTGCAAGCAACTTGGGGGAAACCTGTATGTAACATCTTGATCCATTAGGACATTAAAGTAAATAAAATGAACTAATTTAGAATTAACTTTATTGCATAATATAATAGTGGACCAAGAGTCACTGAAAAGCAATGTCACTGGGAGGCTGTCTGGGTTCTGGGTGTTGCTGCTCAGGGGCGTGTCGCCACACCTGAGCTCTGCGTAGTGCACAGAAAACGAAGCAGCAGGGGAGCAGCTGTCATCTGTCAACAAGTGCCATCCGTGCAGTTTCTTTCCGCTCCTCGACTATTTTTCATCAGCTTTTAATGGCCGGATCACCGGCGGAAAAGTTGTCGTGACTCGCGTGAAGACCCGCCAGTCCTCCTCTGCCCTCGGTAACATCACCCAGTAGAGATGGCGAAGAGTACCCCCAGAAGGTCCCTGAAAAGTTTGTTCTCCAGGAGCGAAGCCAGCCTGAGCGACTCGGTGGAGAAGGATGTGGACAAGAGTGAGGGCGAGAAGAAGAAGTTTAAGTTCCTAAAGTTCAGGACAAAGTCGAAGAACGGCTCTGCCGCCGAGAAGCCAGCAAATGAGAACCAGCAGGTGCTCAGGTATGCTTGCACACTGTCGTGAATTTTCAGGTGCCAGTGTTCGTGCCTGTGCATGCGTGATATGGCTTCTCGTGGAGGGGCAGCAGCGTGAAGCAGCTTCTGACGCTTTAAAGAGCAATAAAGCTGCACACAGCCTACAGTGTTAACTGCCTGATGTTGCCTGCAGCTGCTCCACATTTATTGCTCTTTTATTGCTTCACTGGTTTGATGCTTTCTCAGTCGAGACTTCAACATAGGCTACTTGTGCTGAATGAGACATCAGTGCCCATCATACAGCAGGCTGTCCAGCAGCCAGTGCAGACATTTAGTGTTTAATGAGGTTAATGAGAGCTGAAAAGGGTTGTTTCCAGCACTGTGTCAAATCCATGTCCTCAGGCTTACCATAACTTTGTAGATGATTCAGTTGATGGTGATTTTAGAAAGCCCAACAGGACATTTCTGTCTAGACGTGACTGTGGAAAGGGGGGCTGTGAAATCCATAAAGTTCAGTCCATTCTCTCAGTCATTATGTAATTGTGCAAAAGAGCAAATGAAATATGGAGAAATTAAACTTCATTTCCCTGAAAGCTTACAGAATCCTTCAGGGACATGCAGTAAAATAGCCTATCAACAGTTTTAGAAAAGTTTTCTTTTCTAAGTCAAACATATTGCAGCTACAGCACTATCAGGTATGTAATATTTTTTAGTCAAAATACATGATTGAGTATCTGTTGTATTTCATCATTTAAGGGGGGCCAGCAAAAACTGTTACTCTATTCATTAACGTGAAAACTGTGATCATGTTATTTAGAGCTGAAACGATTAGTCAATGAATTGATTAGGAGAAATCTGGTTGGTATTTCTGATTAGAACAGAAATACCAAATATACCAAAAAATATCTGGTTCTAGCTTCTTAATATACATATTTTCTGGTTATCTTCATCTTCTGTGATATTAAACTGAATATCGTTGGCTTTTGGACTGTGAGTCAGGCAAAACTTGTAAGCAAGGTCAAGTCAAGTTTGGCTTTGGAAAACTGTTGGATATTTTTCACTATTTTCTGACATTTTAAATACCAAATAGAGTTGTAAACAAAATAGCAAGACACAGAGTGACAACAAAGTAGAGCCTGTCTGATACTGGATTTTTGGGACTGACACTGTTTTCTGTTAACAGTAAAAAAATAAAAAAGATTCAAGAAAGGCGAAAAAGATGCAAGATTCAAGCGGGGATCCCTGAAATTTAGCCGTTGGTACTTCTAGTCATGTGATGTGCTGGAGGCAGGCTGTTGGGCAATAAAGTCATCACTCCAAACAGAGCTACAAAACACCATCTGCTAAACTGTGATATGCCCATTTGTAGACAACACGGGCTGCTCGACAAGCTAGACAAACAATATAATGATCGACTTAAAATTATGATCCTTAAACTACCAATATATGTTTGTGATTAGCCAATATTGGCAGATAGGTAGGTCCAACAGTCCAAACAGGTGTAGGAATCCAAAGTGTTGATAGATTCACTCTTCATGTTGCTTTAGTGCATCCATCTTTTGCTTTCAAACCATAAATGAGCTAAAATCTGAAAGAATTAAATACAAGCACTAGTATCAGTACATCTCACAACGCAGAGAGTAGTAACTTAATATGTCTGTGAAAATAGAGCATTTTCACCACTTGTAGCTGGGCTAAAGAAAGAACTGGGGTGATGTTGGTGTAACCTCACCCTGGAGAGACAGATACATCTTGTAGAGTGCAGTTGGGAGGAATAAAATGAACTTAGCAGAAAAGAAATACACATGAAGCGCTTTTAAAATTCAGTTTGGAAGTGATCAACACTTTCAACTTCACCATGTTGCACTGTTTACAAAGGAGTCAAGACAAAGCGCTCTGTTTAAACCTCCTACAATATATAAGCAAAGGGGTGTGCATATACACACAGGTGAGGCGGTGGTTGAGCCACAAGTCACATTACAGGACAATGTAATCATGTTGTTCATGTGCTCTTAGACCAGACTGAGTGACAGCTTGTGTTTGCACAAGGCAAAGAATAAATGATGGGCTGACACGACGAGAACCGCCTTTGCACACAAGAGCTGCACATGGGGGTTACACAAGGGTAAAGCTTAACAGCGCATGGAGGACACGCATTCAGTTAGAAAAATAAACAGTGACGAGCAACAAGCTTCATGTTAATGTTACTTTTCAGGACAAAAGTATGATTGATTAAAGCAGAATGAAAAAATGTGTAAAATGAATAGCCTCTCTTCCACTGATGGTTAATCACTTTTCGATTAATGAGCTATTGTATTAGCTTTTCTATTAAAATGATTTACAGTGTATGAATGCATCTTTAATTGTTGACATTGTAGATGAATGTCCTAGATCTGAGTTAAATCCAGACATAGACTAAATCTGTTTTTGTTGTTAGTTAAGGATTTAGTTTTAATCCATGTCCAGGGTTTTATCTGGCAAAGACTGGAGGATTTCAGGGTCTAAGAAACCACGTCTTCAGGTTATTTTGTTTGTTTTGACTCCATAGCATTTCATACAGTTCAAGGTGATGTCAAAGTCATACTGGACTTATTTGAAACTTTACCTCTGCTGTATGATATTACAGAGGAAACACTCAAGTTCCTTTTCCAAACACACCCACAGTTTCCGGTAAGGTTTGTTGGGCTCCCGAGTGGAGTCATGGTTTAATAGAGGTACTGTAGAGAAACCTGCCACTCCACATGCCTGTTACATTGTCATGAAACTACTAATGAATTACACACACACTCACACCGTCATTGAAACAGTGGATTCAGGTCGGCAACATCTTAGTCACAGTTGAAGCTCAGGTGTCTCAACTTAACTGTGTTCAAATATTCAGAACAATTGAGTTCAAAATGAGTCACTGTATTGTAGAACCTGTTGTCTTTGTATAGGAAGTGTAAGTTAACTCTGTGGTTATATACAGTAAAGTGATACACACACACCTCTCAGTAGAAATACTTGATTATCCTTACAGATTACTTTTTTAAACTATTATTGGGAAACAGATATCTGTCACTTAAAAGTATGATGTCTACCCTGTATTTCTTTTATTGTTACATGAGCACGTTAAAGGATGTAGTGCTGAAACAAAACTGATTTGATAACTGACAGAAAATTAAAGGAGAACTCCACCAAATTCTGATAAATTGCCTCAAGTGACATCACATGAGTCAGCGTCGGTTGTGGCTGAAGACTACAAGTTGGAAAATGAAAAAAAAAAACTGGTGATGTGGAGTTAGAAAGAAGTGAGCTTACCAGACCTCTGTAGCTCGCTTCTCATCTCTGCGTGAGGCTAGCAGCTCGAGGCTACATTAGCTGCTACTAGCATAAGACACCCGAATCTCTGAACTGAACTGTTGGCACGCGAGTTGCATTGTGGGTAATGTAGGCATCAGGTCAAAGAAGAAGAATTGGAATTAAAAAGACAATATCTGTGATTCTGCTGCATCGATTTTTCCCCCCTTTCTTTTTACTGTCTGTCATGAGTCTGACAATGTTATAGAAGTGCAATGCTAAATTGGTGGACTACTCTTTGAGTCAGTATTTAAGAGTTCAAAAAATAAAGATGTATGGGCCAAGCAATTTATTTTATTATAAACACAACAAAAACATTTTGAAATTAAATGTATGTATTACTAAATTGTGTTCCCAATTATGTTGTGCTGTCAAGTGTAATCGCTGCCTAGATTATATTCACAGGCAACGTTTTTTGTGTGAATGAAGTGCTACATTTATCTGCGGCAGCGGAGTCATAGGGAGGTCGTCGTGGTGGATGATAGGCATACAAAGCGCAGGACTATGACACCAGAGTCCAGGGTTTGTCTGTACATCTGTGGTTGGGTTTTGGCAACACAAACACTCAAGCTGTGCTATCCAAGGTTAGGAAAAGATTGTGGTTTCGGTTAAATGTTAACAGTCACATTGTGTCGCGTGATTCAAGTCACTGCGGACATGTTTTGTATTAAGCCAGATCATGGTCTTTTGCTGACCTGAAACAAGTCCTGCCAGTGCCTAAAGATAACCATAAAAAAGTCTAATAAAGCTGTAGTCACTACGAGCGGATGTCAAATCATGAGATCTGATGTTTTGGTGGAAAACAAATGAAATACAGTGTCAATGAACATTTTATTGATATATTTTTGCGACTTGCTAGATACGTTAATTAACAACATTTCCTAAACGTAATATGTTCCTTCAAAACATATTTGTATTTGCAAATGAATTGGATATAACCGTAATTTTTAGGTGACAGTTTGACTAAGCAGGACATTTTTACATTAGAAAAAAAACTTATCAGTGCTCTCTGATGGACAAACCATGTCGCCGCACAGTTTTTTAAAGCAACAAGCTCGAAGATCTCCGTTTCGTTCTCTTTGGCGGCACCTATGGTGATAAGCGATAATTGCAGGTGTGTTTTTGGACCTCACTTACCAGAGATCCAAACAGTGCCTGTGTGACGACCCAAAACAGTGGTCCACATTTTAGGCAGGGTAGATGTTATATTCGTAAACGTTAGTGGTACCTACCAGTCCAAGAGAAGGAGAGCCACATCTGTATCTCCCCTCAGTCCCTTTTCTTCTGTTAATGCTCT
The DNA here is from genome assembly GCA_003416845.1 of Oplegnathus fasciatus. Lineage (NCBI taxonomy): Eukaryota > Metazoa > Chordata > Actinopteri > Centrarchiformes > Oplegnathidae > Oplegnathus > Oplegnathus fasciatus. The sequence goes on from NTHP01000098.1 coordinate 1,103,075, forward strand.
CTACCTTGGCAAGGCAACACCGATGCTTTTAGAAGTTTCATCATCTGTAGTCATCGATCTTTTCTTTGTTTGTTCGGCCATAGTAACCGTTTACTCGTAACACTAGCAGAGACAGAAAAAAACAGAACACTGTTTCACACACAAGTGAGCTGAAGAGCGAGTCTGTTGCGTCAGCTCTGCCTACCACTGCTGGGTGATGGAAAACGCGTCCCTAACTGTGCCCCGCTTGTGATTTTTCCCGGGAATGTCGCCACAGACACTCAGTTCGCAATATTGCAGGGGCAGTGGGCCATAGGCTCAATCAACATTTTGTTATGGCTGCAACTAACAATTATTTTCATTCTCGATTAATCTGTCAATCATTTTCTCGATTAATCGATAGTTGTTTGGTCCATAAAATGTCAGAAAATGGTGAAAAATGTTGATCACTGATTCCCAAAGCACAAGGTGACGTCTTGTTTTGTCCACAACCCAAAGATATTCAGTTTACTGTCATAGAGGACTAAAGAAACCAGAAAATATTTATATTTGAGAAGCCAAAATCAGAGAATTTGGACACTTTTTCTTAAAAAAA
>NTHP01000098.1:1103679-1120314 GCA_003416845.1 Oplegnathus fasciatus
GAGGAGCAAGACCAGGGTGAACATTGGTTCAGCTTTTGCTATTTCCAGTCAGCTGAAGGAGTTTCGAGGGCTGAAAAGCCACGCAGAGGTGGCCACTTTTCTTCTTGACCGGTGAACTAAAGCTAAGGTTTCGTTAGCTAACTGGGAAGCTACACCAACACTGTCTCGTCAGATCAATGCGCACAACATAAATGCACATAAGCACTACTGGTTCAAAATGAATTCATTACTCTATCACGAAAGATTCATCACTTGACATGACTGAGTCTGTCTGACTCTCATTCCACTCGACGATGAAATATGCAGGTTGTGCAACGAACTGGCAACCACTTGAGGCGGCATGTGCTTCAAGCAACAGCGGTGTGAATGATATGGAAGGAGGGAGGGGGAGGGTGGGCTGAATGTTATCAATATCACCTTTAACAGACATTTATTTAAATGAGAATTTTTGAGTTTATTACTTCAAATTACCAAACATTTTGATATTTCTGTACTGCCACATGCTGTTACTGTGGTTTCTTGTTACTTAGTGGCTGACATACATTGATACCGATATATCTGCAATAAGCAAATATTGGCTGATATATCGGCCCAGCCAGTTTATTGCTCTAGCTCTATTTAATAGACTAAATGATCAGTCAGGTGATCAAAAAATAAAAGAGAGATTAATCAGTAAGCAGTTGCAACGCTAAAATGATACAGTGTACTGTAGTCTAAAGTGTTAGAACCATGTGTTGCAATACAACAGGACTTCTGCAGGACTTTCTTCAGATTTTTTACATCTTTTACATCAATTTTGAACTTTTTTTCATTTTTGCTGGAATTCATCCTCAGGTGGCATTTTGCTTTTCTTTGCTATTGTCTGGCCATTATTGACAGGCCAGGTTAAATAGCAGTAGAGGAATTCATGGAGATGGATTCAGTGAAGTTAAAGATAGCTTTGTGTAAGTAGTAAATTTGCGACACTGCTGTCGGGTTATCTGTTCCATTCAGTCTATTGTTCTTTGTTAAATAGGGATCTTGATTTCAGACAAAAGATATGGATGATCTCTTGTGCAGTGGAGGGATCGCTTCTGTCTCTGCAAACAGTATTTAGTAATTAATTGACATAATATTGACTTTAACTCATTTTGCATGTTCTAGTATGCATTTCATCATCTGACTAAAAGCCTTTTTGAAGTAACTGAAGGCAAAACATTTTACTTTTGCGTTTTGACATGGCCTTGCCTGAGAGTTCAGGAGCAGTTGGCCTTCAGCAGCTGTTGCTTCAGGGATGTGTTGTCACATCTATCAGAGAGGCATGATTATCTTGCATGATTCTCTAGCATCAGTCTGCCTTTTGTTGTGTATGTATTGAAAGCGGAGTAAGGAATTGAGTGTGATGATGAGTCCCAACATCAATTAGTTGTTGCAACAGCACTTGTGTGACGATCGTAGCACCTCTGGGAATACAGCAGTAAGGCTCTCGTCAGGTAACAGTAACATTAAGTTGCATTTAAAGCCCAATAAAAATGACATTGCATTGGTAGCAGTCGTGACATACTTTTCCTAGACAGACTGTAACTATCAAACAGAGAAGAATGACCTACATAGTTGTCTGTCATCTCCCTTAAGTCCTGGTTATGCAGGTCTCACACACTTGAATGTGCTAACATGCATAGCCATGCACACAAAGGAAACAAAGGCTGTTGCAGCTTCTGGAGACAGAGGAAGTAGCGAGTAAATTTGGCTTTCCAAAAGTAAATTTTGCATTAACGTTAGAAGCCATCCAACAGGATTTTAGAGGAAAGACTCATCTACTGCATGTGTGTGCAGAGAATGGATGAATACCACTGTCTTGTCTGTACAGTAAATATGTAGCCAAAGCCAGCAGACGGGTTAGCTTAGCTTAGCATAAAGAGTGGCAAGAGGGGGAAACAGTTAGCCTGGCTGAAGGTAACAAATTCCGCCTACTAGCACCTCTATTGCTCACTGGACATGTTATATCTCCATAAACCCAGGCTTGCTGTCTCACCCCCCCCCGGTTCCACTTTGTATGCTAAGCTAACTAGCTGCTAACTCCAGTGACATATTTACTGTACAGATGTGAAGACAAAAAAACAATTAGCAGTTTGCAAAAATGTTGAGCTATTCCTGTCAGGTGAACGATATGCCAATTTTAGTCTATTTGCATACAGAAAACAGGTGGTTTGGCTGTAGCAAGTGTCTGCCAGTTTGTAGATACAGATGCAAATATGTAAGTTTCACTGCAGTAGGCCTCGCTTTAGCTCCCTCCCTCCCTCTCTCTTTATCTCAGTCTTGTTCTTATGCAAACAAACATCCCATTTCACTGCACAGCCAGAGAAAGCACAGAAGGCACTTTCATCTCTCTGTTACATCCTGTTGAACTTCATCCAAATATTCACAAGATTTTTTTTTTTTTTTCAGAATGTCAGATGTTGGCAGGCTTTGTATGTTTCTGGGTATCCTGTGTGTTGACATGTAAACGCACCACCTTGAGACAAAGATATGACTCACCCTCTTATCTATGGACATCTTTTCTGACCACAGAACAGCTTATTTGTCTCACACACTGCAGTTGTTAATGACTCGACTGATTGGCAGGCTGCTGTTGTGCAGACACGCAACATTTGGTAGCTGTTTAATTACAAAAAGTGTGTATGTGAGTGTGCCTGTCTGTTTGTCTTTTTGCGTGTATGTGTGTCGATGTGAGACTGAGATCATATTATACAACAGTGTCAACCCCCATCTGTTGAAGCTACATTACACCTTTAGGCATGGAAAAGTTGGAACAGTTGTGACCTATGTGGGTAGAGGAAAAGGTGAAGCTCCTACCTGCACAACAGCAGATGAAATGGTGTGCATATTTGCTGTGTGCACGCTTCGCACATGTGTTTATGCATGGTTTTTGAAGTCACAGTGGTCTATAAATTGTGGCGCCGCTACTATTCTTTGCTTGTCATTTGGCTTCCTGTTTCATCCAGTTATGCAAAGCAAAACAGCCTTTGTGTATAAAGCGACCTTTTGTTTCATGTGGTGACAGCCCATGATGTTGACTTTGAAACCCCTACAGATTCACACTGACTCCAATGTCCCAGGACACGAGTCGGAAACAATTCTGATGACTGAACAAAGCCAAAAGCCTGTTGTTTCACATAAAAGTGGACAATAAGTGAATTAATAATGTAATAATCTTGTTTTAGGTGACAACTAGTGTTGCTCCCAGGCAAGTTTTTATGTTCATTAACTTTATCCTGATGGCATAATTAGCCATTGTTCTATCCAAAAGTCACACTTAACATGGAACGCTGTTCTAAGAAACACAAACTCACTCTCTGTTTAGCCGGTTCTGTTCAACATTCCCTAAGTAGTGATTCACTGCTTTATATTGCTAAGCAGCATATTTTCCCTCTTTTTAAAAGCTCTGCACAAACAGGATGACATAAATGTATAGTTTTTCTCAGTGCAGCAGTATACTGTACTGTACATGGATCAAAAAATCTCTGAAGTCACTGCTTCATTTGTCTCAGGAATCCCTTTTTTCATCTACAGTACTGTAGGTCAACCAAACTATCCAGGATTGTTAACACCCCCACTGACATCAGTTTGATTGTACTGTTTATTAACTCATTAATTCATCATAAAAGGTCGTCTCTATTCGCATGACTTTAAAAAAAACCTTTAAAAAGCGTCAGATGTAAGAGCACTTCGAAGCTCAGATTCGTTTTTGGAAAACATTAAAAAATGTGATATCTGACATATTTTCAAGTTAGTAGAGACTCTACTAATTTCACAATTTCAACCGTGTGCCCCTCAGTGCTGTTGAGCCCAGCAACACTGCCGAGAATGGAGAGGCCTGGGCTGACAACATCGTCTCAGACAACAAGAGGTCTTCTCTCTATGGCACCGCACCCAGGTCAAAGGTCAGTTCAGCTTTTTTCACCGTTGACCTCTTTTCACAGGTAGTTATTAAAAATGACCACCAGTCCACCAGACCACAGTGTTTTACAGTCACACACATTTCTGTTATGTTACGTTCATTTTAGTCAACCAATTTAAAAAACGTCATTTTTACAGTAGTTATCCTTATTGGCAAAGTGTGTGACTCTCACACACTTATGTGACTCGTGTTTAAAGTATGTTGGTCACTGTATGTATTTTATATGAGAGAATCCAATAGAATTTTTTATTTGTACAGACTGATCTGATCACTTATCAGTCTCAATAGACTTTATAGGACCCCATCAGCAGTGGTTTCAGACCCTTCCCAAGACTCTTATTTGATGAAGCCAGCAGTCTAACCTGGCTTAAAGCAGATAATTGTTCTGCATATTGTATGTAGACAATAAACTCCAGTTTAAATTTAGAAAGTCTAAATGTAGTCACTAATGTCAGACTACCATTGGTATTTTTATTTTTATCGTAAGTGATGGTAAAGTTGAGCCACTTGTTTATGGTGAAATCCATTTTTCCTGTGTGTGTGTGTGACATGCAAAGAGAAATACATTTGTGTCACGCAAAATATATTTAGTCATCCTGGAATCATCATTCATTAATAAAATATGGGCCTTAATTACACAGGACCATTATCACCACAATTATATATATATAGTTATATATAACAATAAAAAAAATGTCATCTGTTCTGTGAGGCTTGCCAATCAAAAGCTGATGGCTGATTGCCAGACTGGTAACCAGTTTTAAAACTTCCTGCTTTGCCCCACCCTGACATGACCCCCTTTGTAGTGAAGTGTTTCTTCATCAGTATGGCTGTAAAATATATTTCCATCATCCTTTCAGATATTAAGACAAGGCAAACATTTTACTCTGGACGTAGATGAAGCAGTAACATCTGAACCTCTTCTGCCTGGGAGGCTGAACAGGATGATGTTCAGTTGAAACATGATACGAGTCCCTGGGGCGACAAATGTCAAGCACACGGTTTAGAGTGTTTAAATTGGAACTCTCAATTTGCTTTAGTCCCTCAAGTGTTTCAGGTTGTGTCAAATGATAGACACAGAATTTGTTGAAGATGAATTATTTTGTGGCACGTTATTTTTCAGACCTGTAGGTTTTCTCTCAGCACTCTAGGTCCGAAACTTGTCTGAACAAGAATATTCTTGGGGGCAAAATGTTTGAAAGACGAGTAAAATGACCCAATTTCAGGTGATTTCAACGGCAGCTGCATTCCACCCACATGGTTTGTTGAAACACCCGTGGGGTCTTGCATGCGTAATTATGGACCCTTTACACTCACAATCACAGACAACTCTAATATACACTATGCAAATAAGCACAATTATATTTATCCATTGTTATTATTTAGTCACACCCAGATTTAATAACCACTCTGTATAACCCCAGTTGAGTTACACCAACAAAGAGACATACTTTACAATTGACTGCAGGTGACCAACATACAGGACTCCTCTCTAGAGGGTACCATATCACCATAACACACACAACACAGTCTGTTCAAACTCAATGAAGTCACTTGTGATTGTTGCATACTTTATCTCCACAATGCTATGGTTTAATTTTATGATCTTCTCACACATGTCTTCAGTAGATTTAAAACAGAATAGACAGAGAAAGAAATACTTTTTATTCCCTCCAGCAGAGGGTGCCAGTGCTTTGCTAACCAGCTGTGTTGTGGTGAAGATCAATTACGCTCTGACTGCTTTGTAGCTGAGACAGATGGCATGGAAAAACAAAGTAATCCCACTCATATGTTTTACTTCTTAAATTGTAATCCATTGATTTGGCTGTGGCTACATACAGTACAGCATATGAACATGAAGTTCATGGATGTGTGTGTTCAGTATGTGGTATGTATGTGTTTAGAACATGTCAGCTCTCAAAATGAAAGTGATGCTCAAAAGTGTACGGTAACCAGAAGATTTGAACCCTTGCTTTGCGTGCGAACAGTTGACGCAGAATGGGCTTAAAGCGTGATGTAACAGACTTTAAAAAGGGTGTTGTGATTGGTGGCAGCTGCATGTGTTTGATCATTACCAGTGGACCAGAACATAAGATCCCTTATCAAACCTTTGCAATGTGGGAGGCAACCTTTGGTGGACATGGTTCATTGAAGGTGGCTTGTGTTATAAAGAGTAATTGTCTGTTCACATTAAAAAAAGGTTTGTATCATGATACAAGTGTGGGACTCAACTTCGGCTGCCTTAACCTACTGGTCATACCAGACCACTGCGTATTGAATTGAGCAAGGGTGTATTTTATTCCTTATGAAATCAACTTATAATTTCTAAGAGGAAGATTGTGTTATTTATTCTTTTTATAAGTTACATAATCTCACTTTAAAAGTTTTAAAGAAAAAAAAGACCGCTCAATTTAAAAAAAAACAAAACTTAACCTGCATTAGTTTTATTGCTTATGAAGTTAAAGGTGATATTGATAACTTTCAGCCCACTCTCTCCTCCGCCATCCGATTGCATTCACATCGCAACACCGCTGCTGCTCGAAGCACGGTGGTTGCCAGTTCCCTAACGTTAGCGTTAGCTAGCTAGCAAACCTTAGCTTTAGATTACCGGTCAAGAAGGAAAGTGGCCACCTCGGCGTGGCTTTTCAGCTGACTCCAACGAGCAAAAGCTGAACCGGTGTTCACCCTGGTCTTGCTCCTCCTGTTGTAGCTGAGCTGGTACCGTAGTGAAGCCGGGCGCTTACCGTCAAACTTTTTCCGTTTTTCCCACACTAACTGGCAATTACTAAGACTCGTGCTCAGGAGCAGCCATACTTTGATTCAGCACCTCTCTAAAAGCTACGTGGATGTATTATTTTTTTTAAAATTATTTGTCTACATAAAAATGTTATCAGTATCACCTTTAATATTTCATTTGTAAGATGAAGATTGTTTCTTCTTTCAAAAGTTCTTCTTAAGTTTATGCTAAGCTAAGATGTACACACAAAGTTTTTAATGGTAGTTAATTGAATTACTGGATTCACTGTAATAAATAAAAAATAAATAAAAAAAGAACAGGTTATCTCTGGTTTAGACACCTTAATGTAGTAGACTGATGTGTCTAACGCAGAGTTACCCTGTCCACCCACGACAGACTCAACTAAGACTCCACTTTGATTGTTGTCTTTGCCTCTCATACTTTCCAAACTATCCATCACAGAAGGAAGAATTTGGGCAGGCACACCCAGTTAAATCAACCTGGCAGATGGCAGTGACAGACAGCGTCTTGTTCCATTGTCCTTTGTCATCATGGCTCAACAAAACATGCACATATAATCACCAGAATAGCATTACCTCTATCTTTTCCATCAATGCTTGCCTGCACGCTTTAGTATCTTTTTAAAATATCTGATGGGGGACACCAGGGTCATACTAGGTGCTCTACCAAGATAATTTTACATCGTTTTTGTCTTGCCGACAATGTTATTGTTGATTATGTTATCTCAATATTTTAAACAGCATGTTTTTGTAACAATAATGACACACTGTTTAAAGAGATGAAAGATTAAAGACGTTTTCTATGTTGGTTATGACTTGTACTTCAAAATTTATGTATCCAAAATAAGTGGTCAGTCACCTAAGATTATTTGGTGATAAACTGACTCTCTCACTGGCTGCATATATTATTAGCTATATAGTAGGCCACATGATATGTAACAGTATACTGGAGTAATTGAAAAGGACAGGAAGTCGCATCAGTTGTTTTGCTATGTTTTGTAGATCGTGTTCTGCGAGTCTTTCATTTTTTTCAGGGTGGAGCAGCTTTTACTGCTTGGAATGAAATTAGGGTGTCAGCTCTTTTTCTTGTTTACAAGCATAAGGACTCTGGACAATCTGTGTGGTGCAATAATTTTTCATTGTGCAATATCCTCATTCTTACCACTTGAAGAAGCAGTGTTTAGAGGTTTCTAATTAACCCCAGGCAAGGGCTTAAAAATGATTAAGTGTGTTTGGTATTTGTGGTATGTATATTCAGGTTATATTGCATTTAATAAAAGGTAGGGTTTGTGAGTATCAGTATCTTGTGTTAAAATAATAATGGGATATTTTTATATACAGCAAGCCATAAAAGTTACACTCCCAATTATTAATCACATGTACAGTTTTGGTCAAGGCAACAGATTTTTAGATGCTTTCAGTGACATGTTATGTTTATTTTCTTGAGAGTTAATACTTACCTTGAAATTCTTTTTGCATTTTGCATTTCTTCCTCCCTCTCTCCCTGTGTTACTTTCCATCCCTCCATCCTTCTCTCTTCCTCTCAGGGCAAAGAATTCAGCTACTCAGAGTTGGACCTCCGTAAGCCCAAAAGGTTTGCTACCTTTTCCTTCGGTCTTAGAAAGAGGAAGAAGAAACATGAAGAGAATATCTCTAAGAGCACTTTTGTCCTTCATAGCCACGGCATTGAAGAGCAAGAGGAGGTAACCCCGTTCCCTGAGTGTTGATTTCCTCAAATCCATGTGTGATAAATACATTTTTCTTTACTTTATATATGATCATATTGTTTTGTTTGACTTATTCATAACCCCTGTTTGGGCCTCTCATGAATTCTCATTATATCATCATCATATATCATATCATATATCATCGCAGAGTGCAGAGTTAAGTATTTGTTTTCCTGAAAGATACACCCAGGATGATCTTTCAAAAAACCCAGAAGGTTGTTTGACAACACTTACAGCAGTTTTGAAGGTATTTCCAGAATCCTCAAAGACTCGTGTGTCCATCTGGATGAAATAATATTCCACCGCTTCACAGTTAAAAAGATTTTTAATACATTTTTCAAGTTGCGACTCAAAAAAAGATTGTGGCCAGAAATTACATATAATTACATATATTTCTCAATTTNGATAACACAAGAGAGGCACAAACTGGGCTAACTAATCCATATCTACAGATGATTATTACTTCCATAAAAGCACTGAACTGTAAAGGTTTCATTATTTCATGAGTGAAACTGTAAATTATCTTCCTCTAGACTGCTCTGGACCTCAGTCAGATGGAGCTGGATCAGGCCAACACGAAGACGATGTTCAGTATGTCTCAGCCAGAGCTTGACACCAGCGATACATTTGACATCCCTTCTCCTCCCCCGGTGGCCACAAACCAGTCAGAATCATATTTCACTCTCCCTAACCAATCACAGTCATCTGTCGCTATAAACACCCAACCAGGAACAAAGGAGCCTCTGACAAACGGCTCCGATCTTGTTGAAGTACATAAGGAACCGCAGAAGGCACCGATTGCCACCATTCCTGAGCTGCAGCTGGATAATCCAGACTCATCAGAGGAGAAGGAGAACATTCCCGTTCATGATAACTCATCCAAAAGCGGTTCCAGTTCATCTGCGCCCTCGACTCATGTAGAAACCACCTCTATCCTTCCAGCTTGCCAGCCCCCTATCGTGTTTGACATCTCAGATCACAAAGCAGCAGTCGTTGACTCAGTCTGCACAAGCAGTGGCCCGTGTGACCGTGACTTCCTCCAGCAGTCTCACACAAAAGCAGAAAACTCTCTTACTGAATCCACCAGAATTACATTATCACATCATCAACCTGATGCCCCTGACACAGCTGACAGTACAACTCCAAATGGTAAACCCTCCCTGGCAAGTGTTGACTCCAAAATAGACACCACTATTACAGAGTCAACCCCTGTTCCTCACACTGACAACTCAGCTCTCAATGCAGATTCTGCCTCTGTCCGTCAAGAAGTCTCAATTTCTCACGCTGAGAGATCTATTCCTGAAACTGCCAAGAGCGTCGCCGCAACCTCAGCCGCGAGCGGTGAAAAGAGCCCTCATCCCCTCAGTCAACATGCAGTTTATGGAGAGTTGTATGAGTCACTTTTCCCCCAGAGTTTTACCTCAGAGGTAATGTCATCCCTCTCAAACCCTGCGCCTCAAATCCGTACCGAGATAAGACATCTTAACACCAAATTAGAACCTGTCATGGTGAAAACCCTGAATGAACGTCAGACAGAAACTAATGTTATATACTCTCGCCTGCCAGCTTCACATGAATTTGACTCTGCTGCTGGCAGAATGGATGATGCTGTAGGTGGTTATAGTAACAGAAAGGCCACCTTCAGCGAGAGAAAGGTGATTTCATGTAGTGAGAGCTCCGGATTTACCTCTTATCAAACATCTACTGCTTCTGAGCCTCATAGAGACCTAGATGTCCACCGCAGATATCTACCTTCCTCCCTCAATTCAGGTTCCAAACCGGTTAACAGTGATAACATTCTTTACTCAGAGCTGACCCGCTCGCTTTCAGAGGTGAAATCAGACAGTGTCTGCCTCATTCAAGACACTGTCAGGTTAGTCCCTGTGGTTGAAAACTCTGCCCCTCCTGTTTCTGACTATGCAACATCCCAAGGGACAGATACTCAGGTTACTGACTCTAAACGGAGAGTGATCCTAGTCAAAGAGTTAGTCGCAGACGAGGCGAGCGCTGATACTGGCTGTCCCACTCCTGTGCCTGAAAAAATGAGTGCAGTGAAGGATCTTGAGATAAAACTTGAAACAACAGAGAGTTTTTCTGCCCCTTCGGGACAGATGGATGGGTGTGATGGGCCTTTAAGTCCAACATATCTGAGCGTGGGATCGGATGATGGCAGTGCCATGGAGATCTACTACAGCGCTGAAGAGGACAACGCAGAGGAGAGCGGGAATGAGGAGATGTACACGGTGGATGAAAGAGAAGAAATTTGCGTGGTAGACGGGGTGAAAGAGGCCGTCGGGGTGCGTGAGGAGTTTCCACAGCAGGGGGAGATTGCAGAAAGAGGGATAAGCAAGAGAGATGAGGGAAAATCGAGAGTGGTAATTGTTAAAATGCGGAATGAGGGAGACAAAATGTGCAATGAAGAAAAGGAAGAAGATGTCAATAGCCGGACTGAACCGCAGGAACAACTAAGAGGTCAGAATTCAGAAGCTCAAATGCAGGAAACTGGGACGTCTGAGTTTCTTGTAGGCAATGATGCAAAGAGTCCTGAGAAAGAAGTAGCAACCGCAGCATTTCCATGGGTGAAAGAAGAGGGGCAGGTGGAGAGAAAGGAGGAGTTACCGGCCACACCGGTTCCGCAGGTGAAAACACTGATGGTATGTGATTTTACTCCGCCCTCTAGTGAGCCGCAGGGGGAGGGGTCAGAGGGGAACTGGACCGAGGAATTGGAAACAGAAGACCACCCTAATGTAAAGACGCAGCTCCCAAGCCGGGACATACAATATCTGGCTTACAAAGACTTCAGGAGTTCTAAATATACACATGTTGCTTCCAGTAACACAAGAGCAGAAGACATGATCACACCCAAATCTAGAGAGGCAGAAGAGCCAGTTTCACTTACTGCAGAAGCAGACAAGAGAGGCGAAGCGAGCACAGAAAGCACAGAAACCAACAGTAACGCTACAACAATTGCAGTCACAGATACTTCTGGTGGAGTAGAGGTTGTCACAGGCACTTTGACACAGAGCGCCGAGCTGCAATCAGATGCCACAGAGATTGAACACAATAGGGCTCCACAGAGTAGTGAGTGGGTGGATACAATTACTCAGAGCACAGACAGAACCAGGACAGAGCGGGAACAGGTGACAGTCGAGCTGTCAGCCCCGAACGCAGACACACACCATCCTGATACCGCAGCTGCAGACGCACTCCCAGAGAAACACGAGCATCCGGCAGAAGCCCACCTCGACCTGAATCAGGGGTAAGTAGAAAGTCTTATCTTATTTTTTGTGTGAGTCCAAGGCTGCAGGCAGTATGTGAATGAACATGCACATTAAATAGCCCTTAATTCTGTGTGTAACTGTCGATAAAGTTCAAGTTCAGGTGCAACACGTGAGAGTTATTTTACAAATGTGAATGTTGTAATTTAGGAAATTGCAGCAACTGTGCTGGGATGTAGCCTAAGGGGTATGTTAGACACATAAACTAGCGTTGATTTCTTGCTAATGTAAAGCGATATAGTATTTGTGCAGCCAGGATGACAGACGTTTAATGGGTAACCTTAACTTTCTTGCCTTACCGTGTGGCCCTGAAATGTGTGATGGCTAAGCATTTCCTCTGATAAAGAGGTCAGCACTTGATGAGCTGCCTTATTTACCAACAGAGCTGCCTACATACCTGTGTAGTTTTGAACACACCCTTTTTAGTGTGCCACATTAAGTGATGTAACGCAGCATCGTCAGGTGTTTTCAGCTCTCACTGTCGCATACCCTTCTGCTTCGTGACCTGACTAATCCAAGCAGCATGTGTTGTCCACAGGTCACGTGTCATGATCCACATACAGCATAAAGTTAGCAGGAAGAACACTACAGTAACAGCAAATTGATTGATTTTGCTTGTCCATTCTGTTTGTTCAACCCTGAGTCATCACTCGGTACAATAAGGGCATAGTATTGATTTGTGGAGGTATAACAACACAGTCAGTTCACAGTGTGGTACAATACACAATACAATGTTCACGGTTCAATACACTCTTGAACTTGAAGGAAAAAGTGATGGTAAATGATTCCTTACGTGTCCTTTCCATAAAATGTCCAATATTCATTAAATAGAATCTTTTAAATAAAGAAATAAAGAAATCAGATTTTTTACAAGCAGATCATCTCCAAACACGCTTCAGCTAATGATTGTTTTCAATATTGTTCAGGTTATGAATGTCAGAAAATGGTGACAAATGCACGTCACAAGTTCCCTGAGCCCAGTGTGATCAGGTTGCTTATTCTGTTCGATCAACAGCTGAACACTTTTCACTTTACATAAATATATATATATATATATATATATATATATAATGATATATTGTGTTTATAATATGTGTTTGCCTTCACACAAACACAGATAAATATAAAGACTCAAACAGATCACACACACTCACACAAATGCACACACACATACATACATAGAATATACTGTATATATATAAATAGTGAATTTTATTAGTATAATTAATTTTGATGCTTTGGCAACATTGTTTTGGAAACTTTCATGCCAATAAATCCCCTTTTGATTGAATTTAATTGAATTATAAATCGGCCTCCTCCGAGTTCTGATGGTCAGCTCTTGGCTGCTTGGCTGTATTTTGGCGACATTATGTTTGCAAGATGCTACATACAGATGGCCAGCAAAGAAATAGATAATACTGCAGGGGTGTTTGAGACGTTGTTTTAGATGTTTTGATTCTTTTTGTCATGAAAACTACGTACTAACCTATTATTAGTGACATGAAATCAAGCCAACCACAGCTGCTGTTCTTCATGAAGAAACAAACCAAGTTTTACGCCCCCCTTTCAAGCCCATAGTGGGTCAGTGTGTCTGACCTCTGATTCTCTGTCTACATCTCCCCGGCCTCCTCCTGCACTAGCATTTAGGTTGACGAATTCGAATATTTGGGTCACTTGCAGAGTCTGTATCTGCTAGGGGGTTCATATGCTCAGAGTCTGTGTCATGCTTGTGATTTACATTTTTCAAGGGGTATCACAAGAGCAGAGCCACACCATACTCATATGTGTGTTATCAATGCAGTAAATGCTTACAACTTTAACCAGACTTACTCATAAGATCACAATCCAGTTTAGCTCCACAACATGTCCTGACACCTGTAGCATTGGGTCTCATGCCAGAAGGTTCTTTTGCTTTTTAACACATTTATATAACACTCTATGCTCTCTTTGGCACAGCAGGCTGAGCTGCAGTATTTGAGCATGTGTTACTGGGAAAAGGCACGTGCTTTCTTGACGCTTCTCTTCCTACTGGTTTGTTTGGCGTGTGTCAAAAGTGTCGCCAGTTGCAGGCAAAGAGCTTTGCTTTCTTTTTTTGCAGATTTCTGAGAAATTTGTGGCACATGATGTGACGGGTGCGGATTTATCGTTGCAGCTACATCATATTAACACATCAGGATCGTAGTGCACAACAAAAAGAAAAGCTTTAATCTGCCTTACTGTATTCACAACATAGGGGGATTCTACTGACTATATACTGTATGTATCACAAGAATTCATAAATATCCGCAGTGTACAATATATAAACTGTTGTGAACTGGTTGTGTAACAGTAATGGTGCATTTTGTCTTGTCTAGATCACGTTGATTGGTGTCAGTTTGACTTATTATTTATTCCAAGTGTGTTAGATTATTACTTTGCTGCATTATATTTTTGTACTTTTAAAACCACAAGATGGCAGCAAACTTCAACTTCAGCTTCAACTTTATTGTGCCCGAGGGAAAATTTGTCTTGCAGCCAGATAAAACATAGAACACACAGAGACATAGACACACGGACTCAGGTACAAAAACATGATAAAATACATGAATACCTGAATACATCAAGTGACAACAGGAAACCTAGATTATGTTTAGCCATCGCTAAAACTATCATGAGCCCCCTGTAGTTAAATGGGAAACTAATCATCAGCTGGGTCATCATGAGCATTTAACAGTTTGGTGGCCTGAGGAATAAAAGAATTATTCAACCCCTTAGACCTGGCCTTTGGTAGTCTAAATCTCTGTCCAGGGGGTAGGAGATCAAATTCTCCACACAGAGGATGAAGAGGACACTGTAAAAAAATATCTCGAGGCTTAGAAGTTGCTCGGTATGTACACGCACGCAGTAAAAGACACGTCTTTTACTTGTGAGTGGAAGACACTGGCTTGCAGATCGATATACTATCGGACATAAAAAAGAAATGGTGTAGGCTCATCAAAAAGTGTAGCTCCAAAAAGTCCTGATTTGTTCCAAGGCGACAGAAAAGCACATAAATCAAAATGAAGAACCCAGTGAAGTTTTTTTTCAAGCTACAACTTTATATTCAGCTTTTTATTCGTGAATTAAAAGGGTTCATTTTATATGCTCAACAGTTTTCTGCTTTGGTAAAAATCAAAAGAACTAATTTTGTGGAACTATAAACAGGTTGAGTGGAGGTGGGAGCGGAAATATACTTCATGGTAAATAGTTTAAGAATGAATATCAAGAAAGAGGGAGTTGTTTTAGTGCTGCAGGTGCTTCTGTATCATCATTCCATAGATGTTTGTTTGTTTTTTTCCATAACCTGTCAACAAACAAGTTGTGGCCTACACTTTAAACAGCACAGTTTTTGGTGAACAGGAATGCTGATGCTTACTGAAAGATGAGGCATTTAGCCAGCCCCACCTGTCTTACAGCCTTCCTTTCTAGTTGTGTCATCAGGTCATGTGGAATAATATGTACAGTATTTAGGCAGGCGATCCCACCCACCTCTAAGGGCCCACTGGTAAAGAAATGCAGTTTTTTTTCTGCCATTAAAATCTCCTTTTTTCACTGTAAAAACAGTTGCCACATCTGCCACATCATTAAGGTCTGTTTTGTTTTTTCTTAATGAATTTATGAAAGTCAGGTGTATGGACATGTTTCTGGTACTGTAGGTTGAGGTCTGAAGCCAGTTGAGCCACTTGTAGGTCTTTAGTCAGACCTCTGCCACTGAGCTTTGTCCTTTGTTTCTCTTTCACATGTGACCGACTTGTCCGACAGCTTACTTGAGACACAAGCGGAATGACAAACTTGTGGAGAATTCCCTCTGTTGTAAATCACCATCTGTCAGCAGAACATGTGGAGGGAGTTTAACCACACCTTGACCTGACAGAAGTCATTTTCAGGGAATCCTACCTCTTAACACTCAGCTTTCACATACCAAGGTGTCGGGCCAAGAGTCTTCAGAGGCTGTACATTTTTGTTTTACACCATTTAACACTTGTCACTAATCAGACCAAAAGAAATATTCCAATCTTTCACAGACTTTGATGTATAAAATCAGCGGAGTTCCCTTTTAATGTTAACCCTGTTTAACTGACTAGAAATGACATTCAATGCTAATGCTGCATGATATGAAGACGATGTTTACCAAGTACTCATACTTGTGAGTATGAGAATAGTTGCGATATTTTCCTGATTGAAACTATCTTCAACAGAGTGATTGATGATGATGAACCCTCTTCCTTGAGCTCAGCAAAGCTGCAGGGCTTGCTGGTGTTTCACTGCCAAACAGATGGTAGCTCTCAGGAAATCCAAAGAGTCACAAGTCACTCTACTGTGCACTCAGTAAACCAATAATTTAATCCCCTATAGACATGAAGAGAGAAGGGAGGCTAAGCCAGAAAAACGTGCTAGTGGGATACAGTACACATGCACTCTTTTCCCACCCATAGATTTCCATACCAGTCGTATTTTTAGACAGACACTCAACCAGATCTGAAAAGTTTTTTTTTTCTTTTTCATCCTGTAATTATGGAAGGAATCACATTTTGCCTGGTGGCCTCTAGTGAGTTATCTGCAGCCTGCATATGTTCTGCTTGAGTTCATTTGTTTGCACAGAATTCCAAATGGAAATCATTCAAAATCAATACTGATAAAGGCTCTACCCTAGATGCACTGTTTCCAGTCTGTGTGTCTTACCGTATGCTAATAGAGCAGTGTTTTGAATTTGCATCGATGTTTCTTTGTGTTTTTTGGAAGGAGTGAAATATCCTAAGTGTCCAGCTGTGCCTTTTGTATGCACATGGTTGTCATTCTCAGACCTAGATGCCTGGACAGGGGAGAAGACTGCTTTTCACTGTTGTTTTGCATGTTAGGCTAGGTCTACAGCATGTATGGTGACTACATTCCAACACTTTTTTTTTTTTTTTTT
>NTHP01000098.1:1120494-1145991 GCA_003416845.1 Oplegnathus fasciatus
TTTTTTTTACAGAGGAGGGAAGATCAACAGTAGAGTATTTTTAGGTTGTTAATCAGTACAGAAAGAAGAGTATTCGCTGTTAAAAAGAGTTAAACATTTACCAAGAAATTAGATGGAGGCAGATGCTATTCTTTGATCCTCAGGAGCTGCATAACCAGGGGAGACAGAGAGCTACAAATTATACCATGCTCATACATAATTGCATGGGACGTTTTCCTTTCATGTGCAACGCTCACATTCTCAAAACTGAGTGTCACTCCGTGTACTAGTGCATATGGACTCTGGGTCCCTGTTGAGGCTGGTGCATGTTCTAGCACATGTGTGTAAATGGATCTTGATTTACAGGTGTGTCTATATATGTTCACGTAATGTTCCTGTACCTGCAACTTAATACTGTGCCTACTATCCATCTATCTACCTGTCTACCTGTCTGCCTACCTGTCTCCTTCAGTCTCATTGTGCCAGGTGTGACATAATTTGCATGTTACTGTGAAGTCGAGGAGGAGGTTTAAGATCGCTGCCAGAATTTGCAGATACCCTCAGGGGCATAGGTGCGGCTCTCTTAGAGCAGCAATGTACTCACCATGTCCCAGGAAGAGCTCTTATCCACCTCAGTGATCAGGGGCGTAATTTCCACCGGGGATGAGGGGAGACGTGTCCCCATCACTTTTCAAATTTTCATTTTTGGCCCTCTTACGTTTAATATTTCAGGTTGATTTTCTTACATAAGTCTCCCTGAGCATTGTCCTCTTACTGTCCAGCCACCAAAGTCCCGATGAGAGAAGATCTGAGTTGATAAAAGTTATTACCATGCGCTCCCAGCAATGAGTTTAATGAGTGAGTGCTTGCAGAATGTGTTTTGCTCTGAGTTACAGCAACCTCCCAGGCAACATACTGTTCAGGCTGCCCCACCTTATTGGTGAAGGTTGTTGGGGCTGTATACAGCCTGACAGGAATACCTGCGGACACTACTCAGGGGTCAATAAAAGGTACTTAGAACTTTGTTTTTCTGTTGATATTTTTATTTACAGCTAATATTTAAGCTAAAAAGACACTAGAGTGGAACATCAGTCAAAGAGAGCAAAGCACAGTGCTCTTTATAGGAAAGATTCAAATACAACATTATTTATCACAAAGTATCAGGTGTCTATAAAGGAAACTAATAATGATTTAGGATTAATGCATTAACAATACAGAGGTTTATATACCATTTAAATGTTTTGTTATACTACCGTTATTACTACCGTTATTATTCAAAGCACAGTAACCAATTTTATCATAATTTCTTATTTGCTAGATAGATTTAATGTAAATAAATGTATATAAATAGCACATATTTACTTCATTGTGTCCCCCGCGCTTCTGAAACCTAACCTTCGTCTTTGTGGGTGGTTGGAAAAATGACAAGAAGATATTGAGATGTCTGCCAGTGTGATTTTTAGATTTTTATTTTAAATGAGAGTTCAGCAAGGAAGAGTAGCTGCCTTTAGGCTGAAGCATATCTCATTAACCTCCAAATTAAAGAGTGACTACGCTCTGCTTTGTGGTTTAGTGCTACTATGTTATGTAAGTCCGTTCTGGTCTTTGAAATACAAAGGAAAATTAACCACCGTGTTAATCTTATTGCATTCACAACGACTTTTTAGCTGCAGCACCAGCCATTCAAGAGTGACTCATTCTGTGTGGTCAGTGTGGAGACAAGTCTGTTCAGGGCCACTGATACTCAAATGTTTTGCACTCATGCTCCTAATGGTGCTTTGCATTGCTATGCACAGTCAATTGGAAAAAGTCCCCAACACGTGCAGATATTTCTGCACATTTTTCATGTGAGATAAACATTTATTTCTTAATTTATGTCAAACACTTTGCTTATAAAAGCATTTTGATAACATTTGTCATTATATTTGTTACTATGTTCAAATTACTATCTGGCAGGACATAAAAGAAATACCATGTCTAGTTGTGACCTTTAAGAGTTTTTTTTTCTGTCTGTAAAGTTGCAGCATATGCCGTTAAGCAATTCACTAAGGCAATTCTATTCTCATGACCTTTAAATAATCCACCCCAGGCATTACGCTCGTGTGTGTCACCTGTATGAAACAGTAAGGAGCAATTCCACCTACTGTGCCAAATAGTCTTGGGGTCTAATGTCAAGTTTGATGACACTGAGTCAGGACGGGCATTCTTTGTGTAGTTTCACAACCTTTTCGCCTTTTACTGGTAGTCACCCACACAGTGTGTGACAACACAAAACCTTTTTGCCATTTAAGTAAACAGTCTATAATCTTACCACTCCTTGAAACTTACTCTACCTGCTGTGCGGAGTGTACAGCTCCAATGATCTATTAAAGGTCAAATGATTCACTAATGGAGGATCAACTCAGAATTACCGCTTGACTCGTGAAAGCTTCAATCAAATTATTGTCTTCACTTTTGTTTGGCAAACAACACTGTTGGTGAATGAAGTTTTCATTATTGTTTTATGCATGCAAATATGCCTAGCCTGCATGGGCTTACAAGACACCACAAATCAGTGTAAAGTAGATCCTGATTGCGGCATATACATTTTCAAATTATACAAAAAACAAGTGAAGAGAACATCGATTCTCATAAGTTACACAATCGGATTTTAAGGCTCTCATGTCTACAAAGAAATGAATGAATTCCAGTTTGCCTCTTTCTAGGTTTTCAAGAACAGGTTTGCAGATGTAAAAACATTTTCGATCATCTGTACACCACAATCTTGTCAAGCCATTTGATTTAGATTCTTAAGTTATCGTAGTATGTGCACTACAGAAGAAAATGGGACTCACACTCCACTTCACCCAAGCCTAAGAGCTCACACTCTTTATTTTCCTCATGATTATTTTTGAATCTAACAGCCTTAATTGCTAGAGGAAGAATACCAGCTTAATGGTGCAACTAAAGATCTCATGCTCCTGGATAAGCATTGTGTGACATATAATTCAGGATAATGTTTTCACTTAAAGAGACATTCCAGTGATTCAGTATTGCATATCATAAAGTTGGGGACTTCATGTAAATACACATCAGTCTTATAATCAAGTCTCTATAAAACTCAAGCACAACTGCATAGCAGCTGTAGTTTATGGATGCCCTTATCTGATGTCACTTTGCTCTTGGTGCTTACATTTTGAAGTGCGTGTAACTTTGCTGGGCGAGTGTGTGCTGAACGAGACTTGCACAAGAAAAGAAAATACCCAAGTGTTGACTTTGAGTAACCCTGAATTGTCAGCTGACAGTGTTTTGCTTATTTGCACACAATCCTCCCAGCACAGACCAATTGTTGGTTTTCCGACTGTGTTTGTGCATAGAGTGAATCCAGCTGAAACGTTTGCTTCATTTAAATTCTTTACCGTGTTGTTCTAAACTCATCCAGTTTCTACAATACTTTAAACCATTATATGTCAGAAATGCAGATAACAAATTGTCAGACAGCTGTCGCAATTATGAGGCCTTTGTAAACTTTACTCCACACTGCATGCAAGTCAAGATACTCAAAGTTGCTTTGTATAATTTGCATTGTTGGCATTACATGACCACCGCACCCTGGAAGCACTGCAGCACTTGATATACTGTGGACTAGTTATAATTATTAAATCACACTCTCGCTCTTTCTTTTCTATTTTGTGATCTTTGCCTGTTTTTCTTTTTCTCTGTATTTTTCCAGGTCTTTGGTAGCTTCAAGGACACCTACAGCATCTTCAGAAGTCTTCTCTTCAGAAAACCAGCTGACTAAAGCTGATCAGGAAGCGGTTGACAACATGAATTCAGGCTTTGCCAGCCTGAGCACCAAACTGTCCGTGAAGAATTTATCTCCCCCTAAAGAGGATGAATCCAAGTATCGTTTCCACAAACTGTCTCTGATCAATGAGACTAATGCCACTGGGGTCAGCCAGGATACAGTGGACTACAGCAAAACAAGCACCACTGAGACTGAATCAAATGGAACAGATTTCGGCTCAGAGTTCAGATGGAGGAATAAATTTGAGGGGGTTTCTCAGTATAAACCGCACAGAACAGAGGATTCCTCTTTTTCTGATTCTCTGAGTTACAGAATGTCTGACACCTACTCCAGTGCCTCCTCCTTGTCCTCCTCCACTGCTCTCCCCGAGGCTACAGCATACAAGCACCTCGGCAACGCCTTTTCCTCCTCCTTCTCCTCCTCCCTCCCACCAGTGGAACATATTACCCTTGGCAACAGGCTGAGTGACAGGACCGAAGTTTATCTGAGCCGTGAGAGCGAGCCAGCGGCAGAGCGGAAAGATGAGTGGAGGAGCAGCTTAGTGGAGCAGGAGGAGCCTGCTGCACCTGCAGGTGAAAGAGAGCAGCAGAGAGAGGGAGAGGCAGAGAGGATAAAGTCACGCTGGGACTCGCAACAGCTCCCTGTGTCCGGCTTCTCATCGGCACCGCAAACCAGCTACGACAACATTGACAGTTTCAAAGCGGACGACGACGACTCATCCCGTTTTACTGGAGTGTTCAAGGCCACACTCGTGGAGCTGGTCTCCGACCCCGCAGCTCCCCCCTCCACTCCCCCTGCCTCCCCCGAAGCAGACTCCCCCAACCAGTTCGACATGGATAGCCTGGTGGATACCCTGAAGAGCATGGGACCTTCCCTGAGGCCAAGGGGCATGGGCCTACGCCCGCCTCCTCCGACCCTCGTCTCGTCCCTGCCACCGATTGTCGAGGATGCTCCCAGCCCTGTCACCTCTGACATGCCAGCCTCCCTCACCAGTCCCGCAAAAAAGATGGAAGCAACAGGCAACCCTGCCGAGTCCCTCAACGGCCTTTACACTCTGCCTGTTGATCTGGGACTGAAGAGGAGCTCCCCCAGAGACACCCGTTCACCACTGGAACTGATGAAGCAGAGCCAGCAGGTATAGTACATTCAGACACAAATTCAGTAAATTGTCTTTGCTTAGTAAAAACCTTCATATCTCTAAATTTTTAACTTTGCATGGGTTTTAAAAATGCAGCAGAAACTAGGGTAACAGTAAAATGTTATTTTCATCCTTATTGCATGGAGCAGGGAAATCTACATGTAGGCTCAGGACATAACTATATTATTTAGATTATTAGTATATTATTGTCTATTATATTAAGTCTGATTTTGTTCTGGTTGTGTGAGGTTGATTGCTCTTTAAGGGTTCACAGAAATTACAAGAAACATATATTGTCACTTATCCCTCTGTGGTTTAAGGGGACAGAAAGTGCATTTCCATTCACCTGCTTTTATGTGCATTTTCAATTTGCGTATTTAAAAACAAAGCCAGAAATGAGAAAAAAAGTTGAAATAACAGTTTTTAAACTTGGCTGAGGTGGAGACGTTGGTGTATCGCTACAAAGAAAATGCAACAAAGTGCGATGGAAACTGACGTAGCAAATTAATCATGACGTACGTGAAGCATGTGACTTGTGTGGAGCGATTAGGAGACTGTAATCTTCCTCAATTTAACACATTCATTCATACTACGTACCACTAATACGTACGTTTTTTTACACTTTTTTTTATTATGTTGCCCCCTCTTCTTCTGCAATGGTTTAATGACACCTGATTGGAGAATTAGCACCAAACAACTGTTTATCTTGATGTACCCAACTATTAATATTCGCATAACAGTGGTGGACGGAAATGCACATTAATTCACATTTTCTTGATTTTCTGGAGATTCAGTTGAAGTTTACGCCACACCAAAATAAATGAGAAAATAAAATCAAAAAGTTCGTCGCAAAACTGTAAACAAAAAACAAAAAACGCTACGCTTGGATGGAAACTTGGCTACTGATTCTGAAAAGAGATTTTGATGATACCTTGTTTTTAATGCATTTTTTCCAAAGCTGTCAGCCCCACGAATAAAAATTCCATTCACCTCCATTGCATTGAGATGGAGGCAGAAATCTCAGAGACAAATATCTCAAAACCTACGCAAATAAAACCAAAACAATCTGCATGACTGGATAACTTTTCTAGAAACCTGAGAACATGTGTATGTTTGGTTTTTTTTGTTTGATTTGTTTTATTTTTTTGAAACCCTTTAACGTATTGCTATACTTAATGCATGTGCTCAATCACCTGCAGGACCAGCAGCTGCCTGGAACAAGAGGCCTGAACTTGCCCCTGAGAGCATCTGCTGCCAACAGTATTGTAATGAGAAAATCCTCCGACTCTTCTCCTGAGGACTTACTATCCCCAGTGCTTAATGGAAACGGAGTACTTCCGTCTTCCAACACTTCCTCTCGCCTAGACAACAGTGTCATCTTTGGAAGCCACAGGTCATCATCCATAGATCAGACGTCGGAAAACAGACAGGCCCATCGCCCACTCTTCCGCACCGGCTCGCTACCTGAAGCGGGGCTTTCAAATGATCGCATGAGTGTGGGACCGAAGGAGCTTGGTGAACTGGGCACTGGAACAGACCCAACAGCGTCCCGCTTTGATCGCTTCTCCTTCCTTTTGAACTCCTCATCCTCCTCGTCAGGCTCCTTGACCGGGGCTGAAGACCCTAACGCTCGTATGAGTCGGCCTCCACCGCTGGGCATCAGCTCGCCACCCTCCAGCAACAGTCCCACCCGGCTCCTCAGCCCCACAGGCTCTATAGACCTCCATAGGCCGTTCACCACCACAGACTCCCCCCTGTCTATGTTTGGCCAGACACAGGGGATGGGGATGGGAATGGGAATGGGAATGGGAATGGGGATGGGAATGGGGATGGGAATGGGGATGGGTGTAGGTACTGGGGCACTGGGCAGTCCTCTGCAGAGGAGCTTCAATAGTGAGGGTACCATGGGAGTGCAGCAGACCTCATTGTTCAACAGTGTGCGTGGAGGGTCTCAGTTCCAGAGCCAAGAACTTGAGCCTGAGAGGAATTTAGCGTCGAAATACAGAGCCTTCCCCGATGCTTATGTGAGTATTACTAGTATTGTATATTTAGTCTAACTGAGTTTTACTATTATTGCTTAGGTGACATTTACATACATAACAATTCAGGTGAGAAATGACTTAATCGGATAAAGTTACATGAGTTCCACAAGTATGATGTTGCTGTGGAAAATGTTTTTTTTTAAGGAATCTTGCGTTTCCACCTTTTGGTGAATATCTCGTAGAACTAATTTATGTAGGAGCAGGCATCAGTTCAGCAAAGAGACATGCACATAGTGTATGAGAAATGCATCTTTTTGCACTCCAAGGCAAAGCTTTCCTTTTCATTTCACACTTTGTTTAACTAAAGATAAGTCCAATGTGCACAGTATGGACACATCTGCAGTCAGTGGAAGGTTGTGTGAGGCTTGAAATGGCAGCTACGTCTAAGGTAACAGCATAAGAAAGAAAATCCTCTACATACATTTCTGCCTTTGTACGATATCTGTGTTTACTTATCATGTAGGCAGCTCTTGGCCTCGCTCTCAGATCTATTCTGCTCGCTGTCATAAAAAAGACAAACAACAGGTCAGCTGACAATAGGTGAGAGAGATGACTTCATATGTGGCTTGTTGTGCACACAGGAAAAGTCCCTCTTTGTGTGGCTTTTGTTTGTGTCCATATAGCTTCACATACTGTAACATGTACCATTCACAGAGCTTCTTAATTCAAATGTTTGGAGAGCACCGACAGTCATTAAAAGCGGAAGTGGCTGCAGATGGTTCCCAGTAACACACCATGCATCAGTAGTGATAAATTGGTCCTTCAGTAGTCATGCATGAGAAAAAAATTAAAGTGTGCTCAGTGGGATCCGAACCCACACCTGTCAGGTACATGCTATGCCCCACTGAGCATCCCAAAATTACACAGAAAAGGGTGTGTATCCAGCCTTGTGTTCACGCATGTACTCACTTGCTCTCACATGCAAACATGTCTTAAAGATGATTTTTATTGACAAGAGAGAGAACATCTTCTGAGACGTGCGATCCACACATGGCGTCGCGCACACACACCCTCTGCCACTTTCTTCCTGTTTCACACCTCAGCGAACATACTGTTGATTTCACACTCACAACCGTTAACCATTATAATTAGCCATTATATGCTGTGAGCGCAGCATTGCCAACAGTTAGGAAACACAGCAACCACAGAACTGACCCCCGAGGGAAGGTTGGGATATCTTGGGATGTCGTGACAAGCAGTAAAACCAGATCCTTACATTCTGCTTTTTGATGATGCTGTTGTCTGCAATATAACATTTGTTGATCTGTTTTCTCCCCGTGCATAACACATGATAGTGGTGTTATTTCTGTGCATGCAAGTACCAGAGCAGCTGGATGGAGGTGTAACTACTCATTAGTCTCCAGCTGTCTTGTGTAGTTTTAATACAAATGTTTGCACAGGATGTTTGTCCATGTTCAAACAATACGTCCAGCAGTATGGCTCCTGCAGCTCCTTTTTCCAGGCCAAAGCACACAGCATGACCACAGCTCTTATTACTGACTGGGCCACTGAGACTGATACTAACTTCAGATGATGGGGGAGGGGGGGGTTCTACTGCAGTAGAACAAGCTTTTCAGACTTTTTCAGACAGGGGGAGTTTTAAACTGTCCTCTCTGTCAAGGATTTACAGCAGGACTAATGAAGAAGGTATGGAGAGAAGGCAGACAATGTCATCACACTTGCCTGTGGATACTTGTACAGAGGCAGCTGAGTACAGGTCGCCACCAAGGCACTAGTTTGTTTGATCTGGATGTAAGCTGGAGTAAAACTAAAAAGGCTCATTACTGTAACTTTTCACACACTAGATAGTATCAGAGGCTTGTTATCAAATGAAACAGTTTAGAAAAAGGTGGCATAAACTATGCAATCATAGATTTTTTTCTTCAGAATTATATAATATTCCATATGTATCTATATAAACTACAATCTTGTGCAAAGGGACCCAAACAATGAGCTGGCTTTTATCAGTAAAAGTTGTGTGTTAGTGTCTTATTATGACATGGGCGTGAACTGGGGTGTGTTTTACAACTTTATCCTGCTTTTGCTCCTGTAAACTGAAAGAAAGAAGAGAGAGGAGAGAGAGAATTTGGAACCACAAATACATGACTTGAAGGGAATCTTGAACACGTTGCAGGACTGATGTATATCTCCGTTTGTCAAAGCATTAATAGGGTGACATGCTGTAAACTCCTCCATGCATTTAAACCATCAGTGACACTTTCTCAATCGGTGGGCGTGAAGCCTCTCAATCATTTAATCCTGGCAGAACACTTTCTGCTTCTCTCTGTTTTTTTCTGTTTCTGTCTCCACTGGGCTCCACACCCATTCCAGCTATCTGTCTGTTCCTGCAGAGACAGGGCCGCACCTCGCCTTTTGTATTTCTCTGCGCATTTCTCGCCTTGTTTGCTTGATAACTGATGAAGTGGAGGTGACAGGGAGAAATTTGAAGGTGGCAGGGTGAGAGAAGATGACAAAGAGATCATCCGTTCCCTTAGATGAGATTTCATTTGATTTGTTCATCAGTTTTATATGCAGCACATGTTCATGCATATTTTTTTTTTTTGAATATGTGATTTGCTGAAACTGCACATTCCATCTGCGGTAACTAATTTTATGGGAGAGCAGATCTTGTGCCCAGGCTGGTGGGAGGGAAGGGAACGGAAGGGGAAAAGTGTCTGTAAACACATCACTCCCCATGTTGTTGTTGGGTAAAGCTTCAACAATGCTGCATTGGTTTTTGTTTTTTTAGGCTGCTCAACGATTATTTTGTTTTTTTATGTAAAAATCTATCTATCAAATTGAGAGTCCAATTTTCAAATCACAAGAACTGCAAGTGCCTTAACAAGCTGTAGCAAGTGAAAGTTTAAGCCAGGGACTGTTGATTTCACTAGCTGGCGGTAGCATCAACATTAGCCCAAAGAGCTACGGTGAGATATCAAAACATAGTCAGAACTTTGCAGCTGTTATCAATAAATGTATCGGCATGTTTTAATGTCATGATTACATTTGGTACATCAGGTAATGTCAAGTACTGTATACATACTGAAATGCAGACATTCTTTTATCTGATTCTATTCATGTAGGCACAAGATTGATTAGTGATTATGTTTAGTACAAAACATATTTTATAGACAACCAATACAGGCCTAGAGTTTAATCTATAGATAATCATCACAATTTATGCTTTATGTGACTGAAAAGATGATTTCAAGGCAATACAGTCTTATTGTTTTTACACCTTCTGAGAACCAGGACTGTCCTGTGAATTACCTGTAAGTAAAACCTGTGAGACCGACTCAAGTGTCGCAATCAGACAGGTTATTATACCATGTCAAACTCCTCCATTGTCTCAGCATTTGTCACTCACCGGTTAGGATCAGCATCAAAATACAGTGCACTATACATGTTACTACGACGTGCCAGAGGAATGCAAATGTTGACTTTGGGTGTCCAGTGACAACATTGTTAAGTAAAAACAGTTCCGCCCGATGTCGCATTTGGATGTAAAGACAATTCAATCAGAATTAGAAGCAATGCACATGATTTTTCTATATGGGGGCCCATTTATAGGCATTAGTTGCATTATACATGCTGTGTGGTGTGGGGTTTACAGTAACATGCTGCAGGTGAAAGCTGAATAACCAACATAAAATAGAATTAACTATAGAATAGAATACAACTTTATTGTCAAACAAGGTGGAAATTTGTCTTTTTTCTCATTTGGCAGTTCATTCAAACAAATGCACACAGCACATAACAACAACAACACATGATAGCATGAATACTCCACGTGCAAAAACACCTTAAGAAAGGAAAAAGGTGTCTCAAAAATTGAGCAATTGCCTGTAATACATGACTTCATGTGTATGTTCTTTGTTGTCAAAGGCATCTTTTAGCCCTGTCTTCATTTATTATTTAAGAGGTGTACATTTACTAAATGTTAAAGCTTCTTGAGTCAAAATGCAAGAACAATTGCAGGAAACTGACAGCTGGAAGGAAGGGCAAAGCTTTTTTAATTTGGCTCTGTGGTGGGAAACAGTTTTTTTTTGGTGTTGTATGGTATGTCTGAGAACAGTAATGAGTCATTCTTTTATTTACTAGGTCAGTGTTGAAAAGGCACCAGGCAGCCATCCCCCCCACACACACAGCTTGCTTTCACTGAAAGTGTGAAAAGGTGTTCTGTTGCAGTTTAGAAAAGTCCAAATGCTATTGTGTCCTGTAAAGTTAGTTAAATTTGACTGAGATTGTTTTTATTTTTTTATCAAAATGTATCTGAAAGCTTTTCCAAATTACATTAGGGCAGGGATGGACACTAATGAGAATGAGGTGAAATAGAAGCTTCTGTAGCGGCCCCTCTTTGGTTGGTAACACGATCCAGATGATAACCTGTTTCCTACAGAGCTTCCAGAGAGTAGAGGCCAAGTGATACCTGAGACCAAACACACACACACACAAATCTCTCTGGTAAATCTATGTGCAAATTGCACATGGCTAACCTGCTACCACATTCCAAGTTGCACAAGTAAACATCCCGAAATTCCAGCAGCATACCAGCTGAGATTGAGAGCTTCGGAAATGCACACCCACACATATACAGGTGAAGTCAATTCATCACTTGCTGGGTGAACAGTTTTCAGAGCAGATCTCAGGTGAGCTCATACTGTTGTTGTCAGTGGGGTTACAGTAGCACTAGAAAGCATCAGGTTAAACAGGTACAGGGGAGGAAGGTATTCCCACCTGTCAAAGAGGTGTTTGTTCTGTCACGAAGGATGTTGTCTTTCCTCACTTCTCCTCCCTGACGCCACCAGAAATTGTTGAACAGGCCGACAGAAATGTAAAAAATGTTTGGATTGTCTGGAATGTGTAAACCATACAAAGTAGAAACTGGGTGTAATCTGAATGATTAGAGGTTGTTGCATCATTACATTTTATATCTGGAATGATATTGGCTCGTGCCGCTCTATTGTCTGCACTTCCTCAGTAGATGAAAACTGAAGTCAGCTAAAATAAGCAGGGTGGGGTCTAACCTTGAAATTGTTAATGGTGATCTATTGGTGCTGAAGTACATTCTGTATTTTCACATATAGATAATATTAATGACAGCATTCCTCTGATATTTATCATATTTTAATTTGTATACAGCATTGAACTTCATCTTGGCTTTTATCTTGAATGTTATATATATTAGAAAGTTTGCTAAAATATGTTTTTTTTCCTTTGTCCATAGCTCACTAAAGAGAAAGAACACGGGAAGCTCAATCCTCGACCTGGAAAGGTGAGTGTCCACGCACAGAGTACACTCTTGAGTACACTTCGGCCACATGCCGTTAAGATACACGTTCACATTCAAGGCCGACAGCTGCTTTCACTGATTCAACCTGGGACCAGGAAGTAATTTGCTGCAACGTTGGCTAGACAAACAATCGTCTCTTTTTCTCGTGCTGACAAATGTTACAGACAGAACACATTCATATGAGGGTCTGGAGAATAGAAAGGGGACAATAGAATGTGAATGTGAAGTGGCTCGCGTTCATTTTCTCAGGAACTTCTGGTGTTCTTTGATGATGTCCTAAAGTGCATTTTTAGCCATGTTAGTGCCATGGCTTTAAGGATGGCAGCGTTGGTTGGTCGGTCCATCACTTTGGTCCAGGTTGCCATCAAATTTGGGGCAGATATCCATGATCCCCAGAGAATGAATCCTAATGACTTTACTGATCCACTGACTAGCATGCTAACACTCTACTAAACTAAAGATGTTTAGCATGCTGATGTTAGCATTTAGCTCAAAGCAAACCTGCTCCAAAGTGAACCTCAAGTGTGGCTATAGACTCTTTTTTTTTAAGCTAAAATGCATCTCTTTTTACATATTTTTAAGGCATAATTAAATGCAATGTTTTTGCAACAACATTCAGTTCTAAGAGAAAATATAAATATATGTTCAATCAACCTTTGTTTCTTGTTTCCTATCAATAAAAATGTTAGAATGTATATTATTCTTCTGCAAAACACTCTACACTAGAATATTAGTGGCAATTTTCAGTCACCCCTATTTAAACTGCGTCAGCATGTAGTAATAGTAATTGTAGAGTAGTCCGGTATAAGCAAGCTGCAAAGATAGCTGTTGGCAAAGCTTTTTTGTGACTCTCAGTATGGGTTCATGTGGTTTGGCATTGTGCTGTCACCAATTCATTCAAACCTGCCTGGTTTACCTTAGGGAGAGACTTTCACTCTACCGTGTTTTTGTTTCGGCGAACACGTGTCCTCCTAATAACTACTATTTTTAACCTTTTTTCAAAGTAGCAGACTTTCTGCTTGAACCTGTTGTTCGTCACCAGATAACCAAAAACCTTCCAGACGTCTTCAGAAGAATTTCAGGCTGTGATTGATGTCGTTAAACCGCATACCTGCTACTTTTGCCTATCCCTGGCCACATGCGCTATTAACTTTTAAATGTCAGGCCTGCTCCTGCATGCAGCCGAGGAGCGTACATTTTGTCACTGAGATTGTCCATGAAGGATCCTGAATGCTGGAGGTGGAGCTGACATTTAGCTTGAGCTTCTGGGTACTCTTCCACGCTGCAGGGCCTCAGACGTGACTGAACGGAACATGTCAGTCTTGTAGATGTAAACCGTTTTTTTAAGAAGCTACTGTACTCAAATTCAGCCTTAAGAACCAAAGAACTTCCTAGAGGAATAGAACTGATAATTTAATATGTAGACTGATTTTTGTATTGGTCTGTGTTTGAAATATATATTGTTTCTTCTTTTTTTTCTATTTGTGCAAAATGTCACTTTGCTTTTTCACATTGCAAATGCTAATAATAAATATTCAGGACTAATGCTACTGTGCAACTCCACTAACACACTGTTACTTTCTACCTTGTACGATTCTTGTATCAGATGTCTTAAGGGGATTAGCATGAAATTTAGGATTTATGCTTTGATATGAAACTGGATATAATGGATGATATTGGCCCCATTCTTTAATTTTCCATAGCTATATAAAGGATTCTCCAGCAGCACAGGGTGACCTCTTGCCTGCAGTAATTCTTTGCCATTACTGTAATTTTATCCGGTCTGCCACTGTATCATTGTCACTGTCCAAGTAAATGGCCTCTAATATTTAAATTGACTTTTTAATCACCATATTTTATGTGATAAATGTCTCCCTTTGCAAAGCTTTAGATCTGATGATCTTCCTGTTTAAATATTTAAAAAAAAAGTTTTATTGAGGCTGCAGAGCTGCATAGTGAGCAGGAAAACGCCCTTCAGCGACACAGCCAGGCTTCACACCTGCGTTGGCAAACATCTGCCCCGGTGAAAGGAGCAAAATAGTGATTCCCCATTATTATCTATTCTTACGTCTGTCCACGTTTTCTCTAGATGTATATCTTTGACCGGCCAGGGATGTGCGGCCAGAGGATCGAGGTGCGCAGTGATATTATTGATGCTACGCCCTGGGAGCTGCAGGAGACCATCTCCATCAAGGTCGTCAGAGGAGGGTGAGTGTTTGAACTGCACACACAGTTTAAACACATTTGCTACCCCAACTTTTCCCTTAAAAACAACCATCATCTAGCACATACTAATTGCATGCAATATGTATGTACTATACAGTACTGGTCATAGAAAACTGTTTTTGCAGTTAGTGTACAAACACTCTGCATACTTTACAGTTTTATACTTAAAGAAATTGACACAAGACTGAAATGGTCTTATTTTGTTTGAACTGTTTCACCACTATAGTTTAATTCTTTGCAGTTATGAGGAGCTCCTACATTCACCTTGTGCATTGCATTGTGGGACAACAGTGTACAGCAACAGCTCACTCAAAAATCAAGCCTACGTTTTGTAATATAGTACTCAGACTGTTTTGAGTATACTTTATTGAGTCGCTTTTCTAGTGTGAACGCACTATATACTTAATACTTACTGCTTAGAATTAGTATGTAGTATGGAATTGGTACACAGTTATGGTCTAGGGCGAATTTTAGCTTAAGAGCAGATCTAAATAAGCGTGCATCATATGTGCTCTACAACCAAAACTGCTAGTTCCTAAAGACAGTAGTATTTGTTGTTGGTGGTCAATCCGCACGCACCAATACGTGCAACCAGGCTCAATTTATAGCAGTAAACAAACACAATAAATCTGTGTCTTTTCCTCATACCACTACCGCATATTTGGCACGCCATTAAACCCGAGGCTTCCTGAGATCTTCAGAATTATAAAGGTAGATAGGATGACACCTCCACATCTTGTTTTTCTTGAAGTGTGAGGTGTGTAATTAAACACTGGTTTTTCAAAATAAACCCCAATCTCCGGATTTGCTCCTGTAGCATAAAAAACAAAACAGCTATTGATGCACTGTGGACTTGCAGATGCCTTCAATAGTTAACACACCCACACACAAGCTTGAATACACACTCGCCTCAGAGGTGGAATGTGTTTTCAAACACAGCCAACAGCGTGAACCTGCAGTAACACTGATAGTACTGCTCTGACCTGCACTACCAACACCAGGCTAACGCTTGCTTGGCTTCCTGCAAAGAGATAATTATACCGTCAACTCATGCATCACACTCTGCACCGCTGCCCAAACCACAGCTAATGCTGCAATTAAAGAGTTTTAAGTAAGTGCAGTTTGTGTCCCATTAACCACAGACTTAATCTAAGATCTAGTTTCTTTTATTAAGAGATTTATCTTGGTCAAGCAGCACTGTACTTACAACGTAGTACAATTTACAATTTAAGTACAATTTAAAGGTGCTTGTATTGTACTTTTATGCTACTTTCTACTTCTACTCCATTACATTTCAAAGTGGAATATTGTATTTTTTATTCCACTACATGTATTTGACAGTTTTAGTTCAGAATACAGTTTTATATACAAAAAAGTGGATAAGAGTATAAAATAGAATGCATTATTGAAGATTAAACCAGTGGTTCCCAACCTTTTTGGCAGGCGACCCCTTACAAAAAAGCAGTGTCTAGTCTGGGCACCTTGTCATGTTTCAAATCACTATGACGTGTTAGCAGTTACACCAAAGAGTGATTTCCCCTTTAAACTTCTTAGATGCTGAACAGTGACCATTGCAGCCATGGCCAAGTGACAATTATGGGATTATGAGAGTCACAAAGTCTTTGAACTGACATAGTAATGTCAGTTACACAGCAATATCTAAACTTTTGGAGTTTATTGAATTGATCAATGGTGCATTGTATTACTTATTAATTCAACTTTTTATCTGTAAGAGGGAGAAACTGTTGTTTCTTCTTTCAAAAGTACATAGTCTCTCTATAAATAATTAAATATAGAATCCTCTCCTCTCTTCTAAAAGCCTTGATTTAGTAACTAGCAGCACAGCAGCAACTGTGTGAAATGACAGATCAAACAGAGGCATTGGTGAGAGGAATAATGAGATATTTTGTTCCCCGTGTGTGAAACACTGTTTTGATAGATTTCAGAATAATGATGCAGATATGTGATGCAGAATAAAATATTTACAATACAACAACAGGGTCTGCCCAGAAGAACTGCAACGCAGATCATACACAGGAGGTTGTAACTTTGTGCCCTTTCATTGCCCCCCCTTTTTTCCCTAGATGGGTGCTGTATGAGAAACCTAACTTCAAAGGGGAGAAGATCGCCCTAGACGAGGGAGACATAGAGCTCACCTACCCCTTCAATCCTCCAGAGGAGCAGCTGCAGAACGGGCAGAAGGAGGGTGGAGAGCAGAACGGGGAGCAGAACGGTGATGGGCAGACCGAGACCAAACCAGCCAGGAGGTTCATCATCGGATCTGTTCGGAGAGCTGTCAGGGTAAGACAAGTTGTTGTTTTTGGTTGTCGTCAAAAATAGTTGACACACACCTTCCATTCAATGTGCGATGATTCTGATATGATCAGTTGTGATAAAGTACAGCGGAAATCCATTTTAAGTATCTCCAAACATTGTTATCTGATGCTAAAAGTATAGTAATAGTTCTTACAGCTGTTTTGTACTGTAGCTTGTCACTGACTATGTGCTCTTTAACTCTGTAGCACCATCTAGTGTGAAACGTAGGAGAGCGCACCTGTTGCTCTGACTTGTGTGAAGTGTCAAATGTTTTAGTGATCTATTGAATCTGCTTAGCCACTGTAGAAGTCACAGTTTTTACAGTCCCACAACTTTTCAGTGCTGCAACAAAAACAAAGCTTTTTACAGAAATTAATTAAATACACTCAAATAATTGATGTGTTTACGTGAGATTGAGGTGAAAAATAAGCACTGTTGTGTTTTTTATGATCATTATTGAATATATAGACTTGTTTTACTGTTGTGTTTCACTACTGATGTAACTCCAGACCAATAAATCATATATTATTATATTGGCCGATATTAGCTCATTGTGGATATATTGTATCGTTGGAAACATTGGCAACAAGAATTGCAAATCATAAAACCTATATATATATTTGAGGTACTTTAGAAATGTTGATACCATCATATAGTCCACAATTTGTCCACTGACAGATGTATTTTTTATTTGTAAAATGTCCCGCTCAATACATATCTCGGTCACAATTCTGTAAAAAGCAAAGATATTTTTATCCATCATGTTTATTTATGTTAAAAATAAAATTTGTCTGATAAATTGTTCATATCATCATCATATTTTCTCAAATCTTAAATATTGGTATCAGCCTCAAAAATGTAGTCTTGGTTGGGCTGTAAAACAAACTTTAAAGAGCATCAGAAAACTTAGATTTTGTCTAATATTGCTGTGTATTAAAATACCTGTCAGTCAGTATGGGATTTAATAGCAGGTTCCAATCATCTAATCAACTACTGCATATCATATATGCATATCTTTTCTCAGTCCCCTCAGGACTGCAGCATTACAACCTGTTATTTTCTCCATTACATGACATTAATGGATGCTCTCCATCCTTCCTCAGGACTACAGCGTCCCAGAAATCAGTCTTTTCCCAGAAGAGAACGCAGAGGGGAAAAAGGTCATCTTCAGAGATACATCTGAAGATGCCCGGATTTTTGGCTTCCCCATCAAGGCTAACTCTATCATCATTAATGCTGGGCTGTGAGTCATGTGTTATGAGTTATGTGAAAAAGCATGGCTGTATTAAAATTTACATAGTAAAAACTGAATTTTTCTGACATTAATAATTTGTCATTAGCGCTTTATTTCGTCTGATACAAAAAACAGATTGTTTAGCGAATCAGATTTATCTTGCTTTCATTATTTTCATTCATATTGTCTTTTCTGCTGCTCAGATGGCTTGTGTACGCACAGCCCTTCTTCCAGGGTGTACCACGTGTCCTGGAGGTGGGGGGGTACTCCAACCCTGCAGCCTGGGGAGTGGAACAGCCGTATGTGGCATCACTACATCCTCTCAAAGTAGTAAGTGGCACTGTATTAAATACTGAAGTATTTAAAAGCTCTGTTCTTCCTAATTCTGTATAAAAGTACATCCCCTGATTGTCTGCAGTAAGTGAATTGATGTATTTTTCATCATAGGGTGAACCAAGGGTGGAAAATCTGAGTGAACCAAAGGTAAGAAAGTCCTACTGCTGCTAATACATCGCTAAAATAATAAATCCTAAATGAAAGTAATTTATTAAGACTGTGGAATTGCTTATCTGACAGCAGTGATATGAAT
This sequence comes from Oplegnathus fasciatus, assembly GCA_003416845.1. NCBI lineage: Eukaryota > Metazoa > Chordata > Actinopteri > Centrarchiformes > Oplegnathidae > Oplegnathus > Oplegnathus fasciatus. The sequence goes on from NTHP01000098.1 coordinate 1,139,099, forward strand.
TACACCTATGATTACTGATGCTGAAAAAGTCATCAGTGTGACCTGATTGTAAATTACACTCTTTGTCCCCAGATGGTGATCTACGACAAGCCATACTTCACTGGGAAATCGAGGACCATAACCACCAACATGAGAGACTTCATGACCAGAATAGACAGGCAGCAGACGGCCTTCATGTACAATGTCGGCTCCCTTAAAGTACAGGGAGGAATGTGAGTGCTTCTTTGCAATGTTTGTGTTCACTGAACCTTGAAAGGACATCTTAGAGATTATTAATGAGTTTGGTTAAGTAGCATTGCTGCACAGTTGAGGTGGGGGGGGGTAATGCATGAGCCAGAAAGCCAATATCAAACAGCTCCCAGGCCAGTATGGAGTCTGATCAGACATGCATGCTTTTTAACCCTGTGCCTGTCTCTGTTGCTGCAGCTGGGTGGGCTACGAGAAGGAGGGCTTCCGAGGCCACCAGTACCTGCTGGAGGAGGGAGAGTACCATGACTGGAGGGTGTGGGGCGGCTGTGATTCTGAGCTGCGCTCCGTTAGGGTGATACGAGCGGTAAGTTGCGAGGAATTCCACTGCAGTTAGTATTTGCTAATAAGTAATAATTCAAAAGTTTCCAAATCCTCAATCCAAACAAAAAGGGAAGGTGTGGCTCCCATTGTGTGCAAACTGCAGATTAAATGGTTTGGAGATTGTTTTTTTCAACGAGCTAGTGGAGGCTTGGTTGACTCTGGGAATCCAAGGACATGTAGGCACTCCTTTCCATATTGTTGCAGTAACTGCCTTCGTTTTGCCTGCATGCTTTGGCACCAAACTGTGCTTATATCTCTTTCTGTCTCACTACTGTAATATTTAATGTTCTTTTGCTGTGTTCATGTACTGCATTGTATGTGTTTGATTTTACTTCTGTTGCTGTAATGACCTCAGTTTATCTCATATATCATTAAAGTCTTATCTAATCTAAAAAGTGACTTTATGTGATAAATAGCCCTTGTAATCCTGATACCGAGTGCCACAAGTTGAAGTGCATTAAACAGCAACTGTTAACATGGTGTGGTTTACAAATAACATAAAATACACAATACAGTAATGCAGCAGGGATGACTTGCAACATAAATTACTTGAACAAACATTCTTCAAAAAGGCCCCTAATTTATGTATAAATTTTGGCTTATGCAGTATGCAATAACAAAATGATCTTAAACATACAGAGTCGGTTTAGATTGGCAAGTAGCTTTTCCTGGTTTTCACTAACATTCAAACAAGACATGTTTCTCCAGTCAGAATATGACTGTTACCTGAAACAGAATCTTATTTCAGCCAGAATTTTACTTCTAGTTTAAATTCCATTTTCTTGCTCTTCTGCAGGACCTGACAGACCCCTTGATGGTGATGTTTGAACAGCCAGAAGAAGAGCAGGAGGGCATGCAGGAGGAGAACACCTTCGAGGTGACTGAGGCCATTCCTGACGTTGAACTGTTTGAGTACAAAACCTCCACGCGCTCCATCCACGTGCTCAGCGGGGCGTAAGTTGACGAGTACTACTTTTACCACTGTTGTCACATCGCTAATTGAAGTGCTACTGTAATACAATGATCGGTCAACTCTTTATTATCCTTCCAGGTGGATCGCCTACTCCCATGTCGACTTCTCTGGGAACCAGTACATCTTAGAGAAAGGTTTCTACAATAACTGTGCTGACTGGGGTTCTCAGGACACTCGCATCTGCTCAGTGCAGCCCATCCTGCTGGTGAGGACCACTGGGAGGAGGAGGGCACGAACCTATCAGCAAGATTTGATGAGCATATTGATGATTTAATGTTACTCACATTTTTGTTTTTGTTCTTTTTTTTTAGGCTCCAAGTGACAGCTCAAGGGTCAGGAATGAGGTGACTATATTGTCTTGACATTGTCAGTTTTATGTTGTTTTAATGCACCTCAAGTCATTAGTCTATCATACTTTTCGTCTAATAAATAGTGTGTTTTATTTGCAGTTTTATCTCATTTGGGTAGGATATTTGGTGTGCTGGACTTGCTACTCAGTTCAGAGAAAGTGTGACTTGACTTTTGGAGAATTTTCAGATTAGAGAGAAGAATAACATAGGCAGGGTTTTTAAAAACACACATCTCGAATGCCCAAGCAGTTGCAGATGGAGTTTTGTAATTTATAAGCTATTATATATTATGATATACAATCATTTTCCTTTTCTTTTTTCTGCATGGTGTCTGTCACAGCACGCAGTGCAAAAGTTTAACTCTACTGTTTTTTGGCACAAGCTGGTCCATGTGCTGCATCTGCTCTTTGCTCTATGCAGGGAAAAACCCTTTTTTGCATGAAACAACCCAGTGAAACTGATAGGCTTCAAGGCTCAAGAGTGGATTCACCTTTTCCATCTGAAAATCCCCTCAACCAAACACGCCCTAACATTCATCCTGTCATTTATCCTCCACTTGGACGTTTTTATTTAAATGTTGCAAGTGAAATACTAAATAGTACGTACAGTACAGTATACTGCATTGTAAAAAGAACCTGTAATCAAAAGACTGTTATGTTGTTAATCTAATCTCTCACTTTCCTTTCCTTTACCTCTATCTATCCCTGTCTGTCAGGTAATACTGTACTCTGAGCCAGACTTCCAGGGTGAGTGTCACATCTTTGACCGCAGCCAGGAAGCAGTGCAAGAAAAATTTCTGACCAAGTCCTGCAAAGTGTCAGGGGGAAGGTGAGTAATTAAGCATTACGATTAACCAAGGAGGAAGGACACACGGATAAAATCTGTGAAATAGAAAGAAAGTAAAGATTAATGTGCAAAAAGGCTACTAATGTTATGACTGATAGCAAATCAACAAAAAAACCTAATAATTAATTTTTCTGTGTTTCAGCTGGGTGGTCCACGAGAATAAACAGTACTCTGGGAACTTGTATGTCTTATCTGAAGGAGACTACCCCAATTTAACCAGCATGGGATGTCCGCCCGGCTTCACCATCCGCTCTGTCAAGGCCGTGCCAATGGTGAGAAAGCACTCATATAAAAACGTGCTCTGTATTCTTTCCTCTGTCTTGTTCTGAACCGTAATCTCTCCCTGTCTAGACATTCTCAGTTCCCTCCATCTCTCTGTTTGGCCTCGAGTGTCTGGAGGGCAGAGAGATCACCACAGACACAGAGATCCACAGCATGGTCGAAGAGGGCTTCAACAACCACATTCTCTCAGTCCGAGTCAACAGAGGCTGGTAAGTGTTTGGGGCCACTGTTTGGCCATGTGCAGTTCGTGTGTTTGCATTTGCACAAGTTTATTTGCATTGACGCACATGAGCAGCTTCTCATCATTTTATGACAGTAAGGGAGTTAAAATAAACCACATGGATTGGACATTTTTTGATAGTGAATTGAAAACTGTTTGTTAAAATGCCTTCATGGTCAGCTGTTACGATGCAATATGAAATTTAAAAAACACCAAAATGCTTGTTTGGGTTCCCATGTTTGCCATGTAGATTTTAAGCAATAAATCCTTCTCTAATTTTGCCTCTCTTTTGCAGTTGGGTGATATGTGAACACAGCAACTACAGGGGGCGCCAATTCCTACTGGAACCAATTGAAATCACCAACTGGCCAAAGTTCAGCTCAATCCAGACTATTGGTTCAATGTTCCCTGTCAGACAGGTTTGTTAACAAGTCATGTTTACAACCTCTTTTTAATAACGTAGCCATAAAGTACAAGTTTAGAAATGCAAAATATTGCATCCTAGCCATCACAAGTTGAAATGTACTTCCTGACACAATGTTAAACACAGTTTGTAGTGCATTAGTTGAATCTCTTGTCATTTTGGACTGAGTTTAATATTAACAAAAGTTGTAGATTATTTATTCAAATGGTAGGAGTTTTCTTAGTTTTGTGTAAAGAATGAATAAATACAGTGCATAAGCCTAAACTACTATGATTGGCTTGTCCCGAACCTTCCCTTGATAAAATTGGTGGCTGGGTAACCAAATGCCGTATCTAGCAGTAGAACAACCTAAAATACAACCTGAATAAGAAGAATTAGATATTAATTGTGATGATTTGTTCAAAGTGTGACATTCAACTAACTGCCAGCTTTGGATGACTTGTAGGCAGTGCCAAAAGAGTTGGTTAAATACTGAAGGAGTATCAGTTTCATGCTTTTACAGCAATTAATTAACATCTCCAACAGCAAAATTGACACCATGACTGGACAAATCTTGTTTCCCATAAGACTTTCTCCTAACAGGGGTGTAAATTATGTAAAGCTGTCAACATTCAAAGTGAAAAGCCAAACTTAAACCAATCCTGTTATTCCTTTGAAAAAAAAGATTTAGCTGTGCAAGATGTTCTTAAAACCTTGATATACAGTAGAAAAACACCCAAGAATTCACTGATCTGTGACTATGTAACCACAATAATTTTGGGTATTTTGCCTCCTGCAGAAGCGCCGCTTTTTCCGCATCAAGAACAAAGAGAGTGGTCACTTCATGTCTGTCCAGGGCGGTGTGGAGGAGATGAAATCAGGACGAGTGGTGGTGACACCAGAAGTGGAGCACATGAGTGACATCTGGTTCTATCAGGACGGCTTCATCAAGAGCAAGGTAATGCACGATTAAAAGGTTGTGATGTTGGCAGCATCTTGCAAACCAAAACCTGAACTGAATGTTCAAGTCTGACCACGTTAACGTCAAGCTGGTTTAATCTTGTACTGTACGTGTGTGCCGCAGTTGTCCGCAAACATGAGCCTTCAGGTGATGGGCAACATAGAGCCGGCAGCCAAGGTGGTTTTGTGGAGTGAGACCCGGCAGCCTATCCAGACCTGGACAGCCCAGATGAGAGGCCTCATCACCAGCCTTACTTTCCCTGGCTTGGTCCTGGATGTCAAAGGTATGAGAAGAAAAACAATTATTGTTTAGTAGTAGTAGTGTAGTAGTAGTAGTGCTAATTTTAATCACTTTATTTACTGACATGTAGTCCAAAGTAACTACAGTAGAAACAATATTTGACTAACTGTACTTAGCTGCATTCCACCACTGTGTGCCACAAAAAAGATGATCATTACAGCGTTACCATGATGATTTTCCTTTTCTCCAGGTGGCAAAAGTTACGACAAGGACCACGTGGTGATTATGCCGGAGAGTGAGGAGAGGCCAAGCCAACAGTGGGAGATAGAGCTGCTGTAACCTGCTATAAAAACCTCATGTTTCTCTCCCCTAGGCTTTCCTCAGCAGTGCATCAACAGTGCTCTTCTTTACAACTCCAGAATACTCCCTAAGTATTCTGGGAACCAACACTGCCTCTGCCTTTACGATGTAATTTATTTCAGTGCCTGTAGTTTTTCGAACTCTATGATCCATGTAACTGGTATGAACATTGCAACAGTAAGAATGCAATGAAGCAATACAAGCCCTGAAAAGCTGCAGCCGACAGTTTAGTGCTTTGCAAGGTTTTGTGTTTTTGTTGGCTGAAATTATTCCATTTTCTCCAAGTCAGATAATGATTTTCTGTATGCAAGGACTACAAAAAGAAAACTGTAAGTGCCTTCACCTACTGCAGCAACTGGGTTCATCACGTGAGTTGAAAAAGCAAGAATAAATGTATTTTTAAGGATGTACTGAACTACTGTATTCAAACCCAGCACGGACAGAACCATTCATTTGTATCCAGTGAGTGAGGGTATGGTTCGACCCATTCCATGTCATTGACTTTGACCTTTTATCCGATGGTATCATTTGTCAACAATTTGAGTATTCAAACTAGAGTCTCCCTGTTTGTATGATTCCCGGCTCATGCAAATTCCCTGACTGTATGGGCACCTGTAGTTACATGACCTTTGTTTACAATGGAGCAAACCAAGTTTTAATTGCCTCTGTACATCATTTTCCTGGAGCAAACAGCGAGTGGCTCCCAATGCTTTATACAGATAGTGGACAAATGAAGCCAAACGAACGCGTAGTGTGCAAGAAATGTATGCTATGCTTTTTTTAAAGGTATTTTTTTATATGTACTGTATGTATCAATGTTTGTTTTGTGGGAAATGTTGCACTTGTATTTAGTATGTTACATTGCATTGTGCAGTGCAATGAAATGGGTTGTGTGTGTCCATTTAATCTATTTCTTTTTGTTTTTTCTTATAAGTCAAATTGTTACACGGAAACGTTACCTGCATCAGCTGTATGTTAATATTTGATACTAAAGATGTGTTATGTAAGAGGGAGTGGTTTTAAAATATTGAATAAAAAATTGTTAAATAAAACGATGCTGGCTCATTTATTTCAAAAGAATCATAAATAATATTTTTTATGTGTAAATACATCCTGTTTCTACTGTGGATGTGCACGTGTCTGAGGATCAGTAAACTGCTCAAATGAAGCACTGTTGATGTCATTCTGGCTTTTCCTCTACTTTAATGGACTATTTTGTTCTTTCATTTATTTCAAATGTTTACTCAGGCTCCCTTTCATTCATACCTCCCATCCCTGCATTCATCCATTCATACTTTCATCTCCTCAGTTTCACTGCCTGTTTGAACTCAGGGTGAATGCCAGGGTAATTGTTATGTATTTCTATAGATAATAGCTTTCTGAGATGCACCAAGCTAAGGACACAACATGCAAAATGGAAAACAGTATTTATATTTATTTTTTGTTTACATGTATAGCTATCTCATATTGAGCTATGCAGCATTTCAAACAATTACAACTATAAATGAATGAATTACCAAAAGAGGAGAAATGCTATTAACTGAATAACTAACAAAATACTATTTCTAATAGTTTCTTGGGTGACATGTTTCCTATCCTAGTTTCTTTGTATTTTTAATTAGTCTGCTCACCTTCAGCAATGCACACTCTTACACTCTAGTTTATAGTATTTATAGTTTTTATGTAAT
>NTHP01000098.1:1146008-1181655 GCA_003416845.1 Oplegnathus fasciatus
TCAACTGACAATTCAACAGCTTTCATCTGTAGTGTCAAATGACACTCAGCACTAACACTTAAATTGGCACTTAAACTTCGTTCAGTGCTTACACTGAAATGTAAACTTATTTCAGCGTTTCCATTTCAACTGCTGTTTCAGCATCTTTTAGCATTTGTATTTTGACTGCAATTTTAACTGATTCAGTGTTTCAAATGTTTCCACGGCAAAATTTCAGCAGCGAGCACACATACATTTTCTTTAGAATATTTTGCCTTTTCTAGGTAAAAGTTTCTAGGTTCTTTTGAAATGGGTGTTGAGCAGAGCAAACCTCAACTTAATACTGCCAAAAGGTGAATGAGCTTGCTATAGATCAGCTTTGTTTGTAATAACCACACAGGTCTCATATTTCTTTGTGCTCTGCAGGTGAACAGCAGGAAGAAGTTGAGCAGCACAGAGGACTGGACAGATTAAAACCACAAGAGGAATACATTTGTTCAATCGTTTCACCATGCTCAGGCAGCACTGTGTGTTCTTCATGAACAATTAGTGTTCCACTGGATTTTTCTGTGCGACACAATCATTTATATTACCTGTAATTTGTGCCTACTGCGTTTGAAAGTGAATGTGATATGTCTGTCTGTCTCTCTCTCTCTCTCTCATTCTTCTCTGTCCTTCTCTCTTGACTGAGGGAAAAGGGCTGATAAGAGTTTTGGAGTATCAGATCGCTGTTACTGGCAGCCACAAATGCAGGTGCTGAAAAGCCCTTTTGTTAGCATCAGGTTATACATGAGCACGCCAGTCTTATTAGGAAGATCTGTTTTACCCTGGAACCAGAAATACCCCCTAACTAACTTACAGAGATGACTGGCATGTTGCCTGGTGGGTTAGTTTATCAGCTCCATCTGGGTGGAAAAACGGTTAAATGGCAAAGCTGTAACTTGAAAACCTCAATACTACACATTCTTCAATGAATTATGTAGCCTGCCACAACATAAATTCCTCACTGATGATTAATTTTGGGCCAAATGAGCCACAAAATCTACAGCCTATGGTCATGTCACAAGAAAGGTCACCTGTAAACAAACCTGACTGTCTGGATTCCTCTGCAAGGAATGCCAGTATTTTACAAGTGGGTTGTCATAGTAATTCTACAGACCAATTGTGTTGACAAAGCTGTGGAGATGCTGAGTACCGATTGGTCAGTTGTTTGATCGACAGTCAGGTGGGGGAACTGCAGCAGGTGTGGCACTGTAAGGGTGGGACTGAGATACAGTGCTGATTAGAGGAGGTTGTAAAAAACTCTACTACCTCCACACCTTCCTACAGCTGCCACAGTATTCTGTTACAGGTAGGAAAAATAAGCATTCTTTTAAGATTTTGTAAGAAAATGTTGTACTTGTACTTCCTTAATCTGTCAGGTGTTTGTTCTGGCATGTTGGGTGTCTTAGTCCCTCATAGATAAACATTTAAAGTAACGTAATTGTTGAGATAACTACTAGTTTCATGAATAAACTGTCATCAAGTGATTAATTGATCAGAATGAGAACTTAAATTTTCCCTCTCCTACTATTCATATCACCAAATTGGATGTAATTTCATTTTCATTCTGTGCCCACGTGCCTGTGCGGGTTAATGTCATTTACTAGTTAATGTTTCTGCATGTGTATGATCCATTTATCTCTTACTCACATTCTGTCTTGCAGTTAAAACAAAGCCATGGACCCTGACTACTTCAAATCTTATGTAAGTAGGCTTTTTTCTGTCCTGTCTTCCCTCTGCTATTGCATTATGACTCTGTTTACCAAGACGCCACATTTGTAGATAATATAATCTGCTGTCTTGTGTTCTTTGATTATCTGCATACCTTCTAACGTTATCTACAAAAGTCACTATGTACGTGATGCCTCCAGGAATGCTGGAATGCTGCAATGTGAACCCATGTTTCCATTTACAGTAGTTTATCATGTAAAGAAAGCCAAGTTCATTAGGAATTGATAAACTCAACTCAATCCAGCAGTACCCAATGTGATGTTTAAGACTTAGCCAGACAGAAGAGTGTTGAAGAATAGTTCTGTACTACTACTTCTCCAACCTACGACTTTCCTGACCATCCCCCCACTAGTCACAGCAGGAGTATAGAATATTTGACATTCTTTAAATTCAAACACGATGAAAACTGACACGTATATGTGCTTATCTTCTGCCAACACCTTCATTGTACGTCTGCATATGTCCATTATCATCTTGCCTCTTGTCTTGTTACACATTTCACTTGTTTCCTGCAACTCAATAATCATATTTTTTGATAGAAACAGACAGGATATGTGTCAAATGTCAGTCAGTCTTTGCCGTATTTTTCTGGTTTGTGTAATTTTTTTTGTTTCTCTCTGTCACTCTCCCTATTTATCAAACAGGAGATGTGTTGGGGTACCCTTGGAACGGTGCGACCCTTCTCCAATTTCCACCCTGACCGGGATGCCACAGAGATCCAGACCGCGCTGGAGAAGAAAGGTACTTCTTCTAGTAGATTAAAACTGGTTTGGAATGCCAGAGGGGTGTTGTTGACCAGCAATGTTGGATGAAGCTGTACACAATCCTTCTTTTCTTTTGCCTCCTAACACTTCACGCCCCATTGTTAAATACTCAGTAGTGTATCATAATGAAGATCCAAACATTGTGTACCTGGCTCAGATGCGGTGACTCTGGTGAGCATCCTCACCAATCGGAACAACGCTCAGAGACAAGTGATCGCCAAGACCTTTGAAGAAATAACACAAAAGGTAAGAAAACATATGAAATGAATATGTTTACAGCAGCACTTCTTACTGAACAGTTTTAAAGTTCAAATCCACAGCAGCCACCCAATGTAAAATATTCCTTAAAATAATCCTTGTCATGCAATACATCAGAATGTAGAGTTGCAATGATAATCCTGTATGTGTTTGTGTGTGTTTGCTCATCTGTAACTTCCAAGTGTTTGCTGATCAAACATTATTTAAACTGGTCTTAAAGAGTTTGAACACACCTTTGTTTAGAGAGGGAGTAGTATAAGCAGTGTGGGCTAAAATAACAACACGGGGTGAGGCAGAGAATTAACATGACGCTGTAGTGTTATGCATAAACTCTAAGGGAACATTCACTATTTCTTGGCAGTATTTTCATGGGTTTTATGGGAAATCAACAGATAAATATGGCAGTTGATCTATTTTCTTTCCCCTGTATGAGCAGACGTATACTTTCACACTGTCACTCTGTGGTCAAACAGCCAGGAATCTCGATCAGTTGCGCAATTACATCCTGTCAGATCTTAAAGGGAAAGTCCAGAGAGCAGAAACAGCATTTACATTGTGCTAGCCCACTGAGTTTCTACAGTCAAGTTTCAGTTATGTCAGAGCAACATTTAAATTGATGATGTCATCAGGCCACACTTTTTCGAGTTGGCCTCTTAAATCTAGTCATCTTTACTGGTACAAATGTTGATGTACATTATTGCCCAGTTACGTGATATTGAATATTACATTTTAACAAGAAAACAAAATAAAATAGCTAAGAATAAATTAGCTGAAATATACAATATGTAAGTGATAGTAAAAGGCAAGATGTCCTGATAATAATAATAGGCAAGAAACATCACAAGCCCTCCATTGTTCTAACTCGTAATCAGGACATTTCCCTCTGAGTGTATTATTGTGCTTATACCATGACCACTTGTCACAGGTTTAAAGAGAGGCAGTGCTGAAGTTGCCGTCCGTTTTTTAAAATTTGCTTGTTATGTATGTCTGTTATATCAGTGAGAGTTAGCTCTTACTGTACCTAAACCGTTAGCAAGCAGCAGGTGTAGCGAGTAATGTAACCTGCCAGTTTTATATTTTTTTTAGCACTGATTTAGTTACAGTAGATGGTGGTTCAGCTGTGTTTGAGGAGTCCTTTCATGTATGTAAAAATTCATATTTCTTGTGGCCATTAATAAAGACATAACAAGTTAAGTATATCTTAGGGTTGGTTTTTTGTTTCAAACTACCAACATAATACCTAAAACAGATTTTTTTTTGTCTGATCTGATACATTGAGAGTTAACAGAGAAAACCAGAGACAGTATCTAAGATATGTGAAAACATCATTGTTTACTCTGACTCTGTACCAGGACCTGGCAGCTGGTGTGAAGAAAGCTCTGGCTGGAGAACTGGAGGGTCTTCTGCTGGAACTGCTGATGCCTCCTCTGCAGTATGAGGCTCATCGCCTGCAACAGGCCATGGCGGTGAGTGAGTGTTTGTGTACATATTTTGGGGGGTTTGGATTGTGTATTTTCACGTTTGTATGCATGAATCCCTTGTGGGGGGCACTTAACCGTGTCTGTCTGTCTGTCATATCCCAGGATATATATGTGTGTGCTTGTGTGTGTGCAGGGTTTAGGCACAGATGAGGAAACACTACTGGAGATCCTGTGTACACGATCCGGACAGCAGCTTCAGGAAACCAGTGCTGCATACCAACAATGTAAGTCTTTCCCCCCAGACATTTCTGATTGATTGTTTTGGACATTTAAACCCCTAATCCATAATCTTTCGTGTCGTGATATTCGTCATATTGTTTGTTTGTCTCCCTTTTCAGTGTATAAGAAGGATCTGGAGAAGGAACTGAAAGGAGAAACCAGTGGAGACTTTGCTAAGCTTCTTGTGGCTTTGCTAAATGTAATTTGAGTATTTATTTCCTTTACCATCACCTTCAACCTCATAAGTAAAGCAATTGGCCTCAATACTGTTATTGACAGTCACTAAAGCTACAATTGTGGACATTGACCCCCCCCCATCTTTCATATCACTAAAACTATTTATCTTGGATATGAAATAGGTTCTTCTGAAACATTGTTTTTTATGCCTTGAAATTGCAATTTTAAGTGTTTTCTCACTTCCCCCTCCCAACAGAAAGAAAATGTTGCTGGTGTGGTTCAAAGAGATATTGAGGTATTATTTTCCATGACACTTTTATACACAAATGTTATGGTCTAGGTGGGTGTGAGGAGCAGCTTTCAGTACTGTATTTTGGTATGATAAAGCAGACACAATGCACTAAATTTTTGACAGTGCACTATTATGGCACTTAAGATATACTTTACTGTTCTGCATTAACAAGAAATGAAGCTAGGCTTGTGCTGACAGCCATATGTGGATATGTGCGGCCAGAGAAAAACAGAGAGCGACACAGGATCACAGAGGGCTCTTTAGAGGTGGAGGACTTTTCCCCTCCAGAATCCCCTGAAGCGGACATTAGTGTGGTGGAGGACCATGGTGGTCCCGAGCCGTTGGCTCCAGCCCCAGCAATGCCTGGAGCCGGGCTGAACACATACAGTAACGTATGCAGGTCCGTTCGCAGAGCGGCTGCTGCATTACGCTTCCACTATAATCAATAAATCCCTCACTGATAACGTAACATTACTTTAGAAGGCTAATGTTAGCGAACGTTGGAATTAGCTCTGTAATTATGATGAGGAGTCTCGATCAGCATGTATTTGAAAATGAGCTGGAGGTGGTGGAGCTGCCCACCTCTGATTGGAGGGCGTTAACAATTGGTTGGTTGGTGAGGAAAGCTGCGATATACGTCACACGCCTCCAAATCAGCCAATAGCAAAATTCAATTGCAGTAGCTGGGTTTCAAACAGTAGAGGGCAGTTGCTATGCATATTCTTAACGCAATAGGTAGAATTCAAATACGTTGCACTAAAATGTCAAGATTTGGACCTGGATCCATCAACAACACTACTAAATACCCATATAGATTGGTTTTCGGCTGAAAAAAAAGTGATTTTGGGGGTTAGTTACGCTTTAATATCTATGTATGCATTTACATATTTGTCTAGGCATTCACAGATCTATGTACACATTTACAGATTTGTCTGCACATTTACGAATCTCAATACACTTGCAAATCTGAATACAGATTTGGAGATATTCTTTTTTACACATTTACAAATCTGATTACGCACACATGGATTAAGATACAGTTGGGCCTACACAACTCTTCGCTCACATATGTTAATAGTTCTACAATAATGACCCCATACAATGAACATTTTCCAATGTTTTATTACATATTTATTACCTTCTCATTTGCCTGGGAATATGGTTTATATAATGATATGATATAATAAGGTCTTCCAAAATTAGCCTGCCAGAGCATCACTCATTTTGGGTGGCATTGTATGAAAAACAGGCACACCACTAAACTACAGTACAAAATAAGGAGTGTAACACTGGCACTTTGCTTCCTGTGAATTTGCGGTTCCTAAAGTGACAGAATACCCTTGCAGCCCTTGTATGGAGTATTTAGTGGTGTAAACCAGACATGTCTGAGATTTCACCCCTTTATGACTGTGTTTTACTGTTTTTATTCTTCCAGTCTCTGTCTGCGTCACTAAAAGGGAAAAAAGCTGATGCAGGACCATGGATTGACATACTGACCTCTAGAGACTCAGACCACCTTAACAAAGGTGAGGCTGGCTGTAATATATTTTCTAACATAGTTCCTACATATTTGTTTCTGTGTGTTAGAAAGTCTTCACTGCTTTAAATATGAATATGTTCATTCTGCTGACCGTGTGTATTATTGATAGTGCTAATGGGACTGGAGCTGGAGAGTGGACAGATGGTGGATCAGACTGTGGAGAAGCGGTTTACAGGAGACATTCAACTGGGTCTGAAAGTCTTAGGTAAATATTGTTTTAGATACTGTGTGAGTGATTAGAAGGCACTGTTCATGTTGATTAGTCACTAATATTTCTTCACATCTGTGCCGTGACAGTACAGTGCATTCAAAGCCCTGATGTCTACCTCGCCAAAAGACTAACTTCCACAAAGGTAAGATGCTGCTGATTATCAATTGTCTCTTTTATTCTGATGATTTATGGCAATTGATGATAGGATTGAAGTGATCATTACATTTATCATTAAAAGACTTTATGAATCAGTCTTTATCCATTTTCATTACTGCAGGCGTTGTACTCATGACACAAATTTATTTTTTTTTAATATGTCTAATACACCACTTACCTGTAATTTAGGGAAAGGGTACTTCGTTATTTATCTTGTTTATGATTTTCTTTTTTCTAGTCGCAGCCATGAAAATATTCATGACACCATATGAACTAGTTGGTTATTGTTGCCTTGTATGTAATATGTATTATAACAGTTTCTCTAAGTTAGTTTCCAATCCCGTTTAAAGTTGAAATGTCCAAAAAGCACTGTGAAACTGCTTCGTGTATGAATTGTGCTATATAGAAAAATCTGGATTTGCCTTTTGCCTCTGCCCAGACCACGGAAAAACTAATTTGTAGTGTACAGATATGCAAAGATGAGTGGTTAAACCAATAGTCGTATTGAAAGCAAACGTGTATGAAATACAATGGACATTTTAACAATGTAGGAAGTCTTCTAGTATATGAGATTGTTAAATACATAACAGTTCACACACAAAACATTTCACTCTTTCAGACTCCAATAGTGCACGGCATTATGGTGTCTCACTGCGAGGAAGATCTGCTGTGTATCCGAGCTGCCTACCTTAAATTAACAGGCACTTCTCTGTACACTGCTCTACAGGTGGGTCACACACATACAGTAATACTGTACTAAATACAACACCTTGACATGCTTGCATGAGTGTATGTGTACTGACATGATAATGTGTTTGTTTGTTTTTTTCAAATTAAACATTTAAATCAGAGGAGTTCTTTTTAAAATGCAAATTATGTTTTTAGTCTTTCAAGGGGAAAGTATAGTCATTTTTACATTTGAACTTCATCTTTTTCCAACAGAAACGGTTCAAAGGAGATCATCTACAGGCTCTGCTGGCCATCTGTCGATCTGAAGATTAAACAAAAGCCACAAATTTTGAGTAGCTACGTTTTTCATTCATTTATATAGTTCTCTTTCCCACTGAATCAGTATATGGTTGTGCAAAAATAAACTTAATGTTTTATTGCTACCATTCATATTTTATGGAATCTCATTTGCATGCTTTGCTTATTTCCATGACTGATACAAATACATGCAATTAATCTAACAAAATAAGTTATGTTGGATAATTTATGAGTTCATTTTGGTTATTTGTTTTTATTACTTTATATGTCTGCCACAATACTTCCTCTTTATCCTGGTGTTGTATCTATATACAGTATTTTTTCCAAATGGTGCTTATAAACAAAGAACAATAGCACCCTTTCTCTTAATAGTTTAATAGTCATTTTTTAAACAATATTGTTTGTCTTTTTTGTTGATGTTATAATTTTAGATTTAATGTTTATATCTCAATAAATAGTGTGTGTACATACAGTATAGCAATCACAGTTCAATTTCTAAAGTCTTAACCATCTCTTCAACTTCAACTTCAACTTCACCTGTGTAACATGAAGCCTTTAGAACACTAAACACTAAAATAGCGAGTTCTGAGTCAGCTCCAACACACACACACACACACACACACACACACACATATTAGCAGCCTCAGTCATTATATCATTTTCTCAGTAACGAGTTATTCCTGATGCCACATAGAGTTCAGATCCATTACATTACATGATTCTATTAAGCTGCAGATTTAACAAAATACTTGAAGTTCATTAATATACATAATTCATTCAAGAATAATCTGCAAATGTTATACATACTGTATACAAAAAGGTTAGGATTCAGCTGAGATTTTACTCAACATTCAGTCAGTCCCTTCTTTGAGTCTGCATCCAGTTCAGCTCAACCTTCAATTACACTCACAAAGAGAGAAACAAGAGTCTCTGAGTCCTCAAGGGGAGTTTTGCCAGTTGCTGCTTAGTGGCAGAGCGTGTAGAGCAACAATGGCACAACAGAAGACAGCAAAGAAGCTTTGACTTTTGAGCCCACATTGTGTGTGGTGATTTTTTGGGTGATTGAAGTGGTGTTAATAGGGCTAGCCGTAGAGTTGGCTGTAGTGGTGGTTGGAGCGATAGTTGTAGTAGTGGTAGAAGGCGTAGTAGTAGAGATGGCTGCAGTGGTGGTTGGAGCAACAGGTGTAGTGGTGGTAGTAGGGATAGCCGTAGAGATGGTTGCAGTGGTGGTCGCTGCTCCAGGTGTAGTGACAGCAGTAGAAGTAGTGCTTTCTTGAGACTGATTGGGAACAGAGTGGATCATCATTTAAATCAGTGTTAGAAACAAAAGCTATAGTGTGTACACCAGTAATACTTCTGTTTCCACAGTTACCATCCATCTATGAACATGATTTACCCAAGTCATTGCGTTAGAAACGACTTTTTTACTTGTTTTTTTTTACTTGCTTTCAACCATAGTGTTGTCTTGTCTGTAATTCCAGTCAGATGATAATACATTAGCTCTCTTGTCATGCTGCAATGGATTAGAGATTCATTTCTGCTCTTTCGCTAACCTGTAATGTATTCCATCAACACTCAAAGAAGTTTTGTTCCACAAATAAGTACAGTTTAAAAAACTGAGGCTTCATAATCATCTGTTTTGTTTCAGAAAAAGCTGGATTATTGTAACAAAACAGTTACAATAAGCAACAGCAGTACAATACCATGATACCATGATTTTAAAAAAGAAGCCTATTCAATTACATGAAACTGACCTTTTCAGGACAATGGGACAAAATCAGCAGGCTGACTCAACCACAATGACTTTGCCAGTTTTTAGGGCACTTACTGTCTGTTATGTTTGGGTTGGTTATGGATTATTTGTTGGTTAAATATGTACAAAGTCCAAAAAAAATATCTCCACAAGGTTGCAAAAAAAAGTATTCTAAAAGTTAAGTGTAAGTAGTTACCTTTCCTGATGCCAGCAGAGCCAGTAGGCAAAATCCCAGAGCCGGTATCTTCATGGTGGAGAGCGAAGGGGATGCAGAGATGTACCAGAAATGTCACTGAAAATGTCCTGTTGCACAGAGGGCACACTGATGTGTTTCTAGTGCGGTGAAAGTTCTCCCACTATAAGCTGGTCTACTTCCACTTTCTTCTGGGAAACTGAGAGGAACCTTTTTGTTCTTGCTTTTATACAAAGATGTCATGTGCAGGTGTGAATTTATGACGTACAGTATAACCTGGCTCTGGATCCAGGAAGTTGGTTGGGGAGAGTTGCGTTAGATGTGCATGTGTGTACTTTGAACTAAGTGCTCGCTGCTCATCCTAACACTTTGTTCCCTCTACTAAAAATATCTAAGTCAAAAACATCTCATGACACTTAATGACACTGGTCAGTTGTATGGAAGTATAAATTCTAACTGCATTTTAGAACACCTGGCAACTTCAAGAAACATTATATATTCAATACAATTTACTTTTTTAAGTGGCTAACAATGATGGAAAACGTTCTACTTCCTGATGTCGACACATGGTTTAATTTTTGACCTAAAGAAATGTATATGACAGGCTGCTAAACAAACTTCCCTGTCCTGAGGTAGCTTCATGTGAAGTATTTAGATACTGATGCGTGCAATTATGCAAATAAGTTACAATATTATTTCCTCATGTGTGACAGCTTGAGTCGCAGGATGAAAGTCATTATCAAGGTTTTGACCCTGAGAGTACGTTGTTTTTGACTGGAGACAATCTCCAAACTCTGCTACTGAGATTAAGTGCTCACAATTCTTGCTAACACTTCGTTCCTGATGCTAAAAATATCTAAGTCAAAAAAGTCTCATTGGGTTAAAGCAATCAAACGCTCAAGCTTCTTCACAGATTTGATGACACTGGTCAGTTATAAGGAAGAATAAATTCTAACTGTGCATTTTAGAACATCTAGCAACTTTAAGAAACATTATGTATTCAATGTAATTTACTTTTTTTAGTAGCTAACAATCATGGAAAACATTTTACTTCCTCACTGTGACGGTCACACGTGGTTTAATTTTTAACTTTAATAAATGAATATGACAGGCTGTGAAACAAACTTCCTTGTCCTGATGTAGCTTCATGTTAAGTATTTAGACATTGGTGAGTGCAATTATGCAAATAGGTTACAGTATTATTGCCTCATGTGTGACAGCTTGAGTCGCAGGATAAAAGTTACTGTCAAGGTCTCCAAACTCTGCTACGGAGAGACTTTAATTAGCAGTTCATGGCTGTTTGGTTTGCACCTTCCCTGACAGACAGTGCCAAAAAAGTCTTTTCAAAACATCACACTACATATTGTGAGTATTTTCACACAGTGAAATCAAGAATAACCCCATTTGGGGGTTTTGGCTCACTGGCTTCCTCACAACCTCCCACAACAACTGCACATTTGCTGCAGACCTTTGAGGCAACAGTGTCCAAGAAGTTACAGATTTCATCTTAAAGTCAGACTTATTTACATAATAATGCCTTTAACATGGATTTACGTGTCATTTTAAGAAGTTTAAGTTTAGATTGTTTTTTTTTAATTTCATTACTCTGTTATTAATTTTATTGATTTTATTTTACTTTCTTTTCTGTATTTGCAAAGTTAATGATAGCATACAGTACAACAACCAGCTGGAGCCTCCATTGGGAGTAGTAGCACAAATGCATGAATGACACTTTTGTGACTTCGTGATAGCATCTTTGTCACCGCACCTGCTGACTCACTTAAAGTGTTATTCATGCTTCTTTATTCTTTCATCTTGTTCTTCTGTCATGAAGTTAAAAGGCCATCCTATCTTACAATGTGTTTAAATCTGCTACTGCATGTGATCTGATGTGGAAACTAGTTCGACAATATTTAAATTATTACCAGAAAAATATTAAATAAATTTGCTGTTTTAAGGGAAATAAGAGAAGAGTTGTCACATTGGAGATGGGCTGTAGTCCAATATTTGGGTGTTGTCTCAGTATTAATATCAAATCTTCCTCATAACAGACAACACAAATTTGTGTGGAGCCTCTTTTTTTTAATAAACTCTCTCTATCTCTCTGCCCCTTGTCCTCAAATATTATCACACAACACAATACCTTGACCGACAACTGTCGTGTTTCATGCCAACAAAAATGATGATGAAAAAGGGCAATTTTGACTTCTTATTTTCAAAACACATGATCATATATTTAATGAAATAAGGCTTTTTAAAATTTTTGATGGATAGATATCGTAAATACAAATATTACGCATTGGTAATACAGACATGTTTTTATTTGTAATATTTTTCACTCTGTTTATTCAATGTTTATTGTTTTTGAACATACCAAGAAAAACCAAATACACTAATGTACAAATAATTATACTAATACACACACACACGCACAAACTGTTCACACTTCAAAGGTCAACACAACTACTAGAGTGTGATGTTCTACAGATAAAAAATTTAAATGTATTCATTGATTTATATTATATTTATACATGTGTAATATATTTGATAAAATAAATATTCTCACACAGGACAATAAATAGGCCTACAGTAGCTATGTACAAAGTGTAAATATGAGTTAGGATAAGCCACCTCAAATACACATCAGGCAGCATTAATCTCTTAAAATGGAAACAAACATGCTTCAACTCCTTATGATTCATAGGCATCTGCTTTTTCTTTCACGCAGAATCTGCTTCACATCTGTCATTAATTATCTGGTAGTTAATTAATAAGCTGGCCCTGTCACTGTGACTCGCTAATCATCTCATAAACACAGACTGAAACTGAAAATGTATTTCCACTATAGCAAATATTCTAAAATAAGTGTCGTGGTTTAAGACTCACTCCAGCGCTGAGCCTCAAGAGAGCGTTCATTGCCAAAGTGCTTGAAGAACAAATGATCCAAGCAGCAGACTGACAGAGGTGAGGATGTGGCTCTGTCCGTTCTTTGTAATCATGGTGGTCATGGCATTCCCGCCGGCCGTGGGGGTGGCACTGATGGGGTTGGTTCCTGTGGGGTTAGTTCCTGTGGGGTTAGTTCCTGTGGGATTGGTTCCTGTGGGGTTGGTTCCTGCGGGGTTGTTGCTGTTGTTGTTGTTAGTGGTGTTATTATTGGATGGCCAGGTTGTATTGGAGGTGTTATTGTACGCCATTGCTGTGGTACCACCCGATGATGGATCCCGTGTTTCCTGGAGGATGGAAGAGGAGACAAACAGAGATTTATGACATAACATGGCACTGTATTGTATATTATATTGTGAAAAATACCAATATTATGCCATTGATTTAAATGACAAAAATGCATTAATAATGAAAAATACAAGGGCAGGATATCATAAAATGGCACTGTGACGAATGAGTCTTATGGCTCATTGGAGCGAATTTATTCATTTATTCATGATATTAGAGCTTTAGTAGAAATTGGGTCATTTTTATTGTTTAACTAAACAGAATTGATCAAGTCTGATTGAAGTGTCTTCTTTTAGATTTTGATTTTTTTCACACTTAATGTACATCTCCCTCTCTACTTTACAGCCAGTGAAGAAGATTTTTACCTGTGCACAGACAAATCCCAACAGAGCAAGTGAAAACAGCCCCAGGACAAGGTACTTCATGTTGGATGAGAGACGATTTCCTCTTGAAGACAAACAGACCACTGGAGATATCTTGTTAAAGCCTCACTGTTTTTATCAGCTATTCAATCGTTGTTGTTTTTTCTTTTTTCCTTTTTGAGGTCTGGCCCGGTTGTACACTTGTGTATCGCCACCAAGAGTCTTAGTTTTGTAAAATGTGTGTTTCCAGAGACTGGCCTTTTATAAGGTATTCAGATTTTTCACCTGATACCTGTTTCCATTCAGGAAGCCTTGCCTCAGTCTCCACCCCAGCCATGGACCACAAATGCAAAACCTCACACTGAGCCAAGTGAAATCAATCCAGATATGGATGTAAGAGATACCTTGTCTCTCCTGTCTTTGTTCAGCAAAGTGCCTCCAACCACTTAGCTGCAGCTATTTTTATCACTTTATGACTGTGATTGTCTGTAGAATTTAGTGTGAAACTCGTTGATTAATACTCAAAGATAAGCAATATCTTAAAAGCTTCACCTTGTTGAATGAAGTGAAGTAGGATTTCTCATTTAAATTGCATAGTGAGATGGCTCTCTTTGAAGCAGCCTTGGAGATCAGTATACCAGTGAAAATATTTGTTACTCGGATAATTAAGTTAAATCAGAATTATTTTAACAACAGAAGTACAGTTACCTTACAAACATACAGCTGATATCAGAGCTGGGTGATTGTGAATTGATTCATGCATCTGTTACTGCATTTAAACTTCAATATTAAACTCCAGTGTTAAAATTCACCAATTACATTCAATTTAAAAAGCCTACTATTTCCTTGTTGTTTTAAATTTCTTAGATATTTAGTATGGTTTCAACTTGAACTGGTTTTAAATTCCCCCAAAATATAAAGCAACCTGACAACCTGATAATGATATATTCCCAAAAAGCTTTTGCCAGATTTTGGGCCAGGTCCACTGTTCATCTTCATCATACACAACTTCAGGCTACTCAACCCACAGCATGAGACATGCTCGTATTGTAAAAGCCATCAGTTTGCAGTGATTACAGTATAAACTGTAAGAGCAGAGTCATGAAAGAAAAACAAAACAAAACATTAAAGGTGATCCAAGACGAACAGCCTGAATTTGAATGTGGCGTTGTTTGAATAAAATGGAGTATCTTTTTAATATCAAAATGAAAATGCAAATGAGGTGACAGCTGCGAGAACTGAAGTTCTTGTAGGATTAATCCAGTTCCATTGACATTTTCTCCCACTATTTCCCTCCCTTTTTAAAAATACATTTAGAGACCAATGACAATTCAGCTGCCATTTAATTGGCCAAAACTTCTAGAGAAATGTCATATTCTGTGTTTGCTCTCTGTGACTGAAATATAGTTTTGACATCTGAAGCATGGGATTAAACATCATTTATTGAGATTATGTGGAACCGTCTTGGTCAAAAGCGGAAACAAGCTCAGAGCAAACAAAGCACTTCATAGCACTGATATGATAAATGCGTGACAGTCACAGTGAGAGCCATTAAATAAGAGGCTCTGTCGAAAATCAAACATTTCTACTGAGGAAAGGTGAATCTGTGACCTGTTTTGCCTTTACACTTTCAGCCCTATGCACCGTAGATCAGAGCAGAGATCACAGGCACCAGGAGTTGACTGCAGGACCTGAACAAAGAGACAGACCCTCCTTTTGGCGTCACAGTTAAAGTTGTGGGTAGAGAATAGTAAGTGGTGGGTGGCGTGATCCCAGCGTTTTGAGTTGCTCCAGAGGACATGCTGGAGGACCCCTGTGATGAGGTGATGGTAGCCGTGGAGTACGTGGTAGCCTTGGAATGCGGGGAGACAGCTGAGGTGGAGGAGGCGGGAGGTGCTGTTGTGCTTAGAGTACTGTGGCTGTTGATGGTTACGTGAGTAGAGGTGTGGCCGGGCAGTGATGTGGTTGCTGCTGTAGACTGGTTGGTACTATTTGGTGGGGCGGTCACTGTTTCATTTGAACCCCCCTGTAAAAGGGAACAACAGTTTGCATTGCACAAGAGATGTGATAATCCAGAGTCACATTTTAGGATGAGAATGAGAAATAGTACAGTATCTATACATTAAAGGGTCAGTTCACTCTAATAAAACAATATATACAAACATATTTTATCACTTACCCCTAGTGCTATCTAGCCATGCAGATAGTTTGGGTTTTATTCACTTTTGAGATATGCATGTTGATCATTCATCATTCTTGAATACAAGTTCATTTTGGTGGTTCCGACAGCATTAAAAATTTATGAATGCAATAAAACAGTAACATCTGTTTGCAGCAACAGTTCCAGTTACTCTGGATAATCTGCACACCTCACTGTGAACAGTTGTTAAAGGGACTGCTGTTGAATTTTTTAAAATGTTTTTTTTGTGTGTGTGTCATGAGAGCACACAAAAAACAGAACTACCTGCATGGCTGGATACCACTAGAAGTAAGCGAGAAAAACATGTAACTTGGGCGAACCAGCCCTTTAAGCAACAAAAATAACAATATAAATGGTATCAAAAGAACTAAAAAGGAGTTCAAGAAACAGATTATACAACTAGGCACAATAATATTGTAATAACAGTAAATACTGTATATTCTTGTCTGTAGCACTTATCACTGGGTTAAATTCTCTGTCCATCTGCTGTTCTCTCCTTCACTCAACGCCATTTTACACCGTTATTATTATTTCCTGCCTGTATTATGCTGTCAGTCGACGCCATAGATGAAGCTGCAGTACAGTGTGTCTCTGTGTCGCTGGCAAATTCAACCATAGCCGCACCATGCAAAGGTCAAGCACCTGCTGCTCCAGCTGAGTACATGAGGCATGAAGACATTAACTGCACTTTGAATATTGCTGTGGTTGGTAGAGGCCTGCAGTACATACAGTATCTGCCCTCCACTAATTGTCCCCTGACTGCATACAGTGTATCTGCATCTGCCTCTTTGTTGTATTTTATCTCCCCTCTAGTCCAAACTTGTGCTTTCTTTTTCCTGATAGGTCATATCTAGTTTATCTGGAAATAGGAGTGGCTCCCTCCAGCAAAAGAAAGGGTTAGTGAGGGCTGACAAAGTAAAGTAGGTCTAATTTATTCCGTTTCTCTGAATTATAGCAGTGGAGGAACTATAAATAAATGTCCTGGTCATAATTACGCAGATGTGGAACAGTTGAAATTTAACAAGTTTGGTAACAGTCTTCAAGGAAATTGTACAAAGCCTTCATGGCCATTGCTATTAAAGTTACACTACTTACATGTAATGAGCCAATTTGTAAAAGTAACCCATGTTATTTTCCATGTTTAGGGTTTTATTAAACACAAACTATAAACTACAAAAAACTACAAAAAACTACAAACACAAGTTTCACATTGTTTCCAAGGTCAAGAAAGACCTTCCAACTTCCACTTTTCAGCCAACATTGATGTGAAGTCATCAAGTGCTTAGAAAAAAGCTCCAGAGCAGCTACTAAATGGACCTACTGGTGACTACTGTTTTTAAGGTGCAGAATGTACTTATGAATTTAATTCTCAATATTTTAGTTATTATTTTACTTTTAATAAAGTGAAAAAAGAGATATTTTGTTCTCAGTAAAAAATAAACTCCAAACAGAAAAATCTACCGTATTAGTTTGCCAAACAACCATTTCTGTTTTTCTATTCACCTCCATTTGACTAGACTTTGAGATGCATTTAAATGTTTCATTTATCTCCAACTAATTTGACTGCAACCATACTTAAGCCAGAAAAACAAAAGGCAGCCGTGCTTTGTGTTCAAAATCCAGACCAGCTGTCCAACCAGTGTCTACTAATCAGAGAGGCTGAACAGTTTGGCCATCGCTGGTCCATCACAGCCCTCTGAATGTGGACACAAACTCAGCTCACTTGTCCCACAACATGTTTTGTGCCAGGAGTGTCCCTTACCTCAGTGCAGTCCAGCGGCACAAAGGTCAAACAGGTCAAACAGACACAGAGGACAAGCATCCTTGTTTTCTCCATCTTGGTCTTCAGCTGTTTCCTTCGTACTTTATGGCTGTCCCCACCTTTCTGTCTGCCCTTTTATACCTGCCAGCTCTCCAAAACACTGACCTACACTATCAATGCTATGAGAGAGCAGATATGTGTCTGATATGTAAATCAGAACTGCAGCATGAGGAAAGGCTTACACTGTATTTTGTTAAAAGTAGATCATTTTCAATGTATTTTCTAAAGCTAGGGTAACACTTTGTTTTTACCTCAGGCCAAGTACTTCCTCATCCCTGGAGATTGAAGCAAGTTGATGAAATAATGCTGCAGGGATTTGGACACCTGGGATTGTCCCACATCGTACAGTAGTGCCATGTTACAGGATATATCGTATTACCACATCTTATCCCCATGTAACTAGATTGTTCAAATTCATGTTATCGGGGCTGGGTGTGTTGTGTACACCTTTATTTTTCAGTCGTTATGTGTTTTTTTCTGTAACTCACAAAATCTCTACCGTGCCACAAGGTAAAAAAAAAAAGTTGAGAAAACTCAACAACTGAAACTCACTTGAAACTGAAAAACTGATCTAATTACACTGAGTTCATGTTAAAAGAATATTTAATATAATCGATTATGAGATTTTACAGCGCAAAGGAATCTGCGTAAGTAAACTCTAAAAGTTGTTTTTCCTACATTCCTCAACTAAAGAACACAAGTCAACAGAATTTTGTCACTTAGTAATGAATCACAGTTTAAAGATTATAATTTATCAAGTCTCACTTCTGTTCACAAGGAAAAAACTTTTCTATGTTCCAACAACTCCTTATTTTTGCCAAGAATACAGGTTGGCAGGTGCATTTTGATGGAGACAGAAACTAATGTTTCCTCTTCATATTTAACTTCTCACTTTCGACCGAGCTTGGATAAACTCCGGGAAAGAAAAGTAAACTGAGGAAAACCGATGTGATATAATAAAGTAATTCACCTAAAAATGGAATGCAACCACAGAAACCCATCACTGATGGCGACTTCCAGGGTTACTCTGATAACACAAGAAGTCTTTGTTGCTTACTTTGACATTTTTTTCACTCCCGCGATCATTACTTTGAAAATTTGCGGGATAAGGCATGTTTGATTTCACCTTGCCTGTTGACTAGCAGCTGAAGGGTTTGTTGGAATAACTGGAGCAAACAGAGAGGAATGTGCCCCATGTGATGTTTAGTTTTTGATATTGATATTTGTACAAATACCTGAGGTAAAACTGGCACCATATCACTTTCTAAAAAACAAAGCACTGATGTGACAGCCTCAATACACTTGAAATGACAATAACATTTTGGTATGGTGCTTTGTTTAAACTGCCACTCAGTATGAGCATTACAAAAAATGTATAAATTTTGGACCAGCATTGGATACAAGTGTTTCCAGTGTTAAGCTTATAGCAGTGCTTCACTTTTGAAAGTGAATATACCAGCTTGTATCTTCCTGTAAAGCTTCAACAGACAATCCCACTCATTTTGATTTTATCAGGTTAAAGATGACAGGAGGAAGGGTGTGACAGAAAGGCTTCAGTTGATGACTTACTCAATTCTCACTTGGACTCTGTGAGTGAAGTTATTTCAAGGTTAAGACGGACACTGTCCACAAATGCAACCCACAAGTTCACTGCTTAACTCGTGTATATGCAGGCGATTAAAGGTGAAGTGTATGGACCAGTTCAGCAATTTAAGTCAATTCCAATCTAACATTTAAACCGTAACACACTTTTCTCTGATCACCACTACCCAACCTGAGGGACAGAGAGGGAAACAAACTTGTTCCTGTAACAGGTTGTTCTGGTATCTATGAGCGCACAGCCAAACCTTTGTGGTGCTTTATCAGCTGTGTTATCACTATGGCATATTTCCTGGAATCTGGCCTTTTAATGTCTCTCTCAGATAAACCAGTGCCCTGATTCATAAGTGCTAGTGAACACTAAGGCAACTACTGCATATTTAATTTGTAGCCCCTGTGGTTTTTTTTTACATTTCTGTTTGTAGGATCAGCTCAGAATGCCTGGAGCTCAATAATTAAACATTACGGTGCAGTCTTCCTTGTCTCGCTCTGATATATAATAGGTTACTGGCCCCTTTTGTGTGATGTGTATTATCTGATGACAGCCACTGATTTCATCAAGGAATGCTTTATTGCTTTGGTAGGTTCATGTAAATCAGCCATAAAGATGAGAGAATGCTACTGGGAGGAGGAGGAGACTTGTAAACATTTTATTTGATGCACAGAAATACAATCGCATTCATATAGGCTCAAAATTGCAAAACTTTGGAGTTGATTGCTACAACAATGCACAATGGATGATGTATAAAAGCATCATATAAAAGCATTGGAGATAGAGGAGGAGGTCTGCGACACCACCTATCTCCAATTTACAATGCTGCCCCTTCATCTCTTCCCAGGAGACTCAACAACTTAGCCTCTAAGAACAACAGCCGTTCACAAATGGCCTCTGGTGACTCCAACGACTGTCGTTATAACACAATAGAGCACTAACGAAGTCGAAACCATCGTTTCACCATCCCCAACGACCGTCACTCTAACGACTGTCGTTGGCAAATGGAGCACTAACGACCCAATGACATCATTGGCCTTGTGACCGCCTCCTAAGAGGTTAAATACCCAGATCTCCACACCAGCTAGTTGGACCAGTCAAAAATCCAGTTGCGTTCGATTCAGTTTCCTTGAGATAACTATGACCTGGATGAATGAGAATATTCACAGGCCTAGTGGTTACCATGTTCGCCGTCTCAGTTGAGCAAATGTTAGCATGCTAACATTTGTTAATTAGCACTATACACAAAGTGCAGCAGAGGCTGATGGGAATGTCATTAGTTTTGCAGATATTTTGTTCATAAACATAAACAAAGTATTGGACAAATCAGAACTTTGACCTGAAAATGGCGCTAGATGAAAAGTCAGGGGATGACTTTAGTTATTAACCGTGTCCACCAAAGTTCATGGCAATTCATCCAATAGTTGTTGTGACATTTCACTCACAGCCACAAACATCAACCTCATGGTGGAGACATATAAGCAACTTCCTCTAAACTAATATCAGTTATTGGCAAAAGTCAACATCACACATGTGATTGGGTTTTTTCTGGACATACACAAATCATAAATAGACTTTATAGGTTATCCTCAAGCCCTACACTCTTTGCAGAGTTGTCTTCATTCTAAAACATCCACAAAAAAAATATTCTTGTTGTGTATTTTCAAACAAGTAATAACGGCAAAGAATGCAATCTGGACAGCAATACTGTAATATTACTGTCACTGTATTAATAGAATCTTATGTGTCTGTACTTGTTGAAGATCTATGCCATCAGTCACTAAACTAAATACAAACCCCAATAAAAGTGCATCTTTTTGGACATTATGTTTAGTGGACAGGCTTTGCAGTGAACATAACCATCATATAAAGTAATATTGTCAGGTCCAAATATGTTCAAATGTATCTAACATGCTTCAGTCTTTGACTATTCCTGCTGTTCATTGTCATCAGTGTGTTTATGTGACCTTCGTCTTTAATGCCTGACTGCAAACCAAATCTCCCTCGGGATACTAATAAAGTTCAAGTTGAAGTTCTACAGTGAACACACAACAATTATGAAAATAGTGAAGTAAGCAAGGGAGCAGAATGGAAACATTTCAACAGTTCTGAGTCAAAACAGGGTACAGACCGTTTATTACAGTGACACAGAGCATGGAAAAATAAAATAAACTTTATTGCCTTTTAGTTTTATCAATATACTGATACCTAAGTGTCATTTTACTCACATTTGTCAAGGTCAACAAAGGCCCTAAACTATAATCCACATCACATGAAAAACAAAATGTACTTCCTTAAAACTTCTGGCAAGTCACAAGGAGTTCTACCTTTGATCTTATTTAAAACAAGGATTAAGTCAGCCACGCTGCTTTAACAAATCAGGTGAAAACATGAGTGGTGAATGATTTGCCATCACTGAATCTCACTGGGCTGGCCGGGCTTCAAGGAAAAAACAAGTCTGACTCATATGACCTACATTTAACCCCAAAGGTCTGTTTGTCTGCCTATTTGTGCAGGCTTGATTTATATCATTTCTACACTTTATTCTATGAAACAGTGGTTTTAGTTCTATGTAAAGATACCTTGGTAGGTCCAGGTAGATGAGAACAATCCTAAAAAGGTTGACAAAAACCCCCACAATAAAGTATCTGAATCTGGTTGTGTAACTACAGCGTTGTCCTCACTGTTTTTTGAATGAGCAATTTGATTTGTCTACTAGAATATAGATTACATTTTATGTGATTTGGGTACAAGAACACGTTTAGTGACTAATTTTTACAATTACCTTTTATAATATTAATAATATCTATAATATATCCTAATAATAATATTCTAAATATCTAAAACATTTTATACTGTTGCTTGCAGATATATTATGATATTTTTAAATATGTTATAAGCAGCGGTGGAACTTAACTAAGTACATTTACTTAATTACTGTACTTTTTACTTGAGGTAGTTGCACTTTACGTGAGTTGTGTGTGTTTCTATTTTCTGTTACTTTATACTTTTTACATACAAGACCACTTATAACGTATGATGAACTGTTAAGATTAAACTGCCCAAAACTACGGTGTATAAAGTAGTTAAAAGTAGCACCACATTGTCTAACTACAACATTAAAATACTGCTTACACATTAATGCATAAGTAATATTAATCCAATAATAAAATTTGTAATGATAAAACACTGGCAGGGGGCTTTTTTAAGGCATTTTTTTTAGTACTTTTAAGTACATTTTCTGATAATAGTACTACTGATAGTACCTTTACTAAGAAAAATTGTAAATGCAGGACTTTTACTTGTAATGGAGTATTTTTTACAATGTGTTAGTGCTACTTTTGCTCATGTAACAAGGATCTGAAAAAGGTTGGTGTTCACTACATTCACTGAAAAACTGCTGTCTCCATCTCGTGGTGGGAAATGTGTCCTTCTCTGGCAGGAAGTGACGCAATGAAAACAATAACGCGCAGAGCTTTATGAAAGACATCAGTGGAAAGGTTCTCATTATGTCTTATTTAAAATAATAAATAAGCACACGTTATTTTCCGCAATTACTAGAGCAATTCGGAGATATTTGGACAGCATTTACACAAAGGTAGTTAATTTAGGTAAGCCGTTTTCTGCACTCGCCGCCAGCTAACTAGTTAGCAGGCTAGTGGCTAACTAGCTTGCCTCAGTATGTGAGTGTTTGCATTAGCTGGATTGTTTAGGCTAGCCTGTTTAGCCGCCAAGATTAGCTTTTGTCAGTCAATAACACGCTGTGTTTCTTTAGTATTTTTAGTTAAGAGCGTAGAAGAATAGAAGTTTTGACCTTGTGGGTTTTGTTTTCAATGTCAGATAGTAGATTGAGTAACGTTACATCTTCAGGAAACGCTCGACTTTATGCAGTATAATTATCATTTTGAAAATCTTTCAGTTATTCTAATGAATAGCATTAACGTCTGTGAGTAGCTCCATCTGTGGCATCAGCATATTTTTTTTATCAAGCTATCACCTTTATGTGCTTATTTCATTCTCACAGATTTGCGTGGTGATGGCAGCCTCGTTACCCCAGAAGCCAGGGATGGCCGGGATGCCCCCTCAGCAGCAGCCCCACCTGCCCCCCAGTGCTGCCTCAGCCCCAGGTCAGCAGCCCATGCCTCCTCAGGGAGCCCTGAGGGAGATCTCCCCAGTGTTCCTCTGTCGGATTGGACAGGAGACGGTCCAGGACATTGTCACTCGCACCATGGAGATCTTCCAGATCACACGAGCTACGCAGGTGATGAGCATCAGACTGTTAGGTAGCTGGAGATAATGTGGCGAGTGGACAGTGAATGCCCCACCCCATCTTTTGCAAACATCAGCATAAACCGTCTCTTATTTTGTAGGATCTGCTGTTATAGTGATTGACCAAGTGGCTTACATTTGAGAACAATCTCATTATCTGCACTGGTCCAGTAGCTACGCCGGTTTATTAGGCATATCTTCACAATCTAATACAATCCAAAGTAATAAAACGATTTATTGATAAAGTATCAGAGAGGTGTTGGTATGAGTTAGTATGTCTTACACTGTAGGTAGTCTTGCTGTTGCATTAGGCTGCATTATATTGAAAGGTTTTGTTTTATTTTGTTTAGGGAATCCTGATTTTCATCCTTTATCTATATGTCTATTTTTTTGGACAAAAGAATCTCAACTCAAAGTCCTCTTATTTGCTTGTTTTGGAGCTTTCGACCATATCATACAGTCCTCATCAGCAGATTGAGTTTGCGCAGTTTCCATGGAAATGTAGATGTTCAAACCTCTGATTCAGAGCACTTCTCGGACTTCCCATTCATGTTGACTTAAAATTAAATGTTTAAATTAAAAACATTAGTTTTTTGAATAATTAATGAATTATTTAGTGTAGAACGTTTATGAAGATAAAGTCAGCTGCGAGCTGCAAATTCTGGAGCCTAAAGTGTCGTTTTTTGCAGTTGCTTATTTTGTCCAATTTAAAGGAAAAAAAAATCCAAGAATCATTTTTTGTCATGTTATAACGGCGACAAATGCTCACATTGGAGAAAGTGGAACCTGCAAATGGCATTTAATAGATTATTAAAGTTGTTGTAGATTAATTTCTCTGTGATTTAAATAATTGACTGACCTGTCAGCACGAGTTTAGTCCACCTCTATCTACATAGATGAGCAGGACAGAATATTAGAATTCAGTACTTTACTGCTATCATTGATCACAGTTTTAGTTTAGCTTTGCAAAACATCTTAATTTGTTTTCTGGGAGATCTTGCAGTAGCTACTGTAAGAAAACTTCACTAAGTCTACTACGATCTGGTCTTTGCCGTCTCCCATCAGGTGTATGTGGATGTTATCTGAATGGCTGCTGTTTTTCAAGCTTACAGGGTTCTTCTGTTGTCTGTCAGTCTGCATTTGTCCCATCCCCCTCTCTGGCATATCTGCTTGGCATGCTTGTCAGCATCTGTCATACTCATCTCTCCATCTCCACCTGATCTGTGTCTAATTGTCTCTCTCTGCGTTTCTCAGTGTGTAACTCACCTCTTCCAGCTTGTCCTTGTCCATTACACTGAGCGAGTTTTTTTTTTTCCTGCTCTGAAAACTGTCAGAGCAAAACAGCAGCATCAGGACTATGGACTCAAAAATTGTGTTGTCATGCATTTTTACCTAGGCTTGAAACAACACCATCCACATGCTCCTATATCTAATACCATATAAAAAACAAGGAGAGAGGGAAATTCTGGATAGTGTGTCAGTATCAACTTTTTACTTAACAGGAAATTGAGAGTAAGCATGAAAAAAAAAGTAAAGCGTATACTGTCTTCATATTAATAATGTCTTCTGCCTACGAACAAGTCTTGTTATCTGCACATTACACTGCCATCGGAGCCAAAAATTTGAACGACACGTGTGTCTTTGCTGTAGCTTCCAAATGGTGTGACCCAGAGCCAGGCGATGTACCAGGACCGCTTCGGGAAGCTCCAGGAACACCTACGGCAGCTCGCCCTGCTGTTCAGAAAGCTCCGGCTCCTGTACGAACGCTGCGTGGAGATGACCTCTGACCTGCAGGAGGGGCCAGCAGAGGTCAGGAAGAAGCCCTAAAATTCTTCTTAGATATTAGTTTCATGTGTTTGTTTTTTCAAATATTCAGTTTTTTTAGAGGAAAAAAAACGATGAATACGGCTTGAAACACAACACTGAAAAGGACATTTATTCTGTCTGTCCTTTGGTCAGGGCTTAATTGAATGCATTTGCAGGGTTGTCAGTGTATCCTTTGCCTTTTGTTACACTCTGTCATCTTTCAGTATCAAAACCCAATGCATTGATACACAGGAGAGGGGAAAAAAACTAGTTTGTATGTATTTTGTGTCCTCAGCTTCTGCCATATGTTGGGGAGGAGCTGGTCTCTGTCAAAGTGGAGCCCTGCGGTCCTGCTGTCAACCAGGAGAGAAAAGAGGTTCTAGAGGTGTGTTCCTGTTTTCTTGTTGTCACAAGTGATAATTAGCAGTTACTTCACACCTATTTTCTGCATTGGAGTAAAGAGTGAGGGAGTGACAGTTACACCTCCCTATGCTGTTGTCAGATTGCAATACAATTAGTAGTTATCCTGCAGTAAACTGTAAACTTTACAGCATGTATTTTATTTATTAGTGATAATAAATATGTATATTATGCTGTATATTACACAGATTGGTGGATTATGCCTCATGTTGCCAGATATTTAAGTGATACTTAGGTTAGGAAAATAGAAAGATCATTTAAAGGCCCACACTGCTACGACTTCTTAAATAATATTAATATACTGTTTTTTGGGTGACAC
The DNA here is from genome assembly GCA_003416845.1 of Oplegnathus fasciatus. Lineage (NCBI taxonomy): Eukaryota > Metazoa > Chordata > Actinopteri > Centrarchiformes > Oplegnathidae > Oplegnathus > Oplegnathus fasciatus. Next base: position 1,171,812 of record NTHP01000098.1, read on the forward strand.
AATATTATTACTACTACTACATATTACATTTTTGCAATTAAAACTGACAGTGGGCTTCCCATTAGGCTTTCAAAGAACACTAAGCAAGACAAAATATTTCGCTTTTAAAGTCCCATGCAAATACCTCTAGGTGGCAGTGCTGACACAGACCTTGGGTGCCCCTTGGTGGTATGGGTGACATGCAGAAACCATGGATCATGTGCACCTTAAGTAAACGTTAAAAAATCAGGGTGTTGTTTTTTGTAAACATCAGATATTCCAGCAGGATGAAGATTTCAGGTAGGTTTGGAAATTGCCACCAGGCAGCCAGTGGCAGAATAGTTGAAAATTTTGCCTGAGGCTGGTAAGCTTGTTTGTTTTATCAACAACATTGGCAGCAAACCAGTGAAAAGTATCTTTTTCTCACTCTCAAAATCCTCCAGCAGGTATAATTGTTAATAAGCTTCTGTCCTGGTTGCTTAAGATCGTAAGGATGGTAAATGTCAAAGCTTTGGCTCATGTGCTTTTAAGGAGTTTTGTTAATGGATGCTGTGTGTCTTGCGGTTCTCCTGCAGAAGGTACGCCAGAAGAACCAGGAGATGAAGGTTCTGATGGATCAGATGAGGAATCTGCTGTGGGACGTCAACGCCATGCTGACGCTCAGGAAATGATAGTTCCACTGGATCTGCTCTCTTTTCAGGAGGTGCATTCCTCCACAGATGTAAGGACTGCATAATGGCAAAGACCAGATGAAATGAGGGAATTTCTGTTGGATTTTGAATATGGGACCTTCCACTTAGGTACACCTGCTTTGTGTTGGCACTTCATCACTGAAGCTCATAATTCACTCACAGTTCACCTAGGAACTTCTGCTGTTTATTATGTATTATATTGAAGTTGTTGAGGGGGAAACTATTAATGAGATAGGATGAAAGCTAAAAAAGGGGATAAGCTTGTGTCAACCTGATACACTCCAGCTCCAAGAATCATTCTCTTTTTGTACAAGGCAGCTGACAACCCAGTTCTTGTTTGCCAAGTGCTCTCAACTGTTTATTCAAATAAGTTATGGATTCCTGTTTTCATACTGTTTAAATAATGAGTTGAAACCTGTAATGCCTCAGGTAAAAACAAAAAAGATTTTTCTTAAAACACCGTATTCATGGTGTTTTGCCCCCGGGTGCTGACTCGACACCAGACAGACTTGAATCCATTGCAGGTAATTCTTCCAGAAAGCACAGAAGCTTATCTTATGACTGTGTTTACAATAGGAACAATTGCCCTTATTATGCTCTGTCAGTTGTAAAAACACCATGGGTTCAGAATTCAAATTAGCCCCTTGGCAGCTATGTATCTCAGGTGCTTTGTACATAAGTGTGTGTGTGTGTGTGTGTGTGTGTGTGTGTGTGTGTGTGTGTGTGTGTCCTGAGTGCTAGACAACACACCTGTTTACCCTGAGGGTGTTGAGACTTGCTTCCCTTTGAATTTATTTTTGTAAACTGTGGGACAAAAGGTAGGCCTACTGGGTCATTTCTGTTTTGTATAGAATAAACTTTTTTTTTTACCAAAAATTCTGAACCTATAAAGTCCTGCTTCTAAATACAAGACTGGCCAGCTCAGTCTTTGCAGTGTGTGCTCCATTGTGTCAATTCCAACCCTGAGGGAATGCATGATCTCCTTCACAGCTGAGATGATATATAAGTACATGAAGGCATATCCACCTACACATTATGATGCGTATTCTGACCCTGACCCTTTGTATTCATCTTTCTTTACACACCAGCGGGTCATAGTGTAGCGCTCCTACACTACAACACGGCAGCAAAGAATGAGAATCCTTGATTGAGCACGGCTTTTCATTGCTGTAATTGTATATAGAATAATTTTCACAGCTAATTCAATATGCCCAAAAGGGTTTCTCCATTAAATTGATTGCCAGAAAAATAAAATCCCCGGATTTCAGCGGTGTAAGCAAGGGCATGCTACACGGCACAAATTATCAGTGTACCCATCGGATAGGAAAATGTGCTTGTCTCAGTTTATATGATATGTTTACACAATATGAAATGGGCTCCTAGTAATTTTCGATGAACTGTGGAAATAGAAACTAGGAGTATGTTTAGTTGAGAGTAAAATTGAAACGATTTGTCAATTGACAGAAAATTTAATTTGCAAACAATTTTAGAACTGATTTTTTGAGCAAATTGTTAAAAATGGACTTTTTCCAGCTTCTCAAATGTGACCATTTGGTGGTTTGCTGGTGTTTCTCAGTATTCTGTGATGGCTTTTGGAGTTTTGGGTTTTGGACTGTAGGCTGAACAAAAGCAATTTGAAAATGTCACCTTGGTGATGAGCATCTGTCACTGTTTTTGGACATTTTACAGAACAAACGGCTAACTGAATAATTGTGAACTGAACGTTTCCAAGAAAATCGGTGATGATCTAATCCTGGGCAATGCAACCAGTCTTTCCTGGTACATGTGGAGTGACAGGAACCAAATGTGGCCTATTGCTATTAGCCTCACTGATATGTTTTGCTACTTCCGGATCTTAAAATGTATCATGAGGCAATCTGGTTCCTCCATCTCTGCTGAAAATACATTTCCTGGCCTTCTTTGAATAGAGGGTGTGTGCCAAGTAAGGGAAAAAACTTTGTGCAGCACCACGAGTTTGCATTTATAAATCATTTTATTGGTTTTACAGTTAGCATCTTGACGTGAAATGATCTGTTTCCATGGCAACAGTCCCTGCACAGTAACACTGAGACACACATTGACAGCTGGAGTGCATGGCACCAATACCAGTCCCTTTGGGTGCTTCTGGCATGAGATAGCCATTCCTTTCTCATTGTCACAGCAGTAGCACTGACATCTGAAGTGTTCCCACACGTTCCTTTTTTTGCTGCCCAATAGAGATTGTCCTTTCTCGGCGAGAGGCCCAATCACAGGGACTCTTTCAAGGGCCCTAAATTTCCTCCCCTGTTGTCTCACCGTACTCATGGAGGTAGGAGAATCATTTGAAGCTCCTTTCAAACTTTTATAGGCCCTTTTCTCTTCATGTTTATATGTATATAGTCCAGATCAGTCCACCAGGGTCTGTCTGATGATTGTATTCTATCCACGTCACAAATGGACCACACTGCCACTTTGTCCACATCCCACACAGTCTTGAGTATCCCATCTTGACCGTCCACCTCTGATTGGTCCATCTGTCTGTCCAAAAGGCCACTAGACCAGACCTCAATGCTTCTCAGCCTTTCTGTTATTTTGTCCGTCATTTTCACGCTCTCTCCAGGTCTTTGTACTTCTTGCGGAGGACAGACACTTGATCTTTGAAGAGCACAGGGTCCAGGCGAAACTGAGAGTGGACCAGAGGCATGTAGCCAAACCAGTTGGCGAAGGTGTTGACACATTCCTGCCGCTGGTTGAAGTGCTCCGGGTTGGCCCAGGGGACACTCTTTGTACCCTGGGAGGTAGAACAAGACTTTGTCATTCACCATCCTGACCTGACAGCATGAAACATGAGTGAGAGAGACAAATGGCTGCCTACCTGTGGACTGGGCAACTCTTTGTACTGCTTCCTTTGAGCCACTTTGATTGGCGGCAGGTGGGTTACAGCAGAGACCAAGAAGTTCATCAGGATATCCTCACAGTTGGAGGTGCGATCCACCAGAGTCCGCAGAGACTGGGGCAGGTAGTGGGTGAACAGGTAGTGGTAGTACCTGTGGGGCAGGTGAAAGTGTGTGTGTATAATGTTATTCAAATTTAAAAAAGTGGATAAGGATATTCTTAATGACAGCAAACAGGTTGCAGTACTTTAGAGATAAAGAGGACATTGGATCACCCTTGGTCGTCACTAATCACTTCCAATAACTAAAACACAGGGTTCAATTCCCAGTGCTGCTTTGTTCGTCCACAGCAGTGAAACACAAAGCACATGAACTCATCATATAAATACAAAATAGAAATTGTTATATTAAAAGTTAACCTAAATATGAGTAGAAATATAAAATTAGTTCTCTGCTTTCTTTAACAACTGTTGCGTTAGAACACACATTCACCACCCTGTTCCATTTTCTGTTTGACAACAAGGCAAGAATACCAACTGATAAAAGAAAGTGCTGATTCTACTGTGACGTCAAAGACGTGTCGGCATAAAACTCAGCCAGCTTTCGCTGCTGGGTTTTCTAATACATCATGTGGATATTATTATCAAACGTTAACTTGTCTTAAAAGACTCCACGATTTCTACCTCCTAACTATTGATCACTGTGTTGGGTTAGGGCGGCGACGTCTAAAATCAATACACATGTTTAGTTTTAGTTTTGTTTAGTCTCATTTAGTTTTAAATTGGCTTCTTGGCACCAAATTAAAAAAACAATTAACTACAGGAACATGGAACATGTCAGCCGACAGCCATGTGCCTTATAAAATCATCCATGGGAATCCCTATGTAAAGAAGAGGAGAAATTGCGGAGATGTGTAAAAAGTAGGATTAAAAAAAATAAGCTGTTATTTTCGCCTAGCACCTCTATTACACATTACAGTGCTCTGTTATTCCCCTTGCAGGAATAATTTGTCACATCTGTCGCTGGTGTGCAAAACCTGATGTGTCACTATTATTAGTCTCTAATCACAATTTTAGCCTCTTGTACTTCCACTCACAGGACAGTAAATCTCTTTAGAGGAGCACGCCAGCGAAACGTCTCAAATAAAAACGGAAAACGTATCATACGGAATAAAGAGATCTCTACACAGTGTATCACAGGTGGAGGCCGGTCAACCAGCACCTGTATGACAACAGGCATGGTAACATCTACAGGAAAGAGTAGATGATGTATGTTGATGATATGTATCTGGGACAAGTTAACCATTTCACCGCCAGTGGGATTTCATATTTATAGTACACAACAAAGTCGACCCCTGTGGTACAATGCACATGTTCTTCATTCCTTCAGTTTTCAAGACTGGAGATTAGAGCAGTGTTTTCTATTCAGCTGGTAAATTTGCATTACATTTGTCAGACTTAGCACCTGTCACTGTCTTCTTTTAAATATGGTTTAATTGAGGTTAGGAACTCAAATTAACCACAATTAACTAAATGTAAGTTGTTGCTTGCTTTCTTCTAATGGATTTTATGTTTAATGAGTTTTTTTTGCAAAGCAGCCCCATTGTGAAAAAGCCATTTGGTGCGCTGTCACATCGCTTTACCAATACAATATGCAGCAAGTAATTAGATCATTTGCGTGTAAAAGACTGAATTGAGTGTTCACACAATGAGAAAGGCAGGTTTCAACTGACTACTTGTAATTTCTCTGTTTAAGTGGTGAAACGGGCATTTGAGGTAATGCAGATGGGTCATACAAATATCAGTGGGCCTAACCTATGGGCTGTAAGGATTCATATTAGCATGACAAAATGTGTTTTCATAGAAACTGCTGTCAAAAATGACCACTTTGTCTCAAAATGTCGCAAGGTTTCAACAGCTTCTAAAGTACCCTGTCTGTGGAGTAATTACATTCATATTGTATAAGAACTCGCATCCCGCTGCCATTGCACATATCGACTTCAGACTTTTTCGAATTAATCAAACTGCTTGAAGTAATCCCTGAGTAATTCACCCTCCGCTTTTCTTTTTCTCTCGCTCACACATACACATAATTGTCCTCAATACTATTTCTTTCCGTTTGATTGTCCCTTTTTTGCTTTTCATGTTGCTGCAATTCATCAAGTCGTCTCTTGTTTTCAGCTGTTGATCTCCGAAAGGCAATCTGGTTTGATCTCAGTTGCATAATCAGTGTCAAGTCTGTATGCGTGTGTCTAAATGTAGGTGTGTGCACACACTGCATGCGTGCTTGTTATAAGTTCATAATGAAAACATATCAAAAATATTCAAAAACAAAAGCATATGTTGCTCTAAATGGCATTTGCTGCTTTTAGCCTGCGATGTGGCTATAGGGATGGCAACGTTGGCTAGTTGGTCAGTCCACCACTTTGGTCCAGACCGAAATATCTCAACAACTATTGGATGGATTGCAGTGAAATTTGGTACAGACATTCATGCTCTCCCACAGGATAACTTAGTGATCTCGTGACTTTTACTTTAAACTTACTCAAAATTCCAATAATTTGGATTATGACCAAATACCTTTAGTCTTGTTTATACTTGTTTTAAGATAATAATAACAATATATTAAGAGAAAAAAACAAAGCATATGCAGCTCTATATGGCGTTTTCTATTTAGTTTGCTACAGTCTGTTGGTGTACCTGTGGTAGAAGGCAGCTCCAGTCAGGACGATGGAGTAGTCGTTGGTCCACTTAGAGGTGTAGCCCCAGGCACGCTTCAGGGGATCCCAGAAGTGGCTCCTGGGAGGGTAGCCCACGATCCGCTCGGGGAAGCTCCGCCACACCAAGAAGGCAAAGTTCACCTGCGAGTACAGACATGGAACACTTACACAACTTTTTCAGGAATATTGATTTTTTTTTATGCGTGTGCAGTTCTGCTGTGTGTTTATTACTAACACGTGTACACACACCTCACTGGTCAGCAGGACGGTATCCTCGTCAAGACTCAGCACTGCTTCTGTCTCTATGGCAACATGAGGTAGGAACCGACTGGTGGTCTGAGAGAGAAATACAGTAGTAAATCTTAGCTCTGGTACTGTAGGCTATACGTTGTCTGGCCTGTGCTTAGAGATATTTTGAGAATGAGTGAGAGATGATCATGTTACAGTAAATCACGCTGAGTGACTGAGATGAGTGAATCACTATGGATTTTGGGAGTTAAAAAAAAGAAGATAGGCAGTGAAGGGGAGACGGAGAAGAAATGTTGAGAGTGAGTGGCATTTATGAAAGCGAACGCCACACGGATCGGTGGACATATCAGATATACACGGATAGGAAGAAAGACATGCATATCAGGGAGAAGGACCAGAGATACGGAGTGAAAGAAAGAGAGATACATAAACAGACTGAGCAACTGACAGTTTGTCATGCTGTCACTCAGACGCCAGAGCGGGCTTCAGCCTGAGTTGTGAGTGGCATTGGTCCTCACCTTCCTCCTGCCGTCTGTCACTGTGAGGGGGACGGGCATGGGAGGCCATTTGCTCCGACTGGGTGGCGGCTTCTCGCTGTTCCAGAGAATGATGATCTGTAGCAGCAGGGGAAGGGAATTTTACATAACACATGCACAGATAGATGCATTAGACTGATCAGAAATAGCTGCCGACATCAATCAACCAGTAGGGTTGGTAAAAGTATGCTCCCTCATTTAAATATCATGCTCGTGCTAAAGCTTTAGTATATAAACTGTGTTGAAACAGTGTTTTAAAAGTTACCATTTGTGGCTACATAATATTTTTATTTTTATCATAGTTTGTCTTATTTACCTGCGAGCAGTATTTTGACTTGGAGACCACCTGAAGCAGCTTCATGATTGGCTGAGACTGGGAGACCAATGGGGAGACGGCATGGATGACAGCAGTGAACTCTTGGCCTGGACTGACCCCTGAACAAGGTCACGGGAAAAAAATAATGACAGAGAGAGAGAATGTGTTACCTGAATATTTATTAGGTGCTCCTCTGTACAAGAAATATATATAAGTGCATCTGCATTAGTCCATCAAGGATCATCAGAACAATTTAAAGCCTCTATGTGTAGATTTTGGAAATTTAAATTTCTGGCGCCCCCCACTGGCAGTATCAAAAAAGACAAATTTTGCCAGGATTGTCCCAATTTTCTTCAAACAAAAACTAAACATATGCCATTATAATAATATGAAAAATGTCATAATCACATAAAAATGTACAATTTAAATAGACTGAAATAATAACATACCGAATTTGTAGCATACATTTTAGCATGATTGCAGAATTAAAACTAATACAGACAAGGAATCTAGTAAATATTTGATTATGATTTGCAGGTTGAGTGTTGATTACTCATGTCTACCCCCACAGCTCTGGCATAATAGTCTCATCACCATCCTGTGCAATCATGATTTGCATGTTGTGCAGACTCATTTAAATGAAGTGTGTGCTTACCTAATCCCAGGTAGTAGAAAGGGAAATGTGCGAGGTGGGTGGAGTACTCTGGTAGGACCAGCAGACCTCCTGGCAGAGAGTTCCACATGTACTTGTTCCTCGATATGTGAGAGAAAACACGGTCCTTAATGATCTGGGGAGGGAGAAAAAAAAAGGATGAGGTGTTGCAATGTCAGAAGCAGAGAGAACATGCTCGCTTGTGCTGTGAAGTGGTTGTTGTGCTCATCTAGTATAAGCCTGCACCACATTCATTTTTTCCTCCTCTAAGCCGGTGGATGAGAGTCTTGAAGCTTCATGCAAACTCACACTGCAATTCGAGACCTGACACACTTGTGTTTGCATATTACAGCAATCCTTGATGATATGCTCTGTGCACTTCATATTTTACACCAACAGGAGGTGTCCACGCAGCAGCCACACAGGCATCCACTCTGAAGCCCTCTGCCTCACTGACCTCAGGCTGACTGCACAGCTGTCTCCCATGGGGAGAAGTTCCCCTCTGCATGCTGTATGTATATAAGCAGCTTATCACCAACCTCCAGAACCTCTCCTTTATTATCTCTACCATAAGTCCCCAGCAGCAAATACACTAGGGGCTGCCAGACTTGCCTTTATAAACATCAGAGTGCAAAGCTTACCACTCACTGTGTGATTTCTTCAGATTTCAGAGGGGTTAAATCTGTTGTATCCCCACATTTTTTTATGTGCTAAAATTGACACCGGTAGTGTGTGCTCACATAAGGAGGTTGTTATTTCTTTTCATGCTAACCCTTGGGCTAACCTTCAAATGACATTCTCTTAGCCGGAGCAACTACCTTTGAAGTACATTTCTTCTCAGCTTGTTCAAAGACAGAACAGTAAAACAAAAGACGGACAGAGAAAGATGCATGCGTGAGCAAGACTGGATGCTAGAAAATCAGGGGAAATAATCAGAGCAGCTCTCCGTTTCTTCTGTATATTGCACTGACTCTTATAAAGATTAAACTTTTTCTGACCCTGACCTGTGGCGTTGAAAAAGAAACATTTCTTGCAGTTTGATAATAGCGAACAGTGAGGCAGAAACTAGCAGGTTGAGACTGATATTTGTAATAATATATCATTTCTATACATTAGGGGATTTCTCTGAGACTTCAGGCAGATCGGATGTGGACTGCTTTGAAATGCTCCCTAGACCTATTAGTACAGCTGAGATGGTAAAAGAGAAGAAATGTAGAGCATGGGCCAAGATCCAACCCCATAATCATAATAATAGAAGGGTGGTTGGATTCAAATGTGAAAACTCTGCTGGAAAGCCTTTCTGAAAGAGGACTGATGATAGCACACAGACAGTAAACCGCAGTGAGGTAGCAACTACGGCTGTGTGTTCAACAGAAAACCTGTGTTTACAGCAGTGGATTCTTTTTGTAGATGTTTTCACTGGATGTTGCTGCACATTCCTGAACAGAATTGTATGGTAGGAGTATTCAGAGTTATAAAACATGTCAATCAGCTTTCTAGCCAATACTCAGCGGCCAAAGGCAACATTATATTTGTGGGAGATGGACGGAAGTCCCAGTGGTAGCACAAGGGGGTCAAAGCTAAGATTGGCTTCTTCTATCTTAGCTTATCCACTTTTATTGAACCCTCTATTTAACCCTCCTCTGCCGTGTAAACTGCTCCACAAAAGGTTTTTATTACAGAGGAGTCAATGGTACAAATACGTCTTTTGAATAAACTATGTGAACTTACTGTCCCGATAGCAACAGAGCTAACGAGCTTGCTAACAGTCAATTAGCTTTTTTTCCTCTGTGCAGTAAAACTCTATTGAATAAAACGATGTACAATC